>VWPW01014899.1:13991-89016 GCA_013389825.1 Crypturellus undulatus
CCCCAGCCCTATAAGAGGCGGCGCGGGGCGCCCCTCGCCTCCTGCCTGCGCCGCGGAGCAGCCGCCCGCGGGGCTGCTCTGCTCTTTTCTCTCTTTATTTTATTTTTATTTATTTTTTTCTCCTTGATCCTCCCCCCGCCGCTCCGCAGGGCGCGGGCAGCGGCGGGCGGGCGCGGAAGATGGCGCGGAGCAGCGCCCGGCCCCCACGCCGCCTCCTCCTCCTCCTCGTCGTCGTCTTCCTCGCGCTGCCGCCGCTCCTGGCGCTGGCGGAGCGGAGCCCCGCGGCCGGCGCCGCAGGTGAGGCGCGGAGCTGCGCGCGGGGGCGGATGCTGCGGCGCGGGGACGTGCCCGGCGGGGCCTTGGCGCGGAGGGTCGCTCCGCGGAGAGCGGCCACACCGCCCCCTCTCCCCTCTTCCTTATTCATCTGTTACTCTTTCATTCATTTATTTATTTACCCCCATCCTCCCCATCCCGCACTTCAGCGCGTCCCCGCAGCCGGGTCCGGCGCTACGCGGCTCCCCGCGCAGCTGCTTCCCGCGGGGCCGGCGCTGCTCAGGTTGCTGCGCGGGGGAAGCAGCTGCCGGCAGCTATTTTAGCTCACCGGAGTGAGTCACGCCGAAATACCCGCCCGGTCCCGTTAAAAAAAAAAAAATCTTCAATGGAAACTGAGCCCTCCTCCCTATCTCCTTTTATTTTTTTTTTCTTTCCCCTATAACAAGGTGTTAATAGACATGTTTTGTTTTTCCGAGGCTGGGGGAAAAAAAAGCATCTCGTCATTCAGCGCTTCTTTGGCATTAGCAACTTCTAAGGAAAGTTTCCTGCTCTGTGTGAAAGCGCCGCAGAACCTGAGTTCTTAGTGCTGCCTTGGGTAGGGACTTAGCTTCAGGGAACCACCGGATGGAAATTTTATCTTTGGCATGTGAAATAGAGGAATGTATACAGGAAATTCTCCCAGAGAGAGAGGTGTCCAAACACATGCATGGCAAATGAAATGCCAAAACATATTTCTTGTTCTAGTGTTGCTTTAAGAATATATTTCAGATTTCTACCCTAGAAATAGGAGCATGTTCTATCTTACTAGATTATTACCATGTGAAATGGTCATAAAAGAGCTTTACTATTTGGCTGATGTACTCAAGAGTGTAATCAAGCTTTTTTACTATCTTGCTGAATTCATCTTTTAGTGCCAGAAGGAAACTTCTCTGAGAAGCAAATTTTGCCGAGAATTTTTGATGGGACGTCTGAAGCCATGCTTGATAAATAATGTTTAAAAAATAAAATAAAATAAAAAGGGGGGTATTGCCAGACACAGTGACCTGCTTTTCCTCAGTTTTTATGGCAGATTGCTGTTTTTAGCTATTGCGAGGCTTTCTGTGCACGCCGACCCGGGCGCTGTCCTTCGCAGCCCGCTGGGGCGTGCGGGCAGCGCTGCAGCTTCGGCCCTCGCTCCCGTTGGGGCTCTCACCTTCTGCACCGTGTTCGGAGCAAAATGTTTGAGCGGCTACTTTTGTCCTCAGGGCAGTGAGATTGTAAGGCACCGCTGTTCGGCAGTTGTGATTGCGATTACTGCAAGCACAGTTGTATTTTCTGTTAAATATCTAAAATACATTCGTGTAACTTTATTTTTTTTTCTCCCCTACCTGTTTTGGATGTGGGCTCTTAGGCTGGTATAAGCTAATAGCTGACATATCAAAGAATTACTTTTTAAAAAATTTTACATCAGTTGCGTTACTTTGAGGTCCTGCTAGTGGCTGGAGGTGTGAAAGGGTGTGATCCAGCAATCAGCAGCAGGGACAGCCATGCCTATAGAGTGACTTAGTGATAAATCTTGCACTATGTAAATTGCATTATAAGAAAGTATTAATACATTTAATACAGTCCCACAGAAAATACGGTTCTTTGTAGTTTGAAAAATGGTGGTCTGTACTGAAGCCTAGGAGACTGAAATTGCTCCTCGAGTAGTTTCTTGACCCCAGACATTGCTTGCTGTGTTACTTGTCTTTAATTTCCATTTTAACCCTTTGTGTCACCTGGACTCTGCTTTATTGCTTGAAGAGCTTTAGTGTGCTACAGTTTAGAAACTGGAGTTCAGTTTTTAGGCTTTGTACAACTCGGTGTAAAAAGGAACCTCTGCAGAGGCTACTTGCCTGCTGCATTTTGAAGTGGTTGGTCGCTGTTGTTTACTTAAGACATAAACAAGAGTGTCTAAAACTAACTGCCAAGCTTCGTCCTTATTTTTTAATATTACTTTATCGCTTTGCTCAAAAAGGAGTTAGGACAAGGCAGATGTCTGGGAAAACTGTCTAGTCGCTGTTTCTCAAGCAGTGAGAAAGCACCATTCGCAGGAATCCCTCCTGTGCTCCTTTGTCTCTGCTTAACCTTTAAAACAATAACACGAAAGTGTACTATTAAATTCTAAGAACTTCTTAAAAGAGCCACTTGGTGCTCAGGCTCCTGTGTGGTGAAAAAACAACAGTTTCAGCGCTACAGTGGCATTGAAACATTCCTGCTCCGCCGTACTTGCTAAATCCATCTGTGTTGCCACGTAACGTGGCGCAGAGCGCGACGAGAGGGAGCAGAGCAGAACCATCATCCTCCAGAGACGAGCACTGCCCTCACTCGTGGGTCTGGGCTCCGCTGCGTCGTGGTGCTGTCGCCATCAGGGTTTGTGGGTGTCGAGTTGACCCTGGAGCTCCTCGGTGCCCGGGTGCCTCCCCAGAGCGTGCAAGGAGCCTGGGCTGCTCAGGCGAAGGGGGTTTTTGATGGACAGGGTTTATGAGGAAGGGGCCCCCGCTCCAGGAGCTCACGGAGTGATGCACAAGGGTCGCTACAGCCTGAGCATGAGGGTGGGATGCAGGAGCTTTCCCTGTGGTTGGAGCTCCAAGGAACCGTTTCTTCCATGCTGGTATTTGCACAGGGTAAATCTTGTTCAGCTGCTGGTGTGAATTTGCTTCGAACACTAATAGCTTATTGGTTTAGCCTGCAAGGATTCAACACAAGATACAGGACATACCATGGCATTTTCTGTTGACTTTTTGAGGCCCCATTGCAAGGGAACTTGATCATTTAATCATCTCGACCATCTCTTCACTAAACTGTGGAAAGTCTCAGCCTAGGTGATGGAAGACTTAGCCCTGCAGGATTCCCTCCATCTCTCCTTACAATTTTCCTTCGCCTTTTTTGTCCCTTCTGGTACCATTTTTGTTCCAGTTTATCACTGCCCTGTCTAAAATGTCCCCCCAAAAAATGTCTGTTGGAAATATCAGCATTGTAGCAGGTCAGGAGGAGAGAGAGACAAGCAAAGGTGCCACATCTCCTCTAGCTTCCTCAGATTTATGCCTTTTTCCTTCATGTGTTCCTGGGGACTCCAGGCTGGCACCGTCACCCCCTTCTCAGTGGCGAGGGCTGGAGGCAGAGATGGAGCAAGCGGCTTAGCCAGGACCATACGTGGCAAATTGAATTTGGGCTACCTGTGTCCCAGAGGACCATCTACATCCTGAACATGCAGGAGATTACAAATTAATCTGTGTGGCATCACGTGCACCACTTCAAACTTAAAATGGTCACTTGCCTGAATCTATCGGGTTCCAGCTTTTAGATGGAGAGTAGCAAACGACAGCGGGTAGGGCTACGAGCAGTGGAAATTAGTTGAAAGTAAGTGGATACAGCTATTGGGGTACAAAACAAAGCAGCAGCTGCTCTTCCGTCTCCCCTCTTGTCCTTGAAGACTTTCCCTGAGTTGGTAACTTTTTATTTATTTATTTTTTAGTTCCCGGTATAAAGGCTGCATGATGCCAGCCAGGGTTGGAAAATAGAAGTAATTTTAAAAGATTTTTTTTGGCCAGACTTTGCTTCAGTGAAAAGGTGGAGGAAAAAATTAGGCTGTGGAATTAGAGCATGGTAGTGGATGTGATGGATGCTTCTGTCTGCTTCTGATGCAGACAGCATCAGCAGTATTTTGGTGCATGGAAATTTTGACTGTAAAATATGTTTTGACTTAAAACAGGAAAAAGTAGTGCAGATGGGAGGTTTATCATCAGGATTCGAATCTGTAAATTAGAGTGTAAATGCACACTGGAGTGATAGCATACTGTCTGAGCCCGGGAGGTTTTGTGTGGAGGACTTTCCTGTCCATGATCTAAGCTAACAGTTTTCAGTTACAGTTTAACAGAAACAGTTAAAAGATTTCTCGGTCATGCCTTAATTACATAGTTCTGGAGGGTCATGATTTATGTCCAGAAGTTCCCGTATTTTTCCTTCCCTTTTGCTTATTTAAGCAGAAAATGACTCAGGCCCTTAATAGAGAACTATTAATTTTTCCCATTATTACAGCTCATAAACAAACTATCTCCATTTGTGCCAAACTGCCCTTCAAAAGAGGCTGCTTTTACTCTTACTTTACATAGTGCTCGAGTGAACTCCCTTCCCATGAAGGGTAGACTGTAAGGGCATCCCTTTTATTTATAATGCAGCTTTTTATAGTTCTTGAGTTACAGGGAGGAAAGTAAGTTGAAAGTGAAGAACAACTTTTGTGCCTTCTTAGTTTAAACAAGGAGTGTTCCCTCCAGCACAAACACAAACTTGACCAAACAGATCAGTAGCAGGAATGTGTCTCAGTGTACAGGAATGTCACAGGTAACATAGCTGTGTTGAATAAAGAACACTTAACCATCAGGGAACACGTGCCTGTAAGCATAGCTTGACACCACAAGTTGCTGTAGGTGCTTTAGTAGAATTTAGTTGCCAAAATCTCCATTATGCTAGTCAGGAAGAAACTGAATACGTAAAATGATTGGTTCATCGTACGCTTTTCACCAGGAGCTATAATTCCTTTCACAATTTAGAGAAGAAGGAAAAACAAAAAACCACATGTCTGCTGAAGAGTCTTTTTATTTATTTATTTTTAATTTGGTGACTTCCAGAATAGTTTTTCTCTTTTATGTTCAATGTTTATTTTTATTTTTTATTTTTTTATATGTTGTAATTATATAGGCTCCAACTCTGCAGTGTACAGTGAAACAGGTACCTAACAATTATTGAAATATTTAGAATAACGACAAAATACACAGTTAACAGTTATTTGACTTTAATTCTTTTTCTATTCAAAACAAAATTAAAGATACTATGGGCTACTGTGTAATTTTTTTTAAGGCATGGCTATTTTTGTGCTGGAGTACAAAGTAATTACAGGCCAACTTCCTTAATCTATTAAGGCAAAGTAATGAAACTCTGCAACTGCTTTTTGAAACATTTCATTAGAAATTCTAGGGCACTTTGAAGAAAACTTTTATTTTACAGGTTGATCCTCTACCTCTTTGACATTATAATTTGAAATGTTTAAACATATGAGAAAAGATTGCTGTTTAAGTGCCAATCTTTTGAAGGTTAATTGTGTACCTATGGCTCTAAGGATGACTCATGAATCATCCTATTAGAAATTCTCACTGAAGTCCACTGGGCAGAAAACAATCAATATACAGTAAGAATTGCTTTTGCAATTTTTTGACTTGTTTTTGCAGATCAATGAATAGTTGATTTTGTGGCTAGCATCAAACTTTAATACAGTAAAGAGTTTCTTAGGCTATACTCATCAGCAGTTTAATTCTGTTTGTATTGCACTAAGGTACGAACAATTATTTTACAATACTATAAATCTGGACCATAATTTTTTTAACTGAAATACCTGTGTTGCTAGACCAGGATTTTATTTGACGTTAAAATTGTCTTTGAGTATACATCCTATATTATATATGTCATGGTATTTTGGTGTCGGAAGTAGAATAGGGCATGTTTTTTATCAGTGCTATTTCATGACTTGAAGGATTGACTTGCTAGAGACAACTACCTTTCTCTAGCAAGAGTGGAGCTTTAAGCAGAGAAAAGGGGCTCTTGGAAAAGTGCATTTCTGTTCTCCTAGGGTTGCCTGGTCTGTGTTTCTCTTTAACTAGTTAAACAGTCAAAATCAGATTTCAGAGATCAGAGAATTTGGGGTGTCTGAGAATAGAGTCCAGAGGGTGAAACTATAAAAACTATAACCTACTATTTTTCTTTCTTTGACTCCTTCTTCCTAAAAGAACTGATTAATCTGGAGGGTAGCATCTTCTGACAATGTGAACTGTTGTGAAGGCATGAAGGGAAATTACCTGTCTTCAGAACAGCTTCAATTCCAGCTCCAATTTAAGTGAAGACATTATGTTAAATCTTAACAGCTGAGTCTCATTGATAGATTAGCAATACTGGGAACAGGCATTAGGAATAGTTTGATATTGTGTGTGACCACTCTTGTTTAAACAGCTGCGCTTGCTAAATAGTAGCTTAAGAAGAAGCATGCTCTTCTCAAGATACGTATTTATGAGAGGCACAGAGGGCAAGGCTACTAAAAGACAGAAGCCGAGTAAACTTTCTCACTTGAACAGCTGATGTTAATTGTGTCCCGCGCTCTGAAGCAGAGCCAGGATGACGGTTTATTGCAGGGCCATCCAGTCGGGGCATCCGAGTGAGACCCAGCCTGTGTGATGACTCCATTCCCACTCTCCAACAGATTTTTGTGGTTTAGTTGCTATCTGGGCATTAGTAAACTGCTGTAACCCAATCTGGTCCCTGCTGGGACCAGGAAGTTGAAGCAACCTCTGCAACAGAGCTGTCTAAGTGTTGCAATGATGTCATTTACAACAACTTCTTTCCTTATCTAGGAGCTAAGGAATGTGCCCTAGCTTTCCTACAGAGTTGCTGGTTGAGTAAACAGCAGTTTGCTGAAGAGGAGGATGGGTTGCTGGTCTCCTTCAAGTCCATTGCAGCTGATGGGGGGTTAAAAACCCTCTTGGAGACTGCTCCTGCTTGCATCTGGTTTTGCTCAGCTATCAAAATGAGGAAATCTTTCATTCCAGTGATTGCTGGGCTAATCATCAGCCAACATTGCACTTGTGACTAATGCTTTTGATTGATGAGTGCACATACAGGTCTTAATGAGCTGCTGTTGACTGTACATTCAATACCACAGCATTAAAAAAAAAAAAAAAAAAGAGCCCAAACAGGCTCAACTTTAAAATATGTTCTAAAGAACAGTTGTGTATTGATATTCTGAGTAATTGCTAGCCTTTATGTCTGAAAGTGTGTGTAAATATGTGTGCACACAGCAAAAGTAATCTCATAGTTAAAATCCTTTTACCATTTATTTTATGGTGTAACTGTTAATCAGATCTTCTCTCAAGAGAAAGGGCAAATAAAGGTCTAGGAAGATGGGCACGAATACTTGAGAATAGATAATGATACCAGGGGGTGTTCTAGTTTGTGTGTGTGGTGTGTGGTTCAGTAAGCGATACCCTCAGTTTTTCTCTTGCTTACTCCTAATACAGACACTCCATTTCAGTACAGCTGCACAACACCAAATCACGTTTTTTTTTTTTTTTCTGGATAGTTNATACTTGAGAATAGATAATGATACCAGGGGGTGTTCTAGTTTGTGTGTGTGGTGTGTGGTTCAGTAAGCGATACCCTCAGTTTTTCTCTTGCTTACAGACAATCCATTTCAGTACAGCTGCACAACACCAAATCATGTTTTTTTTTTTTTTTTTCTGGATAGTTTATCATTTCTTTCTAAACATTTTTAGATGGAGTAACTATGTGACATCAGAAATGTTAAAAAACAGAAAGTAGGTGGGATCACAGTATGCCTTTAGTTTGTGTCAGTGCACGTGAAAGGAAAGTGCCTGTTAGCATCCCTGTGGGCTACTAATTAAAAGGAGAGAGAAATTCTTTGAGAAATCTTTACTACTTTCATAACAGCCTTCAGATTTTCTAAATACACAGTCATTGAAACACTGTTAACCACTCCATAAATGAATTTATATAGAGGATATATTTTTTTTCAGAGTAACAGACCTTGAATGTTAATAGTGTAATTAGTGTTTTTTTAAGTCTTGGAGAACACTCAGTTTGGATTCAGTTAACAGAAAAACTAAGAAAACGAAACTTCTAGTATCCTGTTTGAGGGGAGTGTACTGGCTCCTGCTAACCTCATACAAGTTCTGTGTTATGCGAAAACTCAGAGCAGTGGTTGTTTAATATAAGCATGCCTTTCAAATAATGCAGTTCCTCTTAACTACATGAGCAGAAGGAGTACCCTATGTCATGCCACATTTATTCCTGAGGAAGTTGCAATGGTATTAGCTGCTCTAGAGGAACTGAGCCTGGGGATTGATACATTCTGTATGGCTTTCTGGATACAGTTCTGAAAACCTCCTACCTGTTCTCTGGGTAGGAGTGGCATTAGGAGTCTTGTATCTATTGCTCTGTCATTTCAGCAAGGTCTCCAAATCTACCTGAAGAACTGTGGTTAGGGGCGGCCTGTGCACTGGGCGATCCCCGCTAATAGACGTGTCACTTGTGGCCCTAAACAGTCACAGTAGCTTGCAGCAATTTAAAAGAATCAGCATTTTTATTTTTCCTGCAAATTGAACCATTTTGAGGATCAGCTGGAACCTTCTTCAGTGTGGGAATAACCATGTTATACCATCAAAAAGGAAACAGCTGTTATTACTTTGCTTTATTTTCATTTAATATATCTGCTTTAAAGTGCAGAGGGTGCAAGTCTATTAATAGCAAAGAAGAATCTGATACTTTTTAAAACTAAATATTTAGGCTGCTGTTTGTATTTTACATCAAGACATTTTGTATTGAAGAACATCGATTAATGAGAATTTTGTAATACAAGGGGAAACAGGCTGATCTGCTTCTCGAGCAGAACTGGCTCGAACAATCCCAACTCTCGCAAATAAATGTGTCCTGATGCAGGAAGTAGTCAATATGCATTGTGTGTTGGGACAATTTGTGACTTCTTAACTTGTCTGATAATTTTAATTTCATCTTTTATTTTAAATCTTATCACTTTCCTTATCTTTAAAGAGGTTTGCTTGAGCAGATTTCATCTCTCTCCCAAAGATGCAGCCGTCCAATGTGTGTTAAGTTGCAGAGGAGCTGATCTTACAGGGTATTCATGGCAATTTAATGGAGGTTGAGACAATTTTTTATTTCTTGGAATCAGTAAAGACCTGCTGCAAAATGGGTTCCTTCTATCCTTGTGCAATAGAAGTCGTCTTTATAAAATAAAAATAAATAAATAAAAACAGAGCTTGTAAATATGGCATAATATTCTCTATGTGCAAGTAATTTTTCTCCCTGTTGGCGTGTAATGCATTCTCCTTTACTGGGACATGAGACCATGCTTGCTATTTCTGCACATTCTCATGTGTTTTCAAGAATCCTTTGTGGGAAGGGAACCACCCAGCTGTGATATGGTTCTATTCTTTTGCGCTATTATGCCAAAGTAGCTTTATTTGATCAGAAATTCTTGTTGACAGCTACATACTTTGACCATTCACTCATCATATAAAGCGACACTGTGTAGATCTATATGTTTAAAGTTCATATTATCACAGTGTATACTTAAGATCTTTTATGTCTGTTGCTGATTTACACTAAGTATATGTATGCAGATACAACTTATAATCATAGTTGTATTGCGTATGATGGATTTTGCCTATTTCCGACTGTTTGACTTCACAATATGCATTCTCAAAAGTTCTGTTTGATTTAGAAACTTAACTTTAGGCTATAACTCTTATTTATTGGAAAAAAAAACCTTTCATTTCCTTTTGAGAAGTCTAATACTTCCTTGAGTGATAAGTAAAATGCAAGCTCATGTTATGCTAGGAATCTGGATTTTGAAAGTGATCTTTGACATTTCAACTTTTCAACTGGATTAGCAGTTCTTGGAATTTTGCATGTAATGTCTGAGTCAGTATAAATGGAGAAAGGAAGATACTTTTGACAGCATAGGTGGCCCTGTAGTTAGCTATACTTCAGGATGACTTAGAAGCCTATAGCAGAATTGCTTTTAATGAAGATATGGAAACAGCTGTGGAAAAGAGAATTGATTATCATATCTATTGAAGTGATACAACATTGTGTAGCCCAAGGATCCTTTTCAGTTTTTGAATACTTTTGTGCTATTGCAGTCCTCAACTCTGTACTGCCTTCATTTATTTTAGAGCTTTGGAATTACTTGGGAACTTGGACATATATATCATTTAGTTTTATGGAAGCAACAGAGGAACTGAAATCTAAAAATAAGATATTTTCCAAAAGGTTTTAAATCTGCCATTTGTTTGTATTTCAGTTAATTTTGCTGTGTTCAGAAGATACCATATTTCCAGGATATCTTCCAGAAATATAATTCATCTGTTAGAGAAATTACGTGAAGTAGTTGTATAGTTAGACTATTATTAGATACTGTCTAAAGTTTTATTCCTTCAGTCTTTACCAGTTTTATGAAGTGCTGATAAATTCTGGACCTGGAATCCCAGTTGTGACTCAAGGCCTCTTGTGCTGCCAGCTGCTGCCCTGGGTTCTGCTGAAGAGTCTGGGCCACTGCTCTCCTCTTTGGCCAACTCAGACTTGTTGTACTAAATATACTGATCAGTGCAATGGTAGTAAAATTGCATGTGCTGCAAACAGGAATGGTGACATGCTAAAAAGCATCCACCAAGCCATGATTCCAGGGAGCAAGCAGCATCTGTGTTGAAAACATGGCTTATAGGACTGCCATTTCTCTTGTAGGCACAGAAAAGTTCCCCTTTTATGGGGACTGGGTAGATGGGAAGAGCAATCAGCTAATTCTTCTTCCTATTACTATTTTCTTTCCAGTAATTTGGGCAACTGTAGAAGTCTTGAGACAGGGTTTTGTCGATTAATATGCTCTTTAGGTGAGGTATACGAGGAACTAAGAGAATTTGTTGAGGAAAAGTCCTCTGCTTCAGTTTTGGCTACTGGTTGCTTTCTAATTGCAGTCTCTGTGGGTGCTGAAGGGAATGGGAAAGCTGTGTGGCTTCTTTAGGGGGTTGGGGATTTTTTGTTTGTTTGTTTTTCAGTTAGCCTTTGATAATGGCAATTGGATCAGAGGTCTGCAGTCAATTAGGGCTGTTTTGTATCACTCTGGCTGCTAGTGCCTAGTTTAACTTTCTCTATCACACATCAAGACTTCATTCTTTGTAATGAGCATTTAAGAGGTTTCCAGTCTGGAAGCACCTGTTGAGCTGTGTTGTGTTGTACTGCAACACTCATGTGACACAAAGCCAAGCTAAATCCAGGCAATTTTTTTTTTTTGAAAAATGTATCATCTCTGTCTTCCCCATCCTGTGATCTGAAGGTAGGTTTCAGTAATTAGATAGATTAATAATTTTACTCAGATGTATCTATGTGTCTCTCTTCTTCCAGCATCTTCCAGGCCAGTGCTTGAAATTAAGGCCATGTTGTCAGAGGTAACTACTTTCCTCTTCCCGGAATATTTTAATATTTTAGCCTGTCAGTGTGCATGCATCTTTGTGTGTCTAATGGAGTTTTTCCTCTTACACTTTCAGTTCTCCAACTTTTTTCCTTTGCTTCCTGAACTTGTTCTTTTTGTTTGATGGAAACGATTGGCAGGTTGTTTTTTGAGTTCCATGTTTTTTGCTCTTCCAAGGTGAGAGTTTTTCAGAGCTACAAACAACGTGTGTAGTTGTTCACCCAGGGAGAAGTTCTGGGGAGAGTGTTATCTGCAAGCACAAAAGGCAACTGTGTTTAATGTAGACACTAGAACACGGTGCAGACCCACTCCCAAGAACTAGAGATGACTGTTCATCATTAATTATAAGCAGATAGGTTTACAGACAGGGTTAACTATCCATGGTGTAATGCTGGATGCATGGATGTCCTCCAGTCTTAGCTCACTCTAACCCCAGGTAAGTCCCCAGGAGTTGAATTCAAGGGCTGAACGTGAACTCCATAGTGTGTATGAGCAATATACTCAGTTTTGGCTGCCTTAAGGCCACTGTACAAGTGCCCACAGCCCCTTGTAGAAATTATGTAGTAATCTCTGCCTGTTTTCACTCAAGATAAATAAGAAACATGTGGGTGTGTGAATGGCAGGCAATGACTAGTGGTGTTTGTGTATCTCTTTGCCAAGGTACAAGGAAAGAGGTCATTGCTACTTAAAACAGCCCTGTCATGTTAGTTGCTAGCTGAGGCCTTGCCAGCAAAATCGCTGAAGACAAAGGCTCTGGATTACAGTTCTGGAAATAAATATTTATGATGCAGTCAGATGCCTAAATGTAGCAGCACAAAAGAGTGAGTAAAGAACGAGATGTTTTGATAAACCATCACTGGGATTGCTAACACGTGGCGTGCGCTCGATGTGCACTCTTGTCTTTCACACCGCGGTACTAGAGGGTTTACTGCTAATTTGCATTTTAAAAACGAATTCTGTTAGTCACTGGATATACTTTTCTTGGCTAAATGCTCACTCTCTCAGGCTTGTTTTCAAAACAGAGCAACTGTTTTTGTGAATGTGACTATCAGAAAGCTCTCCAGAATAACAGCACTCTTGGAAATTCAATACCCTCGTCCTTGGCATGAAGTTCTTCAGTGATCTTTTTCATGGCGTCCTCTTGAACCTGGGTACAGGGCTTGTCTTTCCTTCTGACATGGACTGGAGAAGGAAATGCCAAGTGTGGGGATGGCCTCTGATGAGCAGGCTCCATGCTGCGGGAGAGGTGGGCCTCTCCTCACCTCTGTGTCCACCTACCCTATACCGTGTAGACCATACTTGCATTTTGAGGATGGTGTTGTGAGAAAATCCCGTTGGGATTTCCTTGTTCATGGAGGGCAGGCAGCAGAGTGAAAGTGGACGGCCCAAGGCCTGTGCGCTGTTGGTCGCAGCTGCCCCAGGCTGCTTCATTTGACCCCAGAACCGTCTCAGGGAGTGGGAACCATGTTGCTTGGCAAGAAGCTAGAGGAAAAATGGGAATTTTGTGTCTCTGGTGCTGGGGTTGCAGGTCACAGCGAGTGCCTTGGGCCCTGTGTACTTGCAGCTGGCTTCCCGCCATGGCAGTGGAATGGCCGCTGCGGGGAACGTGGAGCAAATCAGAGCAGGAGGGCCAGGAGAGGAGATGCAAGAGCACCCGTGTGCCTGACACTGCGTGAGGTGTGCAGGGGTACCCACATCCTCACGTGAGGAATGCGAGTAAACTTCCTCATCCGGCCTGTGTGGTTTACCGGAGAAA
Organism: Crypturellus undulatus; assembly: GCA_013389825.1. NCBI lineage: Eukaryota > Metazoa > Chordata > Aves > Tinamiformes > Tinamidae > Crypturellus > Crypturellus undulatus. The sequence continues at coordinate 27,089 of VWPW01014899.1, forward strand.
TTTTTATACTGTGGTTCCTTCATGGAAGTCACTTTAGGCCTGTGTTGCTTGGTCACCAGCAGGACCACGACGTTTGAGGGACTTACATATATAAATATATGAAGTGGGGACAAGACTTCTCGGTGTGACTGAGGGTAAAGAGTTAAGGAGAGTTAGCAGGAATGCCTGCTGCTCAGGAGTGGCTCTTGGCTCTCACACAGGAAGGGATAAGCACCCTCCATGCTGGGCTCGGCGGCACTTTGCCAGTTCAAGTGTGCTGCAGGTTAGCACTGCATTTAATAAAGCTGCAGGAGCCCCTGAGCTACCTCAGTGTTTTTCTAATTCCTTACTAGCCAGAAGAAAAAGGGTGCTGCTGCCATCATTTGATCAATAATGCCCAGTGTCCATGTTGCAAGGTAACTTTGCAGTGACTCTCCCTATGGAGTGACCCTATGGACAGGGTAAAAGCAAGTTTTCTCCTCTTTTTTTTTCAGTCAGATACAAATTATTAAAAATGAACACACAAATCCAAAGACTAAATATTCTATAAAGAACATCTAACTCTAGAAGAACGGTTAATATTGTAATAATTCTGCTGTACTTAATGTCGGGGTAGTGCAGCAGAGAGATTGAAATAAGGCCTCTTAAAACTCTGCATTCGTAAATAAAGAACAAAGAATTTTGGAAAGTATATTAAAAAGAAAACATTTCCAGTGTGAATAGTATCGCTATAAAAATAGTCTCCTGTGTTTTGACTGTTTGCAAAACTAACTCAGGCAGCCTATATAAATGGCTTCATTGGCTGTAAGCCCAATACAGGTTCTTAGTTTTGTGTCAGTGTAAACTGTATTTGTCTGCCTAGCTTTCTCCATTTTTATTTTTATGTAGCCCTGGTTGAGATCTCTTATGCTTTAGCACATGTTTTTCTTTCCTCCTATTTCACAAGACTCAAATAATACACCAGATTGCATAGTGACTCTTGAAATTTATGAACAATTTGTAGATGGGATTATTGTGGGTTACATTAGAAAATAATAATAGTTTATAAAGTATAATAGCTATTTAGTGCTTGCCAAGCTGCACATGTACATGTAGTTAATATTTTTCTTATTAAGTCAAATAAATAAAACTAATATTAATCTGATTCAGCCCAGATTTTGCCAATATATCATGTTTTTTAGTACAGATTTTGAAATCATTGTCTTTAAAATTTCTCAGGAAGGGGTAAAATCTGTCTACCCCAAACCAAACTTGTGCTTGAGTGTTCACCTGGGAAGCTTTCAATACAGGACTCACTTGGCTTGGTAATGCAGTCTGGTATGATCACATTTTCCAGTTCCCTCTAATTTGAAAATGCAGGGATTGAATAAAAAAAAAACTAATCATGACTGACTTGTGTTTCATAGAGAAAAATCCTACCCTTTCCACAGTTCTGTTTTAGTCATGATCTAAGATACCGTGTTCTTTATGCATTTTGTGGTGTCTCCTGTAGAATTACTTAGATTGCATGACCTTTAAAATAAATGATTTTGAACTTACTGAATCACCTCAGTGATTCGGGACATAACATATTATTGCTGTGTTTGTCTCTATGTGACTCAGTGCATTTATGAATACATTGCAGTGGAATCCTCTGCAAGGGTCTTCCTGTCCATTTAAGTAGTTTTCTTTGGATTCTTCCTCTCTCAAAGGTTGCTAGCATCCAAGCGAGGAAGAGGTGGAAGAATTTCACCTTTTAAAATGTTCTGTCTATCCAAAATTATTGAGTGTTCAAATTGAGTTGATTGAAATGTTTCAAGTGTTTTTGCCTTCGCCTTTGTTGGGTATTGCCTGGAAGAGCATCAGTCTGGTTGAACAGAGCCAGAAGTTAAAATCTTCACATTTGCACTAAGGGGAAGGGCAAAAATAAACAAAACCAAAAATAAACAAAAGAAATAGGCAGGATATGAGAGGTCTGCAAAGCTGTTAGTGGGAGAGAGGGTGGGTAGAGATGGATCTCTCTTTCTCTTACAGTATGAGAACTTAGGGAATATAACCCTATGATCCAGTTGATCTCTGTCAGACCCTATTTGACTCTCCTTAAAGGTGACCTGCTGCTGAATGCTGAATCTAACAGCTGTTTCTGGGGGCTGTTGGAAAGCAGGTCCCCAGAGATGGTGATGGGGTTCCTGCTGGACATCCTTGCCCTTGGGGTCAAGATGGCCAGTGGTATCCTGGGCTGCATAAGCCTTGGGCAGCAGGTCAAGGGCGGTGATCCTTCCCCTCTTCTCAGCCCTGGCGGGCCCACATCTGGAGTGTGGCAGCCAGTTCTGGCCTCCCTAGTACAGGAGAGACATGGAGCTACTGGAGTGAGTCCAGAGAAGAGTTTCTATGATGATTAAGTGCCTGGAGCATGCCTCATATGAGGAAAAATTGAGAGAGCTAGGCCTGTTCAGGCTGGAGAAGAAAAGACTGGAGTGTGGGGGAGAGTAACTTATCAATGTGTGGAAACGTCTAAAGTAAGCACGTGGGACCAGCTTCATGGATGAGAGTCAATGGGCACAAACTGAAGTACAAGAAGCTCCACTTGAACGTGAGGAAAAACTTATTTAATGTGAGCACTGAAAGAGGTTGCCCAAAGATACTGTGGAGTCTCCTTGCCTGGAGATGCTCCAAAGCTGTATTGACATGGTCCTGGGCTGTACGTGACCCTGCTCGATCGGGGGGGTTTGGCTAGATGATCTTCAAAAGCCCTTTCTAACCTCAACCATTCTGTCATTTCAGTGGAAAAAGTATTAATTACTTCTGAGACCAGTATGCATAGTTTGCCTCCTTACAGCTATATTAAATAGGTTTAAATTTCATTGAAGTTTAGAAAATGTGTTTTTATGTTAGCCTGCAAGTTATCTCTGTGCTCCTAAAGGCTTTTTTGCTAGTTGAATTAACTGCGTAGAGACCCCTCTCAAATATCCAGGCATATGGTTGCAGTGTGTCATATGTGTAACAAGTAAGATGCCCTTTCCCTACAAAGAAAAAGCAAAGTGGAGCACCTTCCAGTATGTTAATTTTGCTGGTGTCAACAAAAGCAGATGGTAAACAGTGATTGACTTAAATGCAGTGATAGTGAGGTGATAGTGAGTGATAGTGAGTCTGAGGACTGCTGTGTGTGTGCTGGGGAAAGAGGTGAGGATTAGTGGGAATGTTTTTCACAGCAGCCGTCTCTATCAGTGTTGCAGTGCTGGTGAAGATAATAAACCTAGCAGACTTTTCCTGGGAAAGTGAGCTAACAGCAGGCACTGTGTCTGGAATACACATTAGGCGTGATTAATTTTACTTTCTGTAAGGATTGATCTCATGAGCAGTGTTTAGAGAGCAGCTGTTGCTTGGACTTGGACCAAATTGGGAAACTGAAATGTGCTCTGGGATCTGGGCTGGTTTGACTAAAATACTTGATGTGGGATATGGGTCCTGTGTTCTTGATAACTTTGCATTATGTCTCTCAATTATGCACTGTATTGGATAGAGTCTGGGATATGAAAAGGAAATTGGTTGCAAAGACATTTGTTTGTATGCTGTAAATGGACAAAATGAACACTGCTATGGTTTTTATGCACCAGGTTCTGAATAAAACAGTGTCTCACTCTTTTTGTCCATGTCAAAGGCTTAAAAGTACTAAATGCAGCCTGTTAAGGACCTATTTCTACCGGTTTTCCATGTTGTTTTATTATTGTTATTATTTTTAAATCAAGAATATTAAAGTCTGCCTGCTGTTGCTTTTAGGAGTTGTTGAGATGTGGTGAAGTCCCCTAGTATCATTCAACCCTACAAGGATCACAGGACTAGCTCGGACCAAAGAGTAATATATTATTTTGGTTTTAAAGAGTCCTTCCTGTCTAGCAGTCATACGAGCTTTGTTTTTCTCTCTTGAACTTATTATTTATATGATAGATATATTTCTGTCCTTCCTGAGGATAATTTTAAATACAGAATCCTCCTCTGTTGCAGTTCCTTGTTGCTGATGTGTCAGGTTGGTAATAGGACAATCCATTCACCTTCACCCTTTGAACAGAACACATGCAAGTCTTATAAGTGCTTGGCCCAGTGCTGTTCCGTACATTTTTGTTCTGAACTGTGGCTTACAAATATATTAATGTACATTCCTTTTTTTTTTCCTTCCCTCAGATAAACTATTAGTTTTTACTGTAGCAACTAAAGAAACAGATGGCTTTCATCGCTTCATGCAAACTGCAAAGCACTTCAACTACACAGTAAAGGTATTGTATATTTTCATACTGCTTACATCTTGCACGTGTCCCTGCTGGTGGCCCTGTGGTAGATCTGCCAGCCCCTCTCTCAATGTGCCACTGCTCTTAAATTACACTACAGCTTAAAGTTATTGTGATCAGGAAGAGATTTTTGTCTGTTTGCTTTCTTAATCTTATCAATTTTTGGATTTATTGTTTCATTGTTATCAGTTTTGTTATTTTTCCCCTTTATTCCAAGCAATCTTGCATTCCCTTGCATCATCAGTCATAGCTTCTGTCATAAGTTATCACATAGCCTTGCTTTTCAGGGTGCCTTAATTGTTTGACTAGCTCTGTGGGTGCCTCTGTCAGCTGCATGGGTAGCCAAAAAAAGCTCTGTATGGCCCCTCACCCCTTAAACAAGACTGGATCCCTCTTGGGGTGGAGGGAGGATCCCAGAACTAAAGAGTTCCATTGTGTTTTCCAAGAACACTTTGCTTGTCCTCTGAGAGGACAAAGCAGTTCAGTCACCCTTGCCCATCTTTTCTGCCTTGCTTCATGTCTACATATGACATGTCCTGAGGTTGGCCTCTGTGACCTTGGGGAAAAGGGAAGGCCTTCACTCTCTTCTAAATCTTTCCCACAAATTGATCCTGCAAGAACAAAACAGGATTTCACAGGTGGTATTACTTTTTTTTTTTTTTTTTTTTGCCATGTTTTAGCAAGTGCTAAAACTATAAATAAGAAGGAAAAAAAAATTGTCCCCAGTGATTTCATTTTAGAAACGATCTGAGTTTCTCTAGTTTTATTTCTGCCACTGAACTTGGAAGACCAAGAAGTGAACCTTTTCTAACATTAATGCTGTTTTAACCCCCCTAGTAGCCTCTAGCTACAGCCATTATCTTGGCAGATTTGTCCAAAACACCCTGTAACGCTAATTCTCCCAGGTTTTGGAAGTTACCTTCCCCCCCCCGCAAAGTATACTCTTTAAAAGCCCAAATGCTGCAAAAGTTTAAGGACTTCTTTCACTTTTAGAAATGTGATTCCCTGTAGTACTTGGCTAGGGAAGAATTTGTTTGTTTTTTAGCAGACTGCTGTAATTTGGGGAATCCGTTTTTTTGGAGAGATTTCAGAAAGGACTAGACTTTGGAGTTTTTGTTTTGTTTTTTAAATATACTCTTTCCCCAAGCTCTCTTATGCCCACTGTTCTTAAAATCACTAGGTTGACTGTTAAATGCTTCATTCAGAATGTTTCTGTGTTAGAAATTTGGAAACAATTACTCACATTTTTTCCTTTTTCCAAGTAAGACGTGTTTGAGTAAGTGGTGGTCAAAGGCAATCTCTCGATTCTTATTTGGTTAAGAAATGTCTCTCTCGTGTTTCTGACATGATGTCATCGTGCTGAATACCGCTTCAGACATGGAAAACTTAAGATGTTGGAAACGCCGCCTTGCTGTGCTTTAATGTGCTGCTTCTGCTTTAACATCTGTTTTCAATAATGGTCAGCTTTAAAAAGCCTGTTGTTTTTTGGGTACCAGCAAAAAGTGCTTTTTTTTCTTGTTGCAGGTACTTGGCAAGGGTGAAGAGTGGAGAGGTGGGGAGTTAGCTAACTCTATTGGCGGAGGGCAGAAAGTTCGGCTGCTGAAAGAAGCAATAGGAAGCTATGCTGATCAAGAGGACTTGGTCATAATGTTTGTTGAATGGTGAGCAAATCTGGCTTGTTGCCTTTACATTTTACTCTGGGTAGACTCTCAAAAGTAGCTGTTGTAACATGCTCAAAGTTGCACGCTGGTTTTCTTCCTCTCTGTTTGACAGTTTGCTTCCATTTTTCTCTGTTCTTGAAAATATTAGATTGCACTTGGAGCAATTGTTATTTTATTTACATAAAGGCTGCAAGGTGAGAGTGTTTGTTCCTGCAGCAACAGTGTTATTGGAGCAGCTCGTGGTTGTCAGCAAGATCTTTCACCTTACCAGTAAGCAGACGTGGCCCCAGCACTGGGCAGTGAGGAACCAGTTTGTGTTGGTCACTTGAAGGGCTGCAGACTGGCACCAGCGGCTACGAGCTGGGCGAGTTGCCTGCACAGCTGGCTCGGGGGCTTGTGGCACGTCTCTGGAGCGTGTGCTCCCAGTTTGGTTTCCCTCTCAGCCCACCCACTTGTCTTGTTTTTAGATTCTGTTCTGCATAAGACTAGGTAGAACAGAGCTACTGTGGGTAAGGTTTGGTAGAATTCAATAGCAAATTTCATTGAAAGGTAGAGAGTGCTTTTACAGTGGTATTTACTGAAGCATTCCTTTGCATATGCATTTGTGTTTATAGATTTATTTTCCTGACTTCTTGCTGTTTTCTCCCTACATGGGCAAATATGAGAATTGGTTTTATCAGTTGGGGATAGTTCAAATTCTTCCAAAATTCTTCTTGGGTAGAACAGGTTGTTCTATCCAAGCACAGGCTGATGCGGATGGGTGAGAGACTGCAGAGGACGGTGTGTGTTGTAACAAAGATGACACACTCCATCAGGTTGAAGTGCTGCTTGTCGTAAAAATCACAAGGTTTAGTCTCACGAGTTGTTAAGGATCATAATCTCCAGCATATTTTGATTTAAAGCTAATAGAACTGATTCCCCAAAGAAAAAAAGTGTGTGTAACAATATGCTTTATTTCTAATTAGCATTTTCATTTCCAATAATCCTGGTTTGTAAATGTGACGCTCATCAGCGTAGCAATAACTTTGGGAAGATAAATATAAAAAAACTTCCTTTCTTTTTCAAGTGTTTTTCATTATATTCATTGTGAATCATTTTGAATAGTAAATTGAATAAAAGGAAATGTCTTATTTACTTGCTGCAACTAGTCAAATCACTTCCAATTAACTGTTTACTTAAACTGTTTGCTTCTTGCTGTCTTTTTTTCTTTTTAGCAATATTTTTATGGGGCTAATAATTATGGGAATAGTTGGAGATAATTCATTTTTTCATGAGCAGTTTCTTATCTGTGTGCAGATAGCAAATGCTACTTGCCAGCCAATGGGATAGTATTTAAATAACATGAACTTTTGGGAAGCTAACTGCTGGTTTACTTCAGACCACTTAAGATTGAACTGGCTGATGAGCAGTATACGAACTACTGATGGTCAGTACAGACAGCACTAAAATGGTTGATGCTGTAACTTTTCATCCAAAATTCCTATGACAGCCCATTTGTATCTCCTGTCAGACTTGACATCACTCTATTTATTTATTTATTAAGTATATGCCAGAAAATGCAGCACAGTTACCTTCCCTATATATCCCTTCATCATTTTAAGATTATCCTGGTTCAAAATGGTCACATGGCCCAACAGTCCACATAAGTATTAAGTTCTGGGACCCAGCTACTGGTATACCCTTTCTTGTTTGCATGTTGAGCTCTTTCTACTATTTTAGCTGTATATACTAAATGTTGTCACTCAAAGCTGAGTGAATCGCCCATTCGATTCTAGGGGATCTAAATCACTGTCAAGATCCCTGAGCACTGGTGGGGGACAGAGGATGGGGCTACTTCCTTGCCACAGGGAACACATGGGGATGGGCAGGTTCCAGCCCAGAACATCTGCACTTTCAGAGCTGCAGGAAATGGAGCTGTGGAAACTTTCTTTTTTTTTTTTTGCCTTTTTTTTAATTGGAAGGATTTATGAAAAATAAGCAAAAGAGCATTTGAGCTTTTACAGCTTGCAAAGACCTGCCTGCCTTTTGCTGGGTATATCCTTACTTTAGCTTCATTGTAAAATTCCTAAGCCCCCTTCAAAATTAAGATGCAGCATAACTTGATGCCCATTTCGAGATGTTCTCAGAAGTATAGGCCTGAGGTGGACCTTCCCTTACTGCAGAGATTCCCTGCTACATATAGCATGTAATGCGAAGTAGCAGGTAAGCAAGACAAATGATGAACTTTCGGGGTTTGCTTGGCCCTAGAAGTGATCCTGCTGCCCATGGAGACAGGCAGCTGAGGAGCCGAGTGAGTGAGGAGCAGGAAGCTGGAAGAGATCCTGCCCGCTTGCCCATGTGAGCACCAAGCCTGCAGGTCGCCTCTTCAGAGGGCCCTGGCAGTTGGTAGAGAGCTTAGATTCATGGTGGATTTATACTCCTGCAAGGAATCCACTAATACATAGGGTTTAAAATAGTGGTCAGTGCAGTTTAGCTGCTCCGAAGTGACCTCTGCACAGGGATTTTTACTATAACCTAACTGCATTCAGCAGCGTGTCTCTTCGGCAAGCAGAGCCTGTGGCTAGCCCAGCTCGTTGCTCAACTTTGGCTTTCTCTTCCAGAATGACAGTCTCTGGGAAGTGATGTTCCAGGGGATCTGGGTTCCTTCCTGCAGCTGTAAGTCTGTGCTGCAGCAGCAGCAGCACAAGCTTGATCAAAGAGGAGAGCAGCCTGCCATCAGCTATTAGGTTAAAGCCTCAGACAAATCTCCACTTTTGTCAGCCGTCTTCCGCTTGTCTTCTGGTTCTTGCTTGTTCTTAAGGCGCCTTCTGGCTTTCAGTCAAGCTGCCCCAATTTGAATGGAAAAGCGAGGGAATTTTATTTTTGTATATCTGGGCAGAAACAGTCAGTTTTTGCAGAACTGGAGAAACTCCAAAATGTACAGTATTTTTTTTCTTCATAAGTTCAGCTGCCAAAGTTGCAGAAAAACAAAACAGTGAGAGTTTTCAGAAACCCACTTACTTTATATAGACTGCATAACAAGCTTCCTCTCCGGAGTTCATACTGTGCTCTGTGGTGGAAGTCTTCCCTTTCGCATTCATCAGCCAGCTGTTCTGCAGCTCTTGCAGGCCAAAGGCATGAAGTGCCCTTTGAAGAAAGGGCGTTTTAAGTGATTTCAGAACTGAAATGAGGAAGTATTGGAAGTCAGTAAGGGTTGGTCCCTTGATGTTTTTGCTGAGTAATACATTGCTCTAGAAGTTGTGCTCACTGTAGAGGTACTGCACTGGTCCCTACAGTTTGTGAGAACAGAATCTTGGTCAGAAGGAGGAAAGCTTGGCCTGCTAAACCCTTGCTTAGACCTACAGATTTTGCAGGTGTAACATTCCTGCTGCAGGGCAGCCCTGTTTCAGGGTTGGGATTTTTCACTGACTTGAGTACAAAGAATGGAACCTCATAAAAGAACATTTTAATTTTTTATACTCGCTTTGAGGTTTTTAGATATAGTTTGATAACATGAAGCCGCTAGGTTTATGATATTACATTCTTACATGATCTTTGCCAAACCCGTGTGCGTGTGGGCTTCTGTTTTGGGAGAACGCTGATCTTCAGCTTTGCATTAAAGAGAAATTATGGATAGGTCCATTTTGAGAGATAAGCCCTCCATCTTCAGGTCTTTGCCCTTGCTGGGAGTCAAACCTGATGAAAGCATAAATGCAGAGGAAGGTTTTTGAGGTGCCTTCTGAGGTCTCTGGCAGATTAAAGAGGGTGAAGCTGAACTCCACATATTATGGGAATGCTGCACAACTGAAACTTATGAATAAGTACACTTTACTGAGAAACATCTAAGTGCATAGTCAATACGACTTTTCAGAAGAAAGTCTGTACCACTGTGGTTTGGAACAAGGTCATCTGGAATTTCCCAGTGAGAGACACCAAAATGGTTTTTCAGCCCTGCTGTGTTTCATCTATTAGGGTTTTTTGTTGGTGTTTAAATACATAAACACTTTCATAAAAGGGAAAGTATAATTTTGCTCAATATACATGAAACCTAAAAATCAACTTCTGGTGGACCCAAAAAAATATGAAGGAAAAAGTGCTTACCATGTGGAAGATTCAGACAAATTCATGTAAAGGGGAGAAATCGTTTTCCATATCTGCATTTCATGATGAAAGCCTGAATAATCCAGCTATTTCTTTGAACACAAAAGTGTTAAGCTCATCTAATGGGCATCTTTTCTTTATTTTCAGCTATGATGTTATCTTTGCGGGGGGCCCTGAAGAATTGCTCAAGAAATTTCAGGAGGCTAATCATAAAGTTGTGTTTGCAGCAGATGGACTGATTTGGCCAGATAAAAGGCTAGTTGACAAGTATCCTTTTGTCCGGAGTGGAAAACGATTCCTGAACTCAGGAGGCAAGTGTGACTCTTGGACACTCACTCTTGGATTGAAACTCTTGAAATTAGACCTGGCTAATGTCTGTTATCTATTTTTTTTTTTTTTTTAATGTGTAAGTGTTCTTGAACTCCATAAGTAAAAAATTGAGGATTGGTTTGGTGGGTTTTTCTTTTATTTCCTCTCCATAGCTGCTCTTGCATGCTTCAGAATATATTTGCATCAAGAGTGTTTTTTGGCAATAACACCGTGAAAAGCACTTTATGTACAGCGAAGGGTCTAGCTCAGCCTGTAATGAAGTGCGGAGCAGGGGTGGACTGCCCACTCGCCACCAGCTGAATCTGTTGTAGAAACAATCCCAACACGCAAGCCTGTCCGTGAATTAAGTGCTATTTATAGGCACAATTCTTTAGCAAATTTCCTAACTCGGCCACGTTGTTCTTGGGGATCTCTGCATGCAGGCAGTATAGATATGCTAGTAACTGTGTCCCGCTTGCTAGCATAGCTTGAGGAGTTAGTTCCAAGAGGAAAGTGTGAATTACTCCTATTAATCTCAGTGTAGCGTTAATTCTGGAGCCCTGATTCCTTAAATGCCAGCTTTGTTACTGATTTTGCAGCTGATTAATGCTTGTATCCACACTGTTTGCCTGTTTGAGAGCAGGATATAGCTTTTTCTAGGAGTTCTGGGTACATGATCCCTGGCACTGTGCAGATCTGGGAATGGTCCCGTTTCTTTCCCCCTCTTCCCTCACCAATCCTCCTTGTCTTTTCTGTTTTGGCACAAATGTGACATATATTAGGTTTGAGCTGAATTCCCTTTATGAGTCTGGCAATATTAGATTTCTTGCTCCTCTGCCAGTAGGAAACGATTGATGAAAATGAAGCCTTTTTATTTATTTTTTTTTCCACTCCTCTCTCTCTCTCTCTCTCTCTCTTCCCCCTCTTCCCTCACCAATCCTCCTTGTCTTTTCTGTTTTGGCACAAATGTGACATATATTAGGTTTGAGCTGAATTCCCTTTATGAGTCTGGCAATATTAGATTTCTTGCTCCTCTGCCAGTAGGAAACGATTGATGAAAATGAAGCCTTTTTATTTATTTTTTTTTCCACTCCTCTCTCTCTCTCTCTCTCTCTCTCTCTCTCTCNACCTCTTTATTTTTTTTTTTTCCCGCCCCTCTCTCTCTCTCCCCCTTCCTCCCTCCCTCTCCCTCCCCGCCCGNCTTTCCTCCCTCCCTCTCCCTCCCCGCCCGTAGATGGACAATTTCATGGTTTGGAGTTTGCAGGACCATTCCAAACAGATCACATGTTCTTATTTTTTCCTTTAAATTTCCTTAAAACAGTATTAGTATAGAAGTAACTCTTAATTTTGAGCTCTTTAAAACATACATAATACATATCTCCACCAGAAAATGGAATTTTGAAGCCAAGTTGCATGAATTTTCCTTTGCTGGCAGCAGTGGTTGGAATGGAGTCCCTCGCTGGTGGAACAGCATTGGCAGAGTACTTCTTTTTATGGAAATAACTTGTGTGTGTGTGATTGCAGGATTTATTGGTTATGCTCCATATATAAATCGTATTGTACAGCAGTGGAACCTGCAGGATAATGACGATGACCAGCTTTTTTATACCAAAATCTATGTTGACCCACTGGCAAGGGTAGGTAATGCCTGGCTTTCTCATTTCTGTCTGCTTAAGCAACATGTTGCTGTTCATAAAACATCAGAAGTTAAAAACTGGATCAGTGCAGTCTCCGTCTCCTCCTTTCTGCCTGCCTTGCTGATAGATGTGCTTGTCCTCCAGAGGTTCCTACTGCCACAGTGATGAACTGGTCTCTGAGGGGTCATGACTTGAAATACTATTTTGGACTGTCTGCAGATCCAAGCAGGTTGTGCTTCGCTGTTAGAAATAACAGCTCTGAGGTATATGATCAGACACATTCATCTCCACGAGCGTCCCAAGTGCGCTGCAGTCTGACAGCCAGAGAACGTGGCAGTTTTCCAGGTTGTGCCACTTTTTGCCGATCCAGTGTTTTATATTTTGACTTGCTGCCCTTTCTGATTCTGCCTGAACCTGCCTGCGACTCCTCAGACTTCTATGCCGATGGGCTCAATAAGCCTACGTTGTAAATTTTCAGTGGAGACATCTCTATGCTCTAAGTTAGCATGCAGAGTAGCAGGGAGGTAGACATTAAAGCACAGTGAGTGACGGAAGCGCAGCCCTGATGCCGAGAAAGGGGCTAAAGGTATTAACAATGTATTGATGCAACAACAACAACTGGATTTAGAAACTTGTAGATTTTTGAGGTTGATTGCGAGCACTTGTGTGCTTAAGGGAGGTGTGAAGTCTGTGAAGTACGTCCAGGTTTAATAAAGTGTACCTGAAATACAGGACATGTTTAGATCCAGGTGCAGAGACATTTGCGTTGGCATTATGGAAGCTGAGTCAGGTCCTAGATAGGAGGTTGCGAGGACATGATGCAGAGAGTCTAAGGCTGACGCTGCACTGAAGTCAAAAATTATATAATGAGTCATGTAAGCAGAGAGTCTTCTGCAGAGAAAAAGAAATGTATCTGCACAGTGCTGCAAAATGTCTACGCAGTGCTGGTTTTAGTACCCCAATACTCACCTGGTAATATCCAGAACTGTCCAATGTGTAAGGAAATCTTGAAAGAGCAAAATAAAGTATGTTGTCTACGTAAGATTTGTTAAGTGTATATAGATGCTATATACTTTGATCAACATCTTAAAACCTTGGTAGAACAAATTAAACGATACAAGAATATAAGTAGACCTAGGCATAAGTTAGTACAAGGAAGATATTTTAAAGTCAGTGGTGATTTATATTTTACCATGATGGGTAGATTCAGTTTTTATATTTTTGAAACTTTGAAATGCAGTGCATTTTGTTTTAAAAACTACCAGTGTACTGTGTTATTTGGCCAAGATTTTTTAATTCTTTCTGTATTTATTTATTTAAAAATAAATCATGGAGTTTTTCTTTGACTAGCACTGCCAAATTGCAGTTTCTTTGGAAAGGCGTGACATATATCCTTCAAGCTTAGATGAGTGGATTCTTTTGTTTGTTTGTTTTTGTTTTTGTTTTCTTTTTCACCCTAGTTATACAGCACTATACAGCTGAACTAGAGAGAAATATAGAAACATTTGAATAATTTGAATAGCATGAAGTTATGAATTATATCTAAAATTATGCAAAATAAAATAGCTTTGCTTGATTAGTTGATTAGTTGCTGTCACTGGAGTATAACTTTTTGTATTGCAGTAAAGTCATTGGCTTTTACAATACTTCACCATCTTTGCTTCTTTTATTTCAGGAACGTATTAACATTACTTTGGATCACAAATGTGCAATTTTCCAGACCTTAAATGGAGCTGTAGGTAAGTGTATCATTTGCATGTTTTGTGTTTTATTACCCATTTTTGAATATACTTGCTTTTTTTTTTTTTTTTTTTTTTTAGAATAATAAAAGTTCTTTGGGGTTTAACTTTAAACAGTTTTTTATGGGTGAAATAAAATTAAATTAGAAATAAAGAACCGTCTTTCCATCTTTCTTTCACAAATGTGACTATAGGAATAAGGATGGCTATGAAATTGTATTTTAGATGCAAGCAAGCAACTATATACAATGAAATGAGAATGTGTCATTTAATGGTCATGAATTTAGGTGGAAAAAGCTTCCTTTTTACAAATTCCCTTCCTTAACTTTAATTTTGAATTATAGCTCAAAGTTGTTTTTAGATCAGATCTCAATAAATATTCTATTGCAAGATTAATTTTATATTTCTAAGCCGTTTTTCTTCAAATATTAAAGGATACTGATGGCAAACTTTGAAGTTTCATGTAACCCTTTTTAGTCTAAAACGTTACATTAGACTTCAAGAATTATTTAAATAAATAAAAGGATTTAGGAATAGCAGCAATAGTGCATATTATTGTTTCAGCATGAGTTTAGAGAAGTCTGAAATTTTAGCCTTTTCCTATAAACTGTATCTTTGACTGCTGTACAATTCTACTTGATTTGCAGATGAAGTTCACTTGAAATTTGAAGAAGGAAAAGTAAGAGCTAGGAATTCCATGTATGAGACATTGCCAATCACTGTTCATGGAAATGGTCCAACTAAAGTGAGTGACATATATATATTTTTTCTACAAATACTGCAATTTTAGTAACAGTAAAAATAATGGAGGAGCTTGAAACAGTCTTAGCTCACCATCATTGTTTATCTCTAATTGGTGCTGATAAGAATTGCAGGGATAAACCATTCTCAGAGGCTTTGGATGGTCAATAAACCATCCTCACATTAATCTGTTGTTACTGTAACTCGATATTGATCCTGAAAGCTCTTTCTGCTCCCAAATTAATTGTAGCACTGGGCCTTAGAAGCAAATAAGATTTTGTTCATTTTCTTCGCTGTCCCAAAACCATTCGTGAAACCATAGTGAAGAATGTCTCTTCGGTTATGAAATTCTAAGCAGAAGAGTAGATTTTTAAGGGGAGAGTGATTTAACCTAGAGTTACAGAAATGTATCCAATCCACCATAGACCTCATAAAGTATATATATATTGCTGGCTTGTATCGTTGAATCTTCAGTGCCTTTGATCACTGCCTGCTGCACTCCCATGGTTCCCAGCTCCGGGACCGCAGCGGAGCTCAGGCTGCCCCGTGAAATTGTTGGTTTGGCAGCTTTGCTCCATTTAGAAGGACCTGTGTGTGTCAGTGGTCTGCAGGACCTGGCACGGCCCCTATGGGAGGAAGAATCGCCATATTTTGGCTATGTGGCAGTTGCGCTTTTTGTCCTACGGCCAAGTGGTGTCACGGCGTCCCGTTCCTGATTGCCTCTGTTCGCTACGAGGCGCCGCGGCTCTGAGTTCTTCCGAGTGCATCTTCCCTGTGGTACATTGTGCTCTCCAGAAAAGCTCAGTTGGGCTGAGTATGCAGCTCGTATCACCATCCCCGCAGCTGCTTATTCTTAGCTATTTGCACTGTATTTCATCTTGTGAATCTGTGAACATGCTGCTGTTGTAATCTGTTTGCCTTATAATTACTCAGCAGTGGTGAATTATATGACTAATTTATTCCATGCTGCATCAATGTATTTGGCTCAATTTGAATGCCAAATTAGTTATCATCATTGGCTTTGCTGACTTTTTACCAGTGAAAAGAAAGATCCTTGGGTTAGTGGTTTATGTTGAAACTCCTTATACTAATCCACAAGCAATACTGCTTTAAACAAAAGGGATTTCTGCCTGTAGTTAATGTTAGTCTACCATGACTCTTAACCTGGGCCATAAAACTGAAATCTCCTCCTGTAAAAACAGAGGAAATGCTTGTTACATGTCACTTTGTGTGTTTGTGCTTAGATTCTTCGCTTTTAAACATAGGCTTTAGTTAAGAGGAAATTAATGTAAAGAGATTGAAGAAAGTTTTCACTAATTAATAAATAAACTAGTGCTAATGTAATTTCCAAAATCAACTCTAAATTTGTTTTATGTTTATAAGAACCCCCTGTTTTGTAATAATCTCTTGAATTTACAGATTAATAAATTATATTAATCAGAGCCCTTTTTTGATAAGGGATACCAAATTATATGACATTTAGTAGTTCCTTCTTACCCCTTCTTTTTTAAAGTGTGTGTATATATGTGTGTGTGTGTGTAACATTCTTCTAGACTTTATCGTACTTCATTGTACATCTGCTGAATTAAGTTCAAGCAATTCTATTAATAGCCTCTCTTAGAATGGTTCATATGCAGGAACAAAACCAGAAAATCTATGTCAAAATGCAAACTGAATTGCAATTGAAGACTGGCATGTTTTATCCCTATGTAAGATGCCCATCCAGTTTTTGATAAAGGCGATAGAGAAGGAAAGAGCCTTGGGCAGACTTTCCCTATCTCTTAATCCTTGCAAAAGGCAGTAGAGAAGAGGGAAGTTCTGCACAACCCAGGAGTACATGGCAGCCCAGGCAGCCCATCAACAAAAAAGTAGTACATACCTTGTTCAGTGCCAATTCCGAGTCTGTTAAGAAGTTAGATGCTGTTTTAAAGCACACCCCGCTGTTTTGGCAAGCAAGGCCAAGATTCAGAAGCCAAGTAAAAGCTTGTGTCCAGTCGGCTTTGTCATCTGGATATATATCTTCCGTGTTTTCTATGGGCCTTTCATATGGTCACTCTTTTATGTTCTGTGTAAAGTGTTGATGGTTTTCAAATTCAGGAAGAGAATTAAAATATGATCCTTTTTTTGTCTTGAAATCAGAACAGTTTGCAAGAATTGGGTGATCTATAGATGGTGCCTTGGAAGCCAAACAGGCATTTAGTTGGTGGTTTTTAATCCTTTCAGCAATTGTTTATATGAAATGGAGCCAAACTGAATATCCTCTCTATTGTGTAAACAAAAAGAAGAGAAAGCTTTTACCTCCTGCTTTTATGTTTGTTTTATTTTAGATAAAAAGATAGTACAGTCAATTATATTTAGGTATAAGGGATTTCAAAGGTTAAGACTAAGTTCCTTAAAGATACAAGCATTTGCATTCACATTTCATTAGTCCTAATTGTTCATCTGTTTATCAGATTCACTTGAATTATTTGGGAAACTATATCCCCAATGCTTGGACACAGGAAACTGGATGTGGTATTTGTGATTTAGACTTGCTAGACCTATCAACAGTAAAGGTAAGAAATCCTCTTATTATAACAGTACCTTTTTGAATTGTATGTATCTTTTTAACAGATATATAGTGAGTTCTGAGTCAAAATGATTGCAGAATGTATTGTTAGGCTTCATGTAAACCTCAGGATATATTATTTTTAGTCATTATTAGTCATTAGGTATTAGTCATACCCTGAAGAGCCCTACTTTACTATTTCTGTTGACTGAAGTTCAATGGATTTTTTTTTTTATGCAAGATTCCGATAAGTGAGTTAAATTTCTGGGAAGCATAAAATCTCTTTAAGCATTGTAGTCTTTTAGTGAAGATTTATACAAGAATAGAATATGTATCAATTTAATAGTCTGTGTTACAAATCAAGATGAGCAGTTACCTACTGATTACACTTATTCCTGAAGGGGAGGAATAATAAGTGTGACTATTCCTAGAGGAATAGTCACATAGTTAAAATTCCTAGAGGAATAGTCACATAGTTAAAATTTCTAGAGAAATAGTCACGCAGTTAAAATTTTGATTACTTCTAAGGGTGATAGAGATCTGTATTGTTGAATGTATATGTAAACATCTACCTGTATCGTAGAACTGATGAGCTCATTGAGAACTGAAATCAGTTCACAACACAGAGTTTGCATAGCAGGAACATACACGTGTGTGTGTATCCAATTTTTAAGAATTAATTTTTACTCTTTGGTTCCAAATATGACACTTGCATTGTCCTTAAATATATTTCATTTTTTACTGAGTACATTTTGGCAGAATATATGCAAAGATTTACAGTGTAAAAGATATAAGACTTGAACTTAAAGTTTTCTTAAATTGTTTGCAGCAGCTGTATATTTTGTTTCTGTTCTGTAGTGAGGATAGAAGAGGAAGGCTTATTAAGGGTCATGAAAAGTGGGGATAGTTTGAAAGAGTGGGTAGTTCATGATCCCTGTGACTAAAGGACAAAATGAAAGACTTGCTGGACGATAAGCAACTTATGGACTGGAATATAAATTCAAAAAGCTGTTGCTGGATTTGTAATCACTTTCAGCTTTATATATGCTTTTTTCTTTTAAATTATTGTTTTGTTTTACAAATACATTCTATTGAAATTATGGGTGCTTGCAGTCCTAAATCCAACTTAAAAGTCTTTTTCCTAACTGTGTGGGCAATTAAAACATGATTGAGGAGTAGTTAAAACTAGAAATGAGAAGTAACTAGCAGTGATTTCCTGGAGAACTTCCTGT
This sequence comes from Crypturellus undulatus, assembly GCA_013389825.1. Classification (NCBI taxonomy): domain Eukaryota; kingdom Metazoa; phylum Chordata; class Aves; order Tinamiformes; family Tinamidae; genus Crypturellus; species Crypturellus undulatus. The sequence goes on from VWPW01014899.1 coordinate 45,280, forward strand.
AGTTTGAGCACATCTTTTTGGACGTTGTCTTCCTTTACTATAATTCATTCTTTGGACTTCATACCTCACTTATTCTGCCAGAAGGAATAGCGAGACTTTTTCTTGGCTTCTGTGGAAGTGTTTACTTTTGGCTTTTCTGAGTACAAGTGATATTTCACTTTCTGAACACACTTTCTGTTCAGGCCTGGCCAGTTGCTACTTAAAAGGAAATCTTTCGTAAGAAGAGCAATACCAGCTGTGAATCTCTACCCTGATCCTGTCTGCACTGTTTTATGTAGCTTTCTGCATGGATATGCTCCTATCTGGGGAGGTGTTTGTAGTGTTGTGGGGTTTTTTTTTTTTTTTTCTACTTTACAAGGAAGTAGAGGATCAAATCTGTTGATGCCAGCTGCGTCACAGGGTTTCAGTTGCTTTAGATGAATTCTAGCATGAGTTGATATGATGAGTCCAGGTGTTATTGTCACAATGCAGGTCATACCAGCCACTTAAGTGACGCAAAGCAATTGGACTCTAATGTGGAACAAGTAGATGAAATCAGTGATTTGCCGCAAGGGCTCAGGCAAACCCTGCCTCTGTGCTGGCCGGGAGCTGGTGCGTGCGAGGCAGCGGTGCTGGACGAGGTGCTGTGGCTTCCTGCAGGCTGACGGATGAGCAGCAAAGCCACCGCATGCCCAGGGGTTTGCTGTGGGAGCACTCAAGTCACTGGGGGTAACCTCTCTTCTGGAGAGGTTTCTGCCAAGCTTAATTGGGAAGGAACAAAATCACAGATTTGATATAGTCAAAGTACTGTATATTAAAGTAATACGTTCTGCCCTAGATTCAGACTATGCAATAATGGCTTTTTATCTAGCAAACCAAGGTCTAGACTCATGAATTCTCTGTTTTGAAAAGAAATACTGTGAGAGCAGTAGGAATTTGTACTCTGATATTTTAAACACTATTTTCTTCAGTCACACCCCTGGGCTTTTAGTCTACAGTGTTGAAAGTTGTAACCAAACAATTCATTTCCATGTATGAAAGGAGTATTAGTAATTTCCAGTTTCGAACTGGCTTTTTTTTTTTTTTTTTTTTTTTTTTTCTCCTTCTCCCTCCTCCCCCTGGAAAATATGGGGACAAGGGACATAGAATTTGGAATTACATTAACTGCAGTGTGATTATTGGTAGCACATGGATGTTTATTAAGGTTCATGGCACAAACTGCTTTTCTGATCCCCTTCATCGCAATGAAGGATATCAGTTACCATGACACTAGTCTCAGTGGAGTAGTTTCCTGAGAATATAAAAGTTTACTTTTTAAAGAAAAGCCAGTGAACATATTATCTTCAACTGCTCTGAAATTATTAGCATGCCTTCATGAATGCACATTAAGTTTGGAGTTTAAGTTGTGACTAGGCGGTAGTCTGGGTAAACATCAGTGCTTAATGTTTCCTTTCTGCTATATTTGCCAGTATGTTTTTGGATTTCCTATGTAGACACTGACTTTGTGAAATTTCGACATATTCTGATGTCTTATCCAGACACTTTTTGAGTGTCTTTGACTTGCTTAGGGAAAACTAACTTGAGATCTTTTGTTTCTGTGGCTTTTCTATAAGACACTTCTAGTGAGCTAGGGATGTTTATATTAACTGTCTGTTTTAAAGGTGTAAGAAACTAGTTTTGTTTAACCAGCACATTGCTTTGTGGGTGTGAATGGAGGCCTTTGAAGGTTAAATTTCTTCATCTCTAGTAATGTAATAGTATATTTTAGGAACGCATACAAAAATGCTCTAGATTTAAGCAGTGCTCACATAACCCAGGGATTAATACCCAAGGATTAGAAAATGTAATTAAAAAGAAAACAAATATGATTTGTAAGCCATATATGACCTTCTATCACCACCTTATCATCCATTTTTATTAATCCAATATAGTACTTTTTGTAAACTTGTCAATAGTATGCAACTTGGCTGCTACTGCTACCATTTGTCTGGAGCAAGAAGTTACCATCCTAAGCAGTGCTAAGTAGTACTGGATAATCTTGCAAATTGGCTTAAAAGTAGATAAAATTTTACTGTTCTCGGGCACAAGGGGAGATACCCTCATCTAAGGTGTTCATAAGATCAGTTGGTAGGGAAGCAATGCAGAACCCAGTCAGTTACGAGGGGGGAACGGGTAGTGTATATGAAAGTAAACGAAATGTATAGTAATCTTTCGCTTAAAGTATAATTAAAGATATTTGTGTCACTTAGTATTTAACTACTTTTAAAGTAGTTTTTTCCCTATTTTTTCTTGTTTTTTTTTTTTTTTCTCTATCTATCTATCTATCTATAGCAAGAACTTAAAATCCTTCTGTATTGTATAAACCAACAGTGTATGTTATTGAAATGTAAAGAGTTCTCAAAACATTAAATGTAGCATCTTTGTAAAGGCAAATAGAGGATACAAATATGGGGGCGCACTTTTGGGTTACTCTGGTTTGTGTGTTTGTTTGAAAGCTCTGCGGCCTGATATAATTCTAGTTTCCTAGAACTAGTTTCCTGATGCGATAATCTCAGAAAGGAGGCAAGTGTTATTGGTTGTGTCACATTATTATTATTATTTTCCTCAGGAATATCCAAGGGTAAAAATCGGTGTTTTCATTGAACAACCCACCCCTTTCCTACCCAGATTTTTAGACAGACTGTTGACTCTGGACTACCCAAAAGAGGCACTCAGTGTCTTCATTCATAATAATGTAAGTATTATCTAACTGTTGTGCAAAACTTCATTTTTAGAAATTATGGTATGAAAATGTGTGTGTGTGGGGAAGTGTAAGGAAGGAAGTATACCTGTAAACATACATGTTTAAATTGCATTGGAAGGGTTTATTTTTCATAATGCAGTATGTAGAAGTAGAAAAAATAGAGCAATTTTATTAATGCAGAACAAAGCTGAATGAAATTAAAGCAATGCTTGTGGAGTCTGTTTATCCAAACTGCTTAGATTCTTTCCATTGGTGAGAAAGGCTGGGTTTTAAAGTGTGTGCTTCTGGAAAAGTGTAAGTTGACATCAAACAGTAGTTGGAACAGGATTTGCTTTTCATCTTGTTGAGACTCCAGTGCCTTTTCCTTTTTCCTGATGCCCCTGCTGAGCCATGGCTTAGGGTAGTGAGTCCATGTATGTTTTAATGGCAGCACAGTGGTGTGGTGATTTTTTTTTTTTTTTTTTCCCCTGAATTTGGTTTTTTTTTTTTGTTTTTTTTTTTTTTTTACCCCCTGAATTTCGTTGTTTTTGTTTGTTTGTGTTTGTTTGTTTGTTTGCTTGCTTTAAATTATCTACCCCGTGACTTCAGTAGCACTGCTAATGTAAGTGAGGTTACAGATTGGTGCAGATGTTTGAAGGACTGACACATAAGAGAAATGGCAGGAAAATATTATAATACTGTCTCTCCTTTTTATGGGCAAACAATCCTGTTTCTATCATAGACCTACACATCTGAATAACAGAAGTTGTGTGGTATTGTGTTTTTTTTTTTTTTTTTTTTTTCTTTTTTTTCTTTTTTTTCTTCAAGTTTTCAGTCTTATTGTGGGAGGATGGTGAGAAAGAAGGCATTATCAGAACATTTGGTGAGCCTTTCATTGCTGGTCTGGAGACATTTTTACTGCTGAAGTGTTGGATTCTTTTGCTAAAATTTTTGGCGGAAGACCTTTTAGTGATAGATGTCCTAAAACACCAGCAAATGCTGTTTACCATCTGTTTGTTTAAAATAAGATACAGTTTGTGCTTGGATGCTATGTTTCACAGCAATTTGTACTTTTATTTTCTCTAAATAATGTTAACATGATTACAGGAGGTTTACCATGAAAAGCACATCAAGAAATTCTGGGAAAAAGCCAAGAACATTATCAGAAATATAAAAATTGTTGGACCTGAAGAAAATCTGAGTCAAGCAGAAGCCAGGAACATGGGAATGTAATTTCCAATTTATAAGTCATTTATAACAATGCATGTGCTAACTTTTTCCTTTTTTTAATCCTTAGTATGTTTTATTTTTCATTTTTAATACTAACAATTTTGCATCTTAAAATACAGCTATGGGTGCTTTGGTGGAGTGAGGAAGCACTAAAAGTACTGTTGAGTGTTTTATGGTTTCTATCCGATATAGAAAGCTGTTGGTCATGTTTGAAAACATTTTTTTCTCTAGTTTGGACTATGCCAATGGGTCTGTCACTTGGCTTTCTGATGAAGGCACAGTGAAATGATTGTCAAAACCTCTGTCACGAGCATAAATTCCCTAAAATTGAAGTTTTTTTAATTTTTGTTTCTTTGTTTTTAAAGAGCACTATGCAAATAAAACATGGTCCAACACACCAAATTTTAACAAAGTTTGCATAGTGCTTACATGTAACCCATGGGTGGAGGCTGTTGTAAATAGAAATTCTGATTACAGAGTATTCTTGAAAAGTGCATTCGGTGTCATTTTTGTATTCCAAATACTTTCCAGCTCAGTGTTCACAGAACGGTTTCTTAGTATAAAAGCACATCTTGTATTCAGTATGCATTTAACACCTGTGCTTTCTTGTCCTAACTATCCCTCTCTTCTCCTTGTGTCTCCTTATTTTAAATATAAAATAAAAGTAAAGTATAGTAAGAGCTGGATCTGAGCATACAGCTGACATAATTATGTGGCTTTATGGGATTCAGAGAGACAGGGGTCTCCTTTAGATGTGCTTTAGCAGAAGTTTAGATGTGCTTTGGCAGAAGTTTCTGCTTTCCAGAAAAAGAAGTTGAAAAGGCAAAGTGATTTCATCCTTATGGGCAGTCTCACTCCCATCTACCAGGGGAGAGCTACTCTTTCTCTATCCACCTGGCACTTGCCTGGCCTGACTCAATCCCTGTGTACATGGCCTTGCTCATTGAGGGGTCTCCTCTTCAGTGGCTCACAGCTCTCCTAGTGTGTCCATCAACAAGATTATTGGGTTGTACGAGCCAGGATCCCCCTAAGATTTTGCCATGGCCCTTGGGCATCCTTAATCCCCAGGCAGATCTTTCATTATTCTTTTCTCCCCTGTATTCCGCCAGTGATAGAACAGAGAAGTTAATGTAAGAAGGCTCATTTCTTTCTTAATCTGAGGCTAAGAATGCAATGTAGACTGTTAAGGGCATCAACTGAAAGAATGAAGGATTAGTCCTGAGTCTTTGTGATATTCTTGGAAATTTGTTTGAATGGGGTTTTGTTTTGCTGAAGCCATTGAAAATCTTGTATTTGGATGAGGTCCAAGCCTCTCCCAGAGCTTTTCTAGGAAACATTACAGATGTCTAGCGTAGGAGTGCAAGCATCCATTCAGATGTTTATGAAGCATTCTGTCTTTGTCAGTCTCTAGAGCAAGTACATACCACGTTTGCAAACTTTCTGAAGTAGTGTGTGCTTTGTGTAGCTGAGGTAGAATTCCCAGTTGTCTTTTTGTCCCTTTGGGCCTTGCTATATGAACACCATAAGGCAGAGCTTTATAACATATCTCTGTTGTTCTATTTTTATTGTATCTACATGTTTCTATTTCTTCATTCATTTAGTCTTCTATTCTTCTACTTCTTCATTTCAGTGTAATGGAATTGTATTGAATCTCACCCAAAGAGCCTTAAAGTTGTTTCCTCTTCTAACAGAACCTACCTGTTTTATAACATGATGAAGGCTTTTGATGCAATATATTTTCTTTCCTGATCTGTGGCTATTAATAGTAATTTATATGTATATTTACATAGAATTCTTCCAAATTCTGCTGTGTAAGAGAAGAAGATAAGTTATGCTTGTGTAAGACAGGGTGATCAGTCATACTTGTGATATGTACCCATGTACCACTGTGTTCATGATGTTATGGATATAACTTGAGTTGTGTTGCTTCTGTTTTGGAGAGCCTCTTAGTTAGAGGTTCTATCCAAAAGAGAAGTGTAGGGTCTTGAGAAAACAGGTAGCATTATGCATATGGAATAAGATAATGTAGAAACATTGAATCATACATAAATCATGAGTGTTACCAGTTGGCTCCATAACGTGGGCAAGTTTGGCTTCTTTCAATTCCACATAAGCGTATTTAGTTCATCTGCCGACTCTCTTGCATGATTTTGGTCTGTTCTGCCCTTATGGATATAATCAGATGGATATTCCAGCTTCTCTGGAACAACTGGATTTCTCTTTTCTTCAGAAAATTTAACTTGGGAACATAGCATGTTCATGGAGAAGCCAATTCCTAAGAAAATCGTTTGCTCTCAATCCTTCAGCTGGCTCCCAGAATAACCTCACTTTTTTTGTCTTGAAATTTGCAATGGGAATAACTTAAAAAGAGCAAGCTGCTTTGAAGGTCCAGTTTCAGTTCTCAGTGGCATATTTTTTCTTTTTGACTTAGTTTAAAAAAAAAAATAATGGTGATATATCAAGATGAGGATCTCAGTTAAAAAGACTCTCTCTTATGGCAAAGTAAATGTGAGGGGAAATAACTTTTTTAACTGACCTGTAACCATGTAGTAAACTTCTAATTGTCTCATTCATGTGATAAAGAATAACTGAGACATACTTTCTTGCTTCCTGTTGAAATGAAAGGTCCCCTCCTGAGCTTTTGAGATAGTTTGATAGCTGTTGAAAAGTCTCTAAATTAGGGAATCAGCAAAGTCTTGATACAAATCAACAATACTGTTGAAGAGAAGAGCAGACTTTTCATCATTAGGGGCTGAAAGAGATGCAATGAACCGAAGGAAAATAAAGTAGGAGTGAAGGAAAAAGTTGTAGTCTGTCTTTGCACTCTCTGCCTGCTCATCCCTCGGAGATGCTCTTAGTGTTTCGTGTGTTCTAAAACCTTTGTCTGCCAGAAATAAATTTAAGTTCTTAACTGTCAGGCCTTTCTTTTTTCTTTTTCCTTTTTTTTTTTTTTTCCCAATTCCATGTCTTTAAGAAAAAAAAAATCATCTGAGTTCATCCCTATGTTGTTGGCTTTGAAAATAAGTCTTCAACCAGATGTTACAGAATATATTATGACATAAAGTACAAAATAACTGTGTGAAATATATTAAGCCATAGCAGAAAGTGGAAAATAAAAGAACTGACTTTATTGTCTTTTTTATAGAACTAAAAATTCAGAAAACATAGTTTTTTCAACAATCTCTTTTTCCACAAAACATGTTCAGACTTTGGGATTCTTGATTTTTTTGTTTTGTTTGGTTATTTTCTGAAAAAAAATAGACAATTATTTAGGACTTCTCTGACTTTTTTTTTTTTTAATGACTTAAATCAAAGAAAATTTTAAAATGAAAGCTTTCAGAAGATTCAGGAGAAATAGCAGAGAGACCAGAATCGGTTTGGTGGGCCTTGCTGGATTTTGAGCGAGACCTGAATTTTGGCTCTCATGCTTCTGAAGATCAGAGAGTGCTAAGTCAACATCTCTTCTTAGAGCTCCGATTCGTATTGATAAGCTACTAGTTGGACACACAAGGGCTGCTGCCCTTTAAGTTATTCTGTACCCTGAGATGTCGTGTGATTTGTGCTGGAGAACTGGATTTTCTGGAGCCGCTGCTTTTCTGAGCGCTGGGTAGTTTTGCATTTTGGCCTCCTGGGGAGTCAGGAGCCTTTTGAACTTCCAGAGCGTTGCAGAGTGTGAAAGCCTTTCCCACACATATCTCCTTTCAGCAGCTCCAGGATGTAGTAGCTGTTTTGTACGAAAGCAGGAGATTTGTATGTCAAGATAAGTAGAGGTTAGCGCTTTATCTGCTTTGTGACTCTATGTGTGTTTACCCTTAGTGACCAGGGCTGTATCCAGTTCTGAAAATAGTAGTGACTCTCCTAGGGTCTGAGACTGCAAAGCTCATTGTGAATGACTGTCAGTGTGACACACACTTTCAATTAATGCTGCGGGCTTGGCTCTGAGGGCTCCTTTTGGGGAGGTTTGTCTAAGCGCTCTCCAAGGAAGCACAGTGTCCCTGTTCAGGGTAGTGTTTTCAACTGAGACACAAATAAAATGACAAATTCATTTTTACAAATCATTTTTACAAATGTAAATTTATATTTGCAAATTCAAATCACAAAATTGAACTGACTCAGTCCCACACAAAGGACTAGCTCCTCTGGAGATGTCAGGAGAAATTCCCATGCACAAAACAGCAGCGACACTTTTCCTTTTTAGATGGTCACTTCTACATGGGCCAAAGCTTTAAGGAAGTTTATGCATCATTGTAATTGCAACATACCGTGAAGATTTGCTTTGCATTTCAAACGGAGCATCTTGCCCCTCTCATTCTGGCCTTTCTTCTGATTGCACACTGAAGTGGCTTGCTCAAGTCTTTTCTAGATGGGTGGAGCAGATGGAGTGTAAAGCAAGTAGGTTAAATTTTTTAGCTGTGGAACTTACATTTAAAAAAAAAAAACAGTCAACCTGTGCTTATTACTATAAAGCAATTAAAGGAGAGAAATTTTGGAGCTTTTTTTTTTCCTGTATATATGGGAATCAGTGGGGAGAATAGAGAAAGCAGTGACATCACTTGCATTGTAGAAAGGAAACACTGAAACATGTTCTACCCTAGCTAGAAAAACGCTTGGTTTACTGCACACTCTCACAATTCTGTTTGTGCAGGAACTTTTTACCAACTGTATTATTCTTATAGGTCACAGAGTGATTATGAAAAACTCTCCAAAAGCATAGTTCTTTCCACTTTTTGCGTTACCCTCTCCAGAAGGATTCAATTGCTGTTGCAGTTAGCAGAGCGCATCTGTCGCACCTTTGCCCAGAGGCAGCCCCTGTTATGACCCCACGCAGTTATAGTGCAGAAGTTTATGTCCATTTAACTCCCTGCTAGCAGGTATCTACGCTGAAAGCAGGTATTTCCGTGTCCGTTTGGGCAGGACAGAGCCACGCTCACTGAACTCACCGAAGGTCAGTTAGGATTCCCTAAGGAATCTGGAAGGAATCCAGTTTGTATTTTTAAATCTACTTTTAGTGTATCACACTCTTTTAATCTTAAGATATCTTTCTTTTATTGTGCTGTATTCCAGAGGGATTTAATGTTAAGATATGACTAGTTTTTTTTTTTGTTTTTGTTTTTAGTTACTCTTGTATTTCATGCTCCGAACTTCTGTGGACACGTGTGAGCTAACTATTCCTTTTCCTCTTTTTAGGGACCTTTGTCGGCAGGATAAAGAATGTGAATATTACTTCAGCATAGATGCTGATGTCGTACTGACAAACCCAAAGACTCTGAAAATACTCATAGAGCAGAACAGGTGCAGTATAGCTCTTGGTTTTACTGAATTTCTCCCAGGTTGAAAGAAGTTTGAGTGCCCAATTTTTGTAATTGTTTCCTTGCTCAGCAGAGTGTTATTGTAAGAAAACTCAGATTAATTCTCTCTTTTCAACCTTCTACAGTGGTTATTTTGCTGTAACTGTTCTGTAAGCCTTCTGGCTGAGGAACAATCTTATTCACTTTTGCTATATAGTAGTAAACTCATTAAGCTGTTCCAGTGGAAAACTTTAAAAGTAATCTTGCATGCTTTTGGGGTTAATGTACCTTAATTCAGGTACATTAAACCAAAAATCATTGTGTCTCATGAGAAAATTGTTTCAAGAAACAGAACCTGTCTGTTCTTGCAGAATTAGAGCCTCTTGTCTGCTTGCAGTGTTTGATTGCTATGCTTAATACCAGGTTTGGGAGGAGCAGTGCTCAAAGTGTTTTGTTTTTGTCAAGCAGCAATTCCTGATGTGAATTTCAAATATTTGAAAGCTGCTCTGAAGACAGCAGTATGGTGTAAATACTGCTTTATGGAATGATTCAAGATTTCAAAGACTGATGACAGTCATGCATAAAAGGAAAAAAATACATAGTTTATTGTTGGTGTTGCAGTATTACTACTTCCTTTTTAGAGCACAGATTATTTAGTTAAGTAGTTTATATAGAAGTTTGGGAATAGACTCTTTTCTTGGAACTAAGGCAGATCCCTCACTGAGTAATGAGCCTGGGAATACCCAGCGCACCACACAGGAAGGTGAATTATCAGTGTCTGCATTAAGCCACTGGTGAGAAGGGGTAGAGCTTAGGTAAAGATACAGCTGCCAGTGCTGAGCATAATGTTCTTTGTAAAAATTCCCGTTCTTTGTAAAAATTCCCCTTCTCCTGGGAGAAGCAAGATTTTTATTTTATTTTAGTCAACTTAACTTTCCCTTTTTGACTTTGTGTTGAACTTTGGGACAGCTGGAACAATTTGGATTCATGAAGTTGCACTAGACTAAGTATGACAGCTTGTGTTTTCTTATTATTAAATGTAATTTTGCAGAAAGATACTTGCTCCGCTTGTGACTCGACATGGGAAGCTTTGGTCCAATTTCTGGGGTGCTTTGAGCCCGGATGGCTACTATGCTCGGTCAGAGGACTATATTGATATCGTGCAAGGGAACAGAGTGTAAGTAATTGTGGGTTAATATTTGATATAATGGCGCTCATGTCCTGTTCTTAGCAGCATATTTTTTTTTTCGGTACCATCTTATGTCAGTTACGTTGTTTAGTTTTTTTCCATTTCATAGATATGTTTTCATTTTCCCTTTGCTTCCATTTCACAGCCTGAAGTAGAAAAACAGTGTTTAATGCAGCAAGGTAGTGCTAGGAATAAGTCATGACTGATACCTGTCTTACTGTGTCCAGTTACTCTAAGTGCTCTATATAAGAAATGTCAAAACAAAGAAATAGCAAAGCAAGAGGGTTATAGTTTCTGTGTCCCAGAAAGCTCATTCAAAAGGAGTCACTGATGCATGCATCATATGGCTGTAAGTACTGCTGCTATTCTGGACAAGTAGAATATTTCATCATCACATAACTCAGCAACTATAACGTTCTTGTTAATGCGTTTCTTTTTGTATATTATGTTGGGTTTATCCTACAGGTCTCTTAAAAGACTGTGAAACAAAAGATTTCTCAAGTTACACCCTCCCCTATACACCCTTCTCTAAATTAATGCAATTTAAGCTGATCTAAGCCTGACTTTCACATGCAGTCACACTTCTTTTCCATGCCCTGAAAAAACAAAAAGGTCTGAGGCAGACTGACCGTTTGAACAGGGCTGGCTCTTCTTGCCTTGCGCTAAAAGATGTGCTCTTGGCTGTGGGAGACTTGGCACAGAGAAGGAGGAAAATCTGCAAGGCATGCATTGTACAAGAGCAGCACTTATTTGTTGATATTGGCCCAATTCATGTAAATATATGGCCTGCTGTGGTCGAGGGTATTTGTGTGAGGAGGTCAGAGCAGCTGTGTGAAGCCTCAGCACAGTGTTTAAAATCTTCTAAAAAGTCTGTTTTATCGTTGTTTTCTTGATCTGGCAGCGTAGAATAATACTATAGTATAAAGGAATTTGATTGATAGTCTTAACTGTGCAAACATGAAGTACATTTGTAGCTGAAACTTTCCTTGGAGAATTTGACCTTTTTGTGAAGTATTGTCATGAAAAAACAAAAATTGAGTTAGTGCCTACGCCTACGTTTGGGATGTGATCCTGTTATGTCCAGCTGTAGTTTTTCAGATGTCTTGGGAAGCTTTCAGCTGCATTGCCTTGAAGCTCACTTCATCTTGTCGACAGAGATGCTGATTTAGGAGAATGTACAACAAATCGCAGCTTCAGTGACTAAGTTATTTCTATTCATTTTTTTTACAGAGGAGTATGGAATATTCCTTATATGGCTAATATATATCTAATTAAGGGACAAACTCTCAGATCAGAGATGAAAGAGAAAAACTACTTTATGCGTGATAAGTTGGATCCCGATATGGCTCTCTGCAGAAATGCCAGGGAAATGGTAAGGTGCAGCTATAACAGCTTGCTTTTAAATGTAATACACATAGACTTCTTTGTGTCCTGCTACACTTGACTGCTTCACTTGATTGATCTTGGATTTTATATTTTTACTTCTAATTAAAAGTACTGGCCAATTTTTGTGATATATTAGAATGCCTTAGGTATATATATCTTTAAAATATTGTCAAAAGTGAAGCTTTTTTCACTGTCAGTGGTTTGGTGCACTGGCTACATGATGGTTTCTATTTATGCACATTGAAAAATCCTATTGAGGTTAAAGTATCTTACTTGTTGATAGAGCCTCAATAGGATGAGAGAGCTCTATTTTTTCCCCTGCTGTATATGACTTTAAATCTAATCAGTGCATTTAGAGCTTCTCTGCTAGCCACATGTTTGTACAATGTGGAACTTCTAGCAAACAAGGTTGGAATATTTAGTAATTTTATAGCTGAGTTGATAAATTTTTAAGCTAGATGGTAGACAGTGTTAACATAAAAATTCTATGTGATTTATGAAATAGTATTGGTTTTATTAATGGGCATGGAATCCTTAGTGTTCTAGATACAATTTTAATTGATCAGAAGTTTTTTATTGTTACTTGCATTAAGCTGTAAGTAATAAGAGAATACGTATTTGTACTGTAAAAATATGAATATGTAAATCCAGATTTCTACTGATATGTACGCTAGTTTCAGCACAGAAACAAATAAGAGCTAAACCAGACCTATTTCCAGACACTATAGCATTGAAAAATAATTATGCTGAATTGAACAAGAAAAGTTGGCAAGTATTAATTTTTTTATTCCCTCATAACAAGGCATGATTTCCTTTGTTTGTGCTGATTCTTCAGAACATCCCAGTCCAAAGCCTCTTGTTTTCAAACCTTTGCAGCATCAGTTATTGCAAACCTGTGCTTCCCATGTGCTCGTTAAACTAATCCGACTCTGTGGCTCATCAGAAAGTTGCCTTCTCTTTTCCTCTTTCTCAGTCTGTGCTGCAAGATGGTCTGATACTTGCTTGGTTTTGTATTGCAGCAAATAAGGAGGGGCTGGTGGAAACAGCTTTGACATGTACATTATGAGCTTTGCTTGGAGATGCATGTTGTCTGTAAAGGCATATCAGCTTTTGGTCAAAGGCTGCTACTTCCCTAACGTAACTGTGGAAATCTAATAGTACTTGGACAAAGAGAAAGAAACTTTGTGTCAGTCAACTGATGTGATGATTCTCCTTCATTTTAGACTTTACAAAGGGAAAAAGACTCCCCTTCTTCGGAAACATTCCATATGCTCAGACCCCCAAAGGTGTTGCTTTATTTTTTTTTTTATTCATTAGTTGTTATTACCTGGAGTATTACTCTTCCATGGGAAGATCCTTCTCCTCTGTCAACTTACTCTCAGCAAAATACTGCTCTAGCTTTCTCTTCAGTCTTCTAAGGTCAGGCTTTCACCAGGGACACGTTCTTCTCAACCAGCCCAAGACTTTAGAGATGCTTGTTGTTCTCAGGGAGGTTTCGTGGTGCTTCCCAAGTCCAGGTCCATTAGAAACATGTCAGCATAAGGATCTGTTGATCTGTCCATCAGTAGCTAAATTTGGTTCAGCAGTCCAAGGAAGGAAGGAGGGGAGCCTTGGCTGTAAACTGGGATCATGTGTGCGGCAAAGTTGCTTCTCATTCCAAGTACGTTGATTTATCCCAAATGTTCTGGCGTATTGCTCAAGGGGATAAACTTTTCAAAGGAATTTTTGTACAGCTGGATTTTTTTCGCCCATCTTTTCAAGACTCATGATGATATAAAATCAGAAAAAACCTCAAATCGCTAGTAGGTAAATCAAACCCCTTGGCCACCTAAGACAGGTGTGAAATCAGTGTCAGTTAAAGCTGTTTTTCTTCTCCTGGACCCTCCTTATTCTTCTGCTGCAGCTACTTAGTGATTTGGTAAGGACCCAAAAATGGGCACATGTTTAACATAATCATTATCGTTCTGACAATTTAACTCTTTTTCAGACAGAAGCATAGACAGAAGTAACAAAATACCCAAATGAGAATGCCTTTGGTGCAACTCTAAAAGTGATAAACAATTCTAAAATGAGGTTTTGGTCTGAAAAACAGTGAAATAAGAAAAAAAATAAATTTCTTCTTTAAAAATATTTTCTTTTTATTATTTCTAATCAAGAGTTATCTTAATTTCTTTTGTTACTAGCTTTTGCTAATAAAGCAGGGTGACAGCACACTTAATATTCTGCACATATTTTGCAATATCTGCTTGGAGGAGCCCAATTAAAGTACTCAGCTGTTTTTGTACCTTGATCTGAATCACATTGTGTGTTCTATTTGCCAATATCTTTTTATTTCAGGCCCATTTGCCAGAAGAATCATGCAATTAATACTCTGAAATATATTTCTTGTTCTGATTTCCATTAGCCTTTTCTCTTTTAGCTTATTCCTTTAGTATTTGACCAGAAACAAACCTTTAGATCATCATTTTCTTTTATGATTGTTTTCAGTAAGAGAACTAGTATTTCCAGTGTCTTAAATACTTTGTGTGCTCTGCTTTAGATTTTATTGTGGGAGTGGGAGAGGATGTTTTTCCTTTCTATAAAAGTAGGTGGGTTGTGTTATGAGCAGCATATATGTTGTTTAATTTGATTAGAAAATGAATTCAAGCGTTTATATATTTTTAAAAAAAGCACTAGTACTAGACTCAATCTAGAATCAATCATTTCAAGATTTAAGATACTCAAAAGTAAAAATTAAAAACTCATAGGTACAGTATACGTAAAAGTGTAAGATCTTTAAGAGAACAAGTGCAGACATAAATGAACGCACAGACTTTTTTGAAGCGTCATTTTTACTGAAATAGACAATTTTTCTAATGACATTTTCTTCTGTTTGGTATAGGGTGTTTTCATGTACATTACCAACAGACATGAATTTGGAAGACTTATTTCTACAGCCAATTACAATACCTCCCATTACAACAATGACCTCTGGCAGATATTTGAAAATCCCGTGGTAGGTATCACTCATGAAGGAGTTACTTTATTTTAGCAACTATGTTAAAATTTGTGTTGTAAAGGATTTAGATTTTCGTAGCATTTCCTGGAGAACACCTATATTTTTATTATGCACTAAATATTGATCATGTACTGCAAATTTTTTCCACACCATCCATTTAAGTGGATGACAGTGCATCATACCTGCTAACCAGCTGATGACCTGAGCACCGTGTTGGAGATATAGCCCTAACGTAACAGGTCTCATGCTTTTGAGATGATGATATCCACTTCATTTACAGAATGAGAAATGTTTAATTTTCTCATGCTTTCACTTAAGCAAATGAACAGAATGTGAATATATTTTACTATTGTTATTAAGAGGAACAAGTGAGTTTTTAATATATCAAAATTATCCTTTTCAGGACTGGAAGGAAACCTATATAAATCCCAACTATTCCAAGATCTTCACTGATAATATAGTAGAGCAGGTAGGTTTAAGTCTTGTCAGAGAAAGACAAAGACTGATTGTATACTTTGTGGGATGAACTGATAGTAAATTGGCATACAGCAATGCTGTTCTGGTTTGTGGCTTTACACCTTGTGAGGTTTGGAGCAGAGCTGAACTATTCTACATTTCTGAAAATAAGATGGTAGAAGTCCAAAATGTATTTCCAGCCACAAGATGCTGTGGATCAAGAGTAAATTTAATTATTTAGATGTGTCTGGATTATGACTCAGAAGAGAATTAACGATATTCTTTAGTGATACAGAAGACTGAAGAGGTGCTTGGCATGAGCCTTTTTAGCAGCTGGAAATAAAAGACATCAGTGATAACTTAATCTTATTAAAAGAAATGAATGTAGATTTTTTTATTTTGTTTTTTTAATAGCCATGTCCAGATGTATTTTGGTTTCCAATATTTTCTGAGACTGCCTGTGATGAATTGGTAGAAGAAATGGAACATTTTGGACAGTGGTCTGGTGGAAAACACCAAGTAAGTGTTACCTTATATAAACAAGATCTTATTAAGAGAGTAAACTTACACTAGGAAGTCCTACTGCACAATTCCACCATTGCAGCAATTGCTGATGATCCAAGACAGACACCTTCAATATGAAGTGCTTTATTTTGTCTACCACATAGTTTTCTGTTCTGCAGATTTAGAGATATTCCTCAGTTAACCTTGAATTAGCAAATTTGGATGCTAACAGCAGGGCAGGTGCTGTAGCGCTGCAGATCCACAGCAGATAAATGTTCATTGTTGTTCAGGGAAGTTCTACTCTCTTATCTCTTAAGTACTGCTTTGTCAATTTTGTCCCCCTCATAAACATAATGAGCTATTTTGTTGTATTTGCTTCAAGTTCAAAATCTTTGTTAACTGTTCGAACAGGAAGGTTTGTCATGTTCACAAACCCTGAGTCCTGGAATTGAGATAAACTGCAGTCGTCACCACTACACCATGGGATGGAGCCTCCAAAAAACCTTTTTTAACATATTTTTACCTTTATTTTAAAATAATTATTGCTATGTCAACTGGAGGCTCGTGTTCTGATTACCAGATAACCCTGAGTTTGCTTGTCTCTTTTTTACATCATGTCTTTTTACGTGTTTTTATATTAAAACATTTATTTAACTTTGGACTTTAAGAAGATAAGCCTTGTATATGAGCAACATATGAAAATATTGACTCACCTTTCTAAAAATTTTCCAGTTTCTATTCCTTCCCTGTTACTCCAGCCTTTTTTTCCCTCCTGCAGCAGATAGCTGTGAGATTAATGTGCAGCTGGCTCAGATGTGCCCACTGGGGCATTGCTCTCTTGTAGCTTTGTGACTCTGCAGATTTCAAGCAAGCGTGTGTAGAAGTGCCAGAAGCATTCCATGCTCATATTTCAAGGCTATTTATGGTGTTTTCATTAGGACAGCCGTATTTCTGGAGGTTATGAAAATGTCCCAACAGATGATATTCATATGAAGCAAATTGGACTGGATAATGAGTGGCTGCATTTCATAAGAGAGTTCATTGCACCAGTAACACTAAAGGTTTTTGCAGGCTATTATACAAAGGTATGTGTTTAACAGTATGGTAAGCAATTACTGTGTGGAATGATTAGTTCTAAGTATTTTAGCAATTCTGTCCTCTCCTGTTGCCCTGGTGAGCTTGCATGCAACATACCAATATCTGCAAGTAAATGTTGCCTTGTTAAATCAGCTCTGAAACAAGAAAAAAACCCTCACGTGTTACTTGGAAGTTCATGTGTTGAAGTCTGATTGCATATTTTGTTTCAGGGCTTTGCTTTACTGAATTTTGTTGTAAAATACAGTCCTGACCGGCAACGCTCGCTCAGACCTCATCATGACTCCTCTACATTCACAATCAACATTGCCCTCAACAAAGTAGGAGAGGACTTTCAAGTAAGTCTGAAACATACTTATGGCAATAAAATGTCATCGTTTTTGAGTGTCTTAACAGTTGTTTCCACACTAGACCGCAAATGGACATACTTACAGGCTATGTGGAAGAGGAAAAGATGCTCAGTAGAGATCAAACTATATTATTGCTGCAAATATATAATATATAGGAAAATCATTTCAGTGGAAGCCAAAAGTGATGGTGGACTAAGTATGAAAGGAAAACTTTCGACATAGGAACTTTTTCACTTTTGACATTTTAGAAATGCTTCATTTTTGTATTTTGAGAAACAGACTTTTAAAAATTATTTTGTATAATTGTAAGTTGACTGCAGTGGCTTTTTTCTTATTTTTTTTTTTAACTGACTCCTGCTTTAGTTCAGCCACAGAGAAAATACTCGACATATGCATATATATATATATATATATATATATATATATATTTATATATATGTATTTCAAATCTTTTCATTTCATCTTATTTATTAATCTTATTGATTTTATTTCATCTTATTGATCAGTGTGTATAAATACCTTAAGGGAGCGAGAGAGGAGGATGGGGGCCACCCTCTTTTCAGTGGTGACCGATGATAAGACAAGAGGTAATGGCCGTAAACTGAAACATTTCCAAATTTGGCCATTTCCAAATTGAAGCATAAAAAGTTCCACAGGAACTTAAGGAAAAATTTCTTGACAGTGAGGGTGACAGAGCACTGGACCAGGCTGCCCAGAGAGGTTGTGGAGTCTCCTTCTCTGGAGATCTTCAAAACCTGCTCAGACACAACCCTGTGCCACGTGCTCTGGGTGACCCTGTGTGTGCAGCGGGGTTGGACTACATGATCTGTAAAGGTCCCTCCCAACCTTAGTGATTCTGTGATTCTATTTCCTGCTTTTGGGTTTTATTTGAACAATTTAATAGCAGAATATGGAGATAGGAAGAATGGCAGAAGTAATATCCAGTCTTGACTAGTAGAGAAGCTTGACCTGCTTTATTTATAGAGGAATCTCCTATGCTTTTCATGTTCATATTTAACACCCATAAGTATGTTCCTCAAACCTCTTGGTTTAGAAAATACTGTTTCTATTAGGAAATAACAGCTAGGAACACATTTAAGATTTATTTAAATGTTGCCCTAGATAGAACTGTTATCTTGGAACAGTATCTATAAACGTGATTTGTTACTCTTTGATGCCAAAAGGCTGTTCAATAATATATGTCAGAAATGCTGCTTGAATGAATTGTTGTACAGAGAATACTAAAGTAAAATGAGGTGAAATCTCTGTTAGTGTAAATGGATGTCTCTTACATATTGCTTTGAAGATGGAGTCTTGTTAGCATGGGTAGTACAACTTATTTATTGTTAACAGCTTTTTAATAATAGCAAAATATTTTAAGTTTTTAATGTAAAGGAACATATTCAAGTGTAATGGAAAGTAAAAGATGCTTTAAATCTTTTGTTACAGGGAGGTGGATGCAAGTTTCTTAGGTACAACTGTTCCATTGAGTCCCCCAGGAAAGGATGGAGTTTCATGCACCCCGGAAGACTGACTCATTTACATGAAGGACTTCCTATCTTAAATGGCACAAGATACATTGCAGTATCATTTATTGATCCTTAATTTTATTTTTTTTCGCCCTCTTTGGTGCCAGTGTTTGATTCCTTACACAAACATTTATTTATAGTTTTCTTCCAGAAGACGATGCTGAAAGTAACTGTTCCTAAATATCAAGAGTACTTTGGGCTAAAGAATGTGGGGGGTGGGGAAGGAAAAAAGCTTTTAAATTGTTGGAGATTTTTCAAGATCTGCTCTGAGCCTTGAGTCACTAAATAAACATATCCTGCTTACTTTTCCATTCTGCCGTCTCAAAGAATGGGTAAAGAAGAAAAAGCATTTTATAATAAATCCATTTCGTCGTTGCAGGAAAATCCTAGATACAAGACTATTTGAAAAAGTTATTGTGGTTTTTATTCAGTAAAGTAACACAGCTAAAGTTGTGTGGTGCGTATCTTTGGTAACGGCCATTTAAAAAAACCACATCATAAAAACACTATCAAGTGAATCTCTTATGCAGCTGTTGGGGTTAAGCAATAATTCCATTTTCTGGTATATACTTAACGGAACATCTTGGTAGGCTTTCTTCTTAATTCACTCTAAATACTGAAATTGCCACTTTGGAGGAAAAATAAATTCATTGCAGAGATGGACTATTGATTATATATTTTAACTAAGAAAAAAAAAATGTTTTATAATTTGTTTTAAGAATTCATCCTCTTTAAAAAAAAAAAAATCTTTTTTTTCACCAAGTGTCCTTTAAATGAGTTATTTTTCTAAATATGTAATTGCACCCAACTGATACTGGAAATCTGCTTATTTTCAGAACACTGGTAAATTTTAATATCAGGATGTTTATTATAAAGACAACTTTCTACTCTTATTTAAATTTACTTGAATTGTGTATCAGGAAAATGAAATTGTGGAAATCTCTCTTTTAAAGCTAAGGGTTTCAACTTGTGATTTGTTTAAAAAAAATACGTTTAAAAGTATTCTTACTGTATCTACTGTTTGTAATTTAAAGAAACTTGAAGGAAACAAACTCAGTCAACTGTGCCAAAATGCACAATGTGTTGGAAAAACTTGTGAAAAATAAAAGGTAATTTTAAATTAATGCAGCAGGTTTTACTTTGACTACCTTAGGTAGGTTTTTTTTTTTTTTTTTCCATTTTGGTGTTGTTCTTAGAGGTTATATTTACAAAAATAATAATTTAAAATGAAATGTAGATGTATTTTGACTGCTCTTTGTGTTACCAGCTTTCACCTTATTTGGGTTAACTATAGAAATTTTCTTTTGTGAATTTGTGCTGTCTTAGAACCTGCCTTGTGTTACAGGTGCACAGGGAAGGGGCAGCCACGTTCCTCCGCTGCCAGCCTTTCCTTTTCAGAGAGCAGACGGGTTTGGGTGGTCTGAACAGGAGATCACTTTCCACCTGCAGTTATTCGAAGCTTTAAATTGCTTTTCCTAAACAGAAGCTTTATTCAGAGCTAAAAAGATGGTGAAAGAATTTGAAATAAGCAAGTCTGCTGCTGTTTCCTTGTTCTGTTGTTTTGAGCTTGGGGAATAACTAGGCTTAAAGTCCTGCTGAAGCAAACACTTTAAAGCAAATACATTAATGCAGTACTTCTAGTGAAGTGGGCTGGTTTGGGAAGGAATGGTTTTTCTCAATATATTATTTTTCCTTCAATTTTTCTTTACTCTGTCAACTGTTCTCCATTTCAGGTCAGAATTGTCAGACTCATGAATTCATCTCCTGACTTTATTTCCATGCTTGAAACAGCCAAGTCCTGGGGAGCTTCCTCTCTGGGCAGCCCCTTCCCTTTCCTGCCTGTGCTCCGGCAAATGTTACTGCTGCGGAAAGCACAGAATTTCTTGTGTAATTTTTAGGCTATTTGCATAGGTTTTTTTTTTTTTTTGCTTCTGCATCACATTTGGTTTTTCTTTCTTTTTTTTTTTTTTTTTTTTTNCTCCTCTCAACATTTACTGATATGGCTTTATGTATTGTTAGATTTCCATGTTTACATTTATTAATTTCACTCTGTCTGTGCTAATGGCATGTTTTAATCTGCTGCGCATTTCTTGGAGATGAAAATGTTTGCCACGCTGCGGTCCACCTTAAGAAAAGCTTCTTGTTTTATTTCTTTTCATGAATCATTTGCCAATGTTAACAGTTCCCTGTCAGGTAGGTGGCAGTGCATACAGTGAGCAACAGAGCCTCATTCACTCCTCAGACATTGACAGATACCAGAAAAAAGTTTGTTTTGAGCAGTTCACCTGAATCGCTTCTGAAAACCTTACTGTACTGTTAGTGTTCATATAGGTTAAACTGAATTGCCACTGTGGGAAATTTATGCAATTTTCAGTAATTCTAAATGAAATTCAAAAAATATTTTTTGAGTCCTCTAACCAAGTTAGATTTTGGCTGTAGAAGATAAATTCATCTAGAGGAGGGGTAGTAGCCTTAATTTCACCAGTGTATGTGAGACTGCAGGAGTACAAGGACATAAGGGTGCTCTGCAACAAATGAGACACTTGTAAAGGATTTGACCTCTTTTGTTTCACCTGCCTTTATTTTTTTTTTCCACTGGTAAATACTTGCATCTGACATTTAGTGGTTTAGATAAGAGAAGGGAGAGTAGAATACGGATGGGAGAAAATTCCTTTTTTTTTTTTTTTTTTTTTTAAGCAACAAAAGTGTAGTTTTGGAGTGTGGGGTGTTTGTTTATTTTTACCTTCCTCTGTTTTTCATATTCATAGAAGACAATGCCTCTCTAATACTCCTAAGCAATGTTCAGGCAACAGCCCATGGTGGTGTCTTGTACAAGAATCCTCTGAGATAATCTAAGCACATGAAATGGTAGGATTTCATTCAGCTTAATTCAGCAGCCTCCAACGTCAGTGTGAATGTGGAAGTGGCAGAGTTGAAAGTTTGCTCTGTGTGATGGACAGCAATGCCATCGGCAGCACGTGGGAGAAACTCTGTGCCAGGTAGGTAGTGGAGGAGATAGATGTTCCTCTAAAGTCTTTCTTGTGTTTTCAGTCTTGAATATTGTCGTTTCTGTGCCTGCCTGTGCTGCTGCTCCTGATTTGCAGTTGTTGGATCTCTCCGTGTTTGAAGTCACATGGTGATTTATTCAGGAATTTGTCATCTAGCTTGAAAGCAGAATATTTTTATTTCTGAGAGTTTTGGTCAAATGTGAAAAGACCTATTCAAATACTAATGGCTTTGTACCACTTTATTTCCTTCCTTTTTGAGGGAATGGAAGGGGAGGATGCGCAAGAGAGGAAGAAGAAAGCAGAACATATTTAGTATCAGCTACTTTCTCATCCTAACATCTGATTTAATACAATCTGGCCAGGAAAATGTTGCATTTTCATAGCTTCATCTGGAATGATGATCAATACTTAAAATCCATGAGATAATGCTTTAAGACATCAAAGGGCCTACTCTTCAAAGTAGGCACAGCTAATACTTTAATATTTTAAACTTTCTCCTGAGGTATGTTGCTGTCTTTCACTGTATGTATTCCTCCATTGGTGGAACGTGAAAATAAATTTTGCAGTTCTACTTTTTAAAAAATATCTTTGTTTTGATAGTGCTAATTTCTGTTTTTAAATTAGAAAATCATTTTTTTCCAGTCATGTAAGATGAATACTCCTCTCCACGTAGCAGAGCAGCAGGAGTAGAACTGTTGCTCAAGTCTTGGTTGCTTAAAGTGCCTTTGTGACTGGCAATGGCAGAATGTTGTTACTCTGCAAGAATGCATCCAACCTCTGTTATTAGTGTTGGAAGGAGATACCTTTCTGCATCTTAGGGAAATCTCCATCATTTTAGCAGAACGGATGGAGGGATGGAGTCAGGGAGGGTACTGAGAGAGACCGTTTTATTCTGTTCTGAGCCCTGGTTGTACTCGGCACAGAGGTTACAGAGGAGTTTTGTTTCAGCACTGCAGTTGGAGCTGCTTTAGTGGCTCCCTGGGGACCTGATGCGTATAAAGATCCTGGAGAAAACTGGCTGCGCTTTGTAAGGATGAAGTCTTTGGGTATTTTAGCTCTTGAATTCTAGGAAGTCTCTGAGCTTATAGGAGATGTGATTTCCCCCTGTTTGTAGACTTCTAACTACTTGGACTCAGCAATACCCGAAGGCGTTTCTGTAAGAGATGTTATCACTAAATTTGTCCCAGAGGTACAAGGACGTTACAGCTTTTTAAAGCCTGTTCAGCAGCATAACGTAGGAACAATGCACAAAAATTTAAAGGTGTAGAGATTTAGGCACAAATAACTAAAACTCATTTTTTATCTTCTTTTTTTATCTTTTGAAATACTGCGTAATCTTAATGGTGCATGGGTTGGTGCACAATGAACTGCTGGGACTGCTGACAGACAAATTTTGAGACTTGTCTTCTCTGAATTGCGCTTTTATACTCTAATTCACCAGCAAATATGAGCTATTTGAAATGTTTCATCTTTATTTAAAAAAACATGTAGAGCAGGCATACAAGGTGAAACACTGTTTTGCCTTAAAACTTCACTTCATGCTCTTCTGGAGTGGAGCTCTTTATAGCATTACTTGCAATAAGATAAGTTTCCTAATTTTTATACTTCAGTCAGAGGCATTAATCAGCCTGATAGCGCTCTGGCCATTTGAAGTATGAAAGTTTTTGTTCTCTTGGACGACTTTGTCCATCCCCTCGTTAGTCACCATAGGCACTCATGTTGCTTTCTGTCCAAACCATATTACCTTTGTGTCTGCTGTTTGCCTGATGCCAGATTTCCAATTGGAACAAAACGATAGCGTGGATGGCAGCCTGCTTGTGCATGTACTCAGGGCGAGGAAAGGCAGGGACATGGGACTCGACTCTCATTTTAAAGTGTTCTTGAAATGTAAAATTTATCTGTTTCTTACACGGCAGTGAAAGATGCTTTAGTATCAGAACCAGTGAGTTAGTATATAGTGAGGGCATCACTGACACATGCTTCTCAACAGAACATGAAAATAGTTATTTTCTTATTGTACTATTCCCTCCCCTCTAAATATCATAGACACAAAGGGAATAAGAACTATAATGAATTATCAATAATATTAGAGGTTCATGACAAAAATGATAGAAATAAGAAGATGAGAGATTCTCTTTATTTGAACAAGAAGGTAAGAAAAATGCTGGATTTTTTTTTTTCATCATTAGGTAGACCTAGTTTACATGTAGTTCTTCCATTATAGACATGGAAGACTGAATAGGAGATGTGAGTGTGTTCCAAAAACACATTCAGGTGTTCTTGAAATGTTGATTAAGCAAGTAAATGGAGCTGTTCTTGGCGAGTTGGTTCCATTCTTATTTACTTCCTGGACAAAGGAACAAAAAAACATTCTGGAGCTATAGTACCATTCGAAAGCTGGGAAGCAGAAGCTCATAAAGAAATGGCTCTACTGCAGAGAAGAGGAAAATTTTGCAGCCATTAAGGCATCGGAACTACACCCTAAGTGAAATGTTTTATGACCAGAAACCCGCGGAGTCACTTTAGGAATGTCATCAAAATACCGCAGCCTATTTTTGTTTGCCAAATTTAACTTTATTTTAAAGTAATTGTAAAAAATGAACGGGAAAGGCTGTAGTCTTTCTTCCTGAAAGGCTCTTTTTATGCACACGTCCATGTCCGACCAAAATTATGTATGATATCATAAAACATAGTTCTTCAAAAATAAGGCCAGACTTCTAACCTATTCATCACTTCTTAACTGAGAAATCCTGCTGCATGCAGGATTGCAAGCAGCTCTAAGGGCAACAACTCTTATACCTGGCATGAAAATATACAGCAAATAAGTTCTTCTCTGTCACTCATAATAATAATAATAAAAAAAAAGCAGGTACAAACATTCTTCATATTTCATATGGTCATTTAAATTGACTGCTTTTCATTGAAGTCACTGAACTTGAATGAAAGTGGCAATTTCACTGACTACAGCTAGAACATGTTTGCACACACAGCTTCACAATGTCCTTTGCCTGGTTTAGATCAACTTTGCAAAAGATTTATATGTAAACTGCCAATATATTTACTCTCTGGTAAACTGATGGCACTATTGTATATTGAGGACATCAGGTTGAGGGGGATATGCTGGAGCCTGTTCAGTTTCAAGCATAGGCGAGGGGAGTAGCTCTTTACTGGAAGAGCCCTTGGATGAGGGGTACTTGCCCGCACAAGGCAGAATCAAAGTGCAGGTTTCCTAAGTTTACTGGAGCAGCCTGGTTCACAGAGAGAAGTCCACTGGAGGTGGTCGACCCACATCCCCGGACCACCGGTGTGTGGGGGGCTGCCCGGGCACAGCTTGGTTGTGTTAAGTCCTGTGGTGTTGTTCTCTTGCCCTGCTTCTGACCAGCGCTGCTTGTGGGATCCTGATGTTGTGTGGCTGCTCCGGTGGTCTGATCTGCAATTTCAAAGTCTGGGCAGTACTTTGCAAGGAAATAGAGGAGCTTTCTCTTGAGTTTGGGAAAGTTTGGAACACTGATTTAGCAATCAAACTGGATTGCTAATTTCAGTTCTCCCTTCGTACCCGCAATGCACGCGGAAGTGAAAGCCCTGACTACCCTTTCCCTCAGCAAACGTGATGGAGCAAGCTGGAATGAGAACATTCTGCTCCCGAGGTTTCCATATGAGGCACTTTGTGGCCAGCATTGTTGTCCCTCAGGTCTCGGCCAAAATAAATAGTAGTGCAGTCAGTAGATACAGAGGCTTGGTCTGCTGAAAATCTCTTCGCTCAAACTACCTTCCACTTAAACTTGCATAAATCCTACTGGATGGCGAAGATCTTTCACCAATGCGTGCAAGACTGATGGGTGATCAGTAGAAAAATATTTGTATTGAAAGCCTTCTATACAACTTGAACGAAGATTTAATAAAAATGTTGGAGATCAGTATGCATTTCCTACAATACTGAATGGCTTGCTTTGCTTGGACGTAGGTGAAGCTTAAGATGGATCTAAAAGGGAAGACATGTTGAAATATATAGCAGTTTGGAGTTAAACTTAAAAATGTGTTTATCATTTAAAACTGGGGACAGGAACATACTCTTAAATTTGTGGTGTTTTTAATGATATCTTAATATTAACTATGTCCTATTATGATGTCCCATTTTTTTTTCCTGGGCTATTTTAGTTTCTTCTCAGACAAATGGAAAATAAAGGGTTTCTCTAAGAATTTAAATCAACGTTGATTTAGATGAAGACGCTTAGTCTTCTGGTTTTGGGGGAAATAATTATAATGCCTTATGAAGCTTTATTTTCCTTATTTAAGAGAAAAAAAAGTTTGCCAAACATTCCCCCTAATCCTTTTTAATTAGAAGAGTTCAGATTAAAAAGCATTGAGAACATTATTTTAAGCATCAACCATTACACTTTTGTATGTGCTAGTGTCCTATGATATAAATTGTCCATCTTTTATTGGTGGACAAGGGATTCTTTCCAAATCTAATAGTTTGGAAAAAGTGGTAAGAGCCTGGTTTATCCATTCTTTTCCAGCTCATGAACTCTACCTAGGGATATTTCTCTACAGTCTCTCAACATTTGTTTTTACTTATTAAATTTGGCCCTGCTTTGATTGGTCTTCACTATCCCTTTTAGTCTAAACAGGAAAACTTGTAGCTTGATGCTGGAGCGATGTTAATTCCATATTTCTTAAAGGCAGGCTAAGAAAGAGTGCAAGCTATTGCTTGGAGCTCTGTAATTGGAAAATGATAGCCTAAGAAAAATTAGAAAGAAAAAGAAAAGGCTTCCTGAAAGCAAGGCGGGTTTAGCTACTGATTGCACTTGTGCTAAGGCTTCATCCTTTAAGATTTGGTACATACCACACAATCTGAAGATAAGCTAGCTCTTACTTGTGCGTAATACTACTGTATAGTCACTTACATTTTATAAATATAGGTTGGATTTTATCTTTCCCACTTGTAAAGTGCTGCTTCTGCTGTTGCTCTTCTGAAGTGTTTATCTCCAAACTGATGACTTTGTGCGAGGTTGCTATCTTGGAGTGCTGCTTGTTTACTTTAAAGGGAAAAACAAAGGGAGCTTTCTTGGATTTGAATGTCTTCCACAGAATATTTGCTCATGAAAACTTTTCATAGCAAGCTTTACTGGCTTTTTATCTTTTCATTTTTAATCTCTGAGATAAAAAGAGTGTTTATTACTAATCATAAAAATTTTTTTCTTTTGCTAATGAAGCTTGCAGATTCACAAAAACTACTGGAGAAGATTGGCTTGGGCTTCAGTTCTATTTTTCATAATGGGGAAAAAAAACATTTTTATTTAATGGCACCAAGTGATCAAATAAATCTTCACACATAAGAAATCAGTGTCATAGCAGTGAAAAACAGTGTAAGGCAGTGGAAAAGAAGCTAGTGTCCATCCCTGCCTAATATGTTATGCCATTAGTGAACCAAAAGAAACATTAAGTATGTTGTCTGCTTTCCATCCAGTTGCCAGGCTGTAATGAACAGTATTCCTGCTGTCATTTGTCACCTCATCAGCGTTTCAGCTGACAATGACAATTATTCATGAGACAACTCAGGAATTCTTAGAGATTTTTCCTTTTTAGCTAACATTTATTTCTTGTTATGCTTTCTTGCCATCCTCTTTTAAATGAATTCAGTACATTCTTTTTTGGCTTCACTATGCTACTTTCTGTGTGTGTTGCATGGTGGAACGGTTCATGGTGCAAGGGGAATATTAAGATATGGCATTTTTCCATAACTTGTGCCAATTTTCTTGAATCTAGTATGTTCTGAAATGCCTGTGGTCCCCTGCTAAAGCGATTACAGAAATGCCTGCAGTCCTTCTTTACCACTCTATTAAACCTTTTCTTTTTTTTTTTCTCTTCCCTATTCCTGGAAACTGGTTGTAGATAAAGAGCTTCTTTTGGCATTTCCACTTGGCTTTAGTACAACATTTTGGTAGTCCTCTGTGTATAGGGAGTCTTGATAAAGAGAATATTCATCTTTTTTAGCTTGCTTCCCAGTCTCCTAAATCTTGAATTACAAATGTTTTTCTTTGTAGTAAAGCGTTACAGAAACAGAGAAAACACTCCAAAGACCCAGCCAATACCATTGGCAGTATAAATAGTACTTAAATATGAAGCATGGTTGATGCATGGTTTGCAGTCTCTAGTTCCTCTCATTGTTTCTATCTCTCTTTTGGTTCCGAAGAAAATGTATTCAAACCCAACGCCAAATAAAACTTCCCTTTACCTTTTCAAAATGTAAATAGGTTCAAGACTGTAGAAGGACTTGCAGAGTCACTTGAACTGACTGGTGTACACAATGTCAGGTTTGTCTTTATCTGTCAGCCAGGAAAATACATGAAGAGGCATTATAGCTGAACTGCTGCCCTGTGCATTTTGGAGCGCACTGTGCTGTGATAAAGTTTAAACGCATGAAGCTCCAAGAAAGACCTCTGAAGTACTTAGTGTTGGTTGTTACGGTTTTTCTCTAGAAATTGGGGCAGAAGGTTATTAAAAAAATCTCATAAATTCACTAACCTTGAACCAAGAACAACAATAGTAAGAAGAAATGTTTATAATTTGGTAATAAGTCTTGGGTATTCCTGGGACAACCTTAGGACTGCTAAGCTTTTGCTATTTATTCTCCTAGACTGAGCATGTATATATATTGAATTAATATATCGCAACAATATAAGCGTAATTATTTTGATAATTATTTCTTGCAAGTAGTTTTAAAAGCTCTGTTAAATAAATAAAGAAAAAAGGAACAGTATTTTTTAATTTTCATGCAGTGAAAATAGCATTGTGTAGGGACTATAAAATGAGATCATTTCATGGACCATGCCTGCAAATTGCACATCTGCACATCTTGCAAATTATCTTTCTCAATTTAATTCCATGGTATGTCTATTTCATGAACTCCCTTTAGTAATGTACTAAGCCATGGTATTTAACCTGGTTATTAAAAGCATTGGCAAACAGACAATGAAAGAAAAAATGTTTTGACTTAGGTATATACCTTTTCCCTGAAAAATAGAAGGTGAAGATAAGGCAGTGCCATCATACTTTGTCTGCCATCCTGTGGTCAAAATAGAACTTTACAGATGCTTACTAAAGAGGAAGGGGTCTTAGTATTAGAAATCAGGTTAGAGTTTAATAGCTGCAAAAATACAAACAAAACAGTTAAGAGACAGTATTAAAATTCAAGTTCAATTTTTCTTAATACTTAGACTTTCTGAATAGTGTATACATGCCCATGAAAGCATGGGCCATGCCTGCCTGCCCATATTTTAGGTAGCAGTTGCAAAGCATAACTCAAGAGGATGAAATCACCTCTGCTAATAGACAGCATTATATGGCCTTTCATTTCAATGCCTTTTGTGAGCAGATAGGAAAACTGAAGCTCAGGACTGATTTGTTCATAGCGTTTGGCAAGGGCTCTGGGAAGAGGCTGCCGGAGTCTGGGTTTGCTTGGCCCGGGCCTCGGGCGGGATGAGCGAGCGGCCAGGAGCGCGTCAGCGGTGCCGCCGGCAGCTCCACGCGCTGGGGCGGCGGGACGGGGGCGAGAGCGCGGCAGGGACAGAGCTCGGGTTGCAGACAGAGCTCCCGGCCAGCTCCACGCACAGCGAGGAGAAACCTCCCCAGGGAGCTGACGCCGAGTGTGGGATCTGCTCCTTTCTAAAGATGCCTCTGGGCTCGAAGCCAAAATCCCTCAGGCTGTAGCAGCCAAGAGCAACTCCAGTCAGTGCAATGCCACCAGAGAGTCTCTGTCCTTCCCTCTCGTATTGCCCACAGAGAGCGTTTTGCCTCCTCGCCTGACGCAAAGCCGCTCATACAGGTGTGATTTAGGCACTTGCCTGGTCTGAATGCAGTTCAAACTTCTATGCTGCTCTTCAAATATAATTGGCATTTAGGACTATGCTAGTATGTGAAGAAGGAAGTAACTTACTGGTTTTTAGTTGTTGTCTGTCTTTTCAGCGCAGGGGACATGGTAGGCTTCGAGTGGCTGGGAGATGGGGACCCTTATCCAATCCTTTTTGCTAATTATTCACACATGAGGAATTAACTTTTTTTTTCTCTGAACTGAAAGTAAAATTTATTATGGCTTCTTTGAAATCACTTACTGTTCTAAAAGTAAGTTGAAACCCTGGTGGTTTTGCTTTGGTATCTTCAGTTCTTATCAAACCAAAGTAAAATATTTTGACTAGTGATGTATATAGATCTCCTATATGTACTTAGCCTCTCAGAGCTAAGTGAGAGCGAAGCAGAGAGCTTTAAAAATATTTAGATCAGACCATTTCTTTAGGAAAATGTTAATGTAAATATTTTTGATGGACAGAACCATTTTTATCGACTCTAATCTGATGGGTTTGCCCACTCACTTTACTCACGTAAGAAAAAGTTAAATGGAGACACTTGTGCTTTAATAAGTGGCTTAGCTAAGTATGTGGTCTGCAAGCTATCATGAAAAAGTCAAAATGGAAAAGATGATTTATATTTGAATCTTAAAACTGTAAAATGCCTGTGCTCTTATGTCTTATAAATACTCACTGTTAACAATAACAGGACCCTGGAGTAAATCTTGAGCCACTGACTGTGAGAGAGCCAAGATTTCACTCTAGCTCACAAATTTTCTATTCACTAAGTTCAATTGCTCCAATGTAATTTTATTGTCAAAGGAAGCCTTTTTTGGATTGGAATTTGAATTTACTGTTGAGATGGACTAGAAAATACAGCCACAGAATTGGTTTCTTATTAGAGATAACTTTCTCATCAGTATGACTTAGGGTTTTGAATCACACGGATCACACAGAGGCTTTTCATGCTGCAGGATTTTCATTCCAGATCTGGGGAGTAGGAATAGTGCTTTTTAAATATTAACTAAAAAAAATAAAGAAATTCCTAATTACCCTATGAACATAGTCTTTATTTCATTTGGTCACTAGCTAAGGTTTTACTCCTCTAATGACTTAATGCACTAGAACTTTAAGAATCTTCTTTCCTATAAGAGCATAATATAAATATAGCAAATATTAATTACACGGGGACTTGAGTGATTACTTATACTGAGTCAAGTTAAAATAGACACACAAGATGGGAAATAATAGCTTTCTTTAAAAAGAAAGTGGATTACTAGAAATATAAATGTATTTGTGTTCCATATCGGCATTCTTGCACAAATATCACCCTTCTAATCGTCACCAAATGAGACACTGGGCTCCCTCTTTATCCCACATTGTTCTTCCCTCATGGCCAGGCTTTCAGCGCAGTAAATCATGCTATGTTTATCTTACGAGATCATTCTTGGATGGGGTTGAATACAGGACTGACAGTCCAGATAATTTTGAAAGTATGGAGCAGTTTTGGATAGAGCAGGATTTCATCATGTTGGTGGAAAGTTTAGAAATCCAAAGCAGACTCCGCGAACACATGCAGCTGTCGGAAAGTCACCAGGGATACAGGTTTGTTTTTGTGGTTCGGCTGTCCCTGACGACCATGTCTGCTCGGAGGAGGAAGGAGAAGGTCAGGACTGGAGGGACGGCTCCGCCACTACAAGAGGAGCCGCTTCCTATGCTGCTCCTTCATCTCCATTGGTCTCAGATGGCAAGAGGAGGAAGCAACAATAAAAATGTCATGTTGCCATTTCTAGTCGTTGCCAACAGTTATAGCGTCATGCAGAAAAGATGTTCCTTAGCCCTGGGTGAATGAAACATCTAAATCAAGAGCTGCACGCCTGCTAACGAAGCAGCCGCTTACTCAGCAGATCCAGCCTTGCAAATTCTCCACATCTTTGCTTAGTTTTTGTTGCCTTCCTTAGAGGTATGGGAACCACATATTCATGGAGGAAGGTGCTCTTAAGGTCAAATAAATGACCCCATGTAATATGGTACAATATTTTGTTTGAATTGTCAGCTGGATGAAGATGCTTTCAAAGTGGTTTTTAACTGGAAAGCTGAGCTACAGCTGAAGTTTTTCTCAGGAAAAACAAGGCCTGTGAAACTTGGTTAAAGCAGGGCTGGAAGGAGGCTGTAATTTGTCCTCTGCCCCATTATATAACTTGACAGTAGGTTAGGAGTGCTGTCAGCAGCAGAACTAGCTCCTCTGAAGCAAGTTCATACGGACAACAGATTTCACTGCGTCCTAACTTTCGTGAGGGGTGTTGGCTCCCACAGGCTCTGTTTGCAGCCCTTGCAGAAGAAGCTCAGCTCAAAGGCATGTACCAAACCTCTTCCCCGAGGACAGAGCCCCACGTGCTCTGCCTGCAGCGACAGAGCTGCAGCAAGGGCCAGTAGGCTCCTGTCTCCAGGCCAGGGGGGTAAGCTTAGCGGAGAAACAGGAGCCACGCCGTGGGCGCTCTTGGCAATGGGCAGCTCTTTTTATAGCAAAAGCAAAATAAACCCCCAAACAACCCAGTGCTCGCTCTCTTTCTGGTGGAAGAGCACAAACGTTTGTGGTACGGCTCGGTTCATTTCTTGATGTTTGGAGTCTGCCTTTAAGGGATGCTTGTATAAGAACCTGACATCATGGTATAAGAAGCAATGTTTATTCTGAAGCCAAAGAAAAGGGAGTAGTCTGTAGGTTCTTTTTTTTTTTTTTCTCTTAAGCCAAAAAGCACTAGAGAAATTACCTTTTCAGGAAGTGCAAGGACTTGCTTTAAAAATTTGCCTCCTCTTCAACATTTTTTCTGTCAGACAGTCTCTGGAATTCATTTAAATACCATTCTTCAACAGCCACTGGATACTACATATTGATGTAGAAGTTTCCAGTGGCTTTCATTAATTTAACTTATTGCATTATCTTGATGACTAATCAACACATGCATTGTGACAATTGAGATCTCAGAAATTAGGCTTGTTTGCCAGTGCTTTCAGTATATAGCTGGTGACTGTTATGGAAAAATGATCCCTTACATGTTTTATTAGAAGTATATAAATGTTGATTATGCTGTTTTTTAGGGTAGATCTTAACTGACTGTATGCCAAGCAACTGCCTTCTCCCTAACTACTACATAGTTTCTTTTCTAGCAGTTTCTTTCTTCATTCTCTAGTCACGTATGTACTTTCTTTTCTCCTAGTGCTTTATTCTACGCAGATGTTCTGTTGGTGATCTTTGAATGCAGAAAGGGAAAAGCCCCTGTAATTAATATTCTAACTCTTTGGCAGTTAAACACTTGGCCGCATCTCCATGTTCTCTTCCTACCAATATTGTTTCCAGATGTTTTCTTGGTGCTTCTTTCTTGTCTGCATTTGGATTGTCACTTGAGCTCTGTTTTCCAGAGGAAAGTCTTTGACTTGGTAGACACATACCCAAGCTGCAAATGTCTGATCTTAACTTCCTCAGCTTGAGGTTATGTTTGGATTGGAGATTCTGGGTTGGCCCCTATTAGTAGGGGTCAGCCACAAACTTCATTTTTGAATTTAGAGATGATCTTGTACCAAATTTGAGATTACACAGCTCATGGTTTTTTTTTTTTTTTTTTTTTTTTTTTCTCCATTTTGTCTATGCGTAGACAGAAACTCAATTCCTAAGGATTTAACTCGTTTGCAACAATGCTATGGATTTATTCCATCTTTGGTGAAAATTAGACCCGAAGATCTGAACTTGATGTGAGTTTGTTCCACTGCTGCTGTGAACGCAATCTTCAGAATGGAGATGGTTTATCTTTGTGAGCTGGAAGTGAACATTTCTTCTGCTGAGGTTTGTAATGACCCTCGTGTAGATGCGAGACGTGCTCAGGAAGGGAAGGCCAGTTTCTACCGACTGCCGCAAGTGCTTGGTCTTGGTGGAGTCTCTGAGACTGAGTCTTGCCAACAGTAGCAATCATGTTCTGGTAGAAAAGTAGCACTTTTGATGCAGGAAGATTTAACCAGCAGCTTGAATAACAAAAAATGCTTTAGATACCAAGTGTTTCTCACAGTTCTTATTACTCACTGTGCATCATCTGCAGGAAAGAAGTACAGTCTTTTCTTATGTAATCTAGGTATTTTCATCTCAGCTTCTGGTTTCCGCTTCAGACCAGAAGCAATCAACTACTCTCTTCCCAGGCCTTAAGTGTTGCGTCTCTTTCACAATTCACCATCCTGCTGGTGGGCAATCTGTCCCTTCGTTCTATCTTTGACTAGTGGAATGTAGAAAATGAAGAATAACTATTTACCTTTCAAGTAAATAACTAAATTCTAAATATGAAGTTTTTGCTAACCTAGTTATAATGTTGTAATTATAATGTAATTAGGTTACCTAACTAATTTATCCCTGGTTCACAATTCAGATCTATTCCAAATTCATCCCTGGTACAGAAACGGGAGCCTACAGCCCCAGTTGCACGAATGCTAAACATGTTAAATATTATAGCAGTTTTTTTTCCCCAAACAGTTTAATTACAGTGTGGTTAAAAGAGGGCTTCATGGACTTAGAAGCAAAATTATTTTATGCCTGTGGGTTCTCAATATTGGGGATCCTGTTTTACAGCAGCACCCTACATTGTCATGAGGCAAAGGACAAAACAAATTCACTCTCTGTTTGGACTTTCTAAAAGAGAAGGAATAGCTTGATGTTGCAGAGGTATTGCCTCCCATTCTCAGGAATGGGAGGCAGAACGAGAAAATTAGCATAAATTCTATAAAGGTTGGTTAGTTAGATAGGATAAAGAATGTTAATTCCTATGACTGGTCTGGATCAGCCAGAGGAATCCAGAAGTGAATAAACCTGGGAAACTGGGGTAAATGTAGCAACCATCTGAGATGACATGAACTCGCCTACAGTTACTCTATCATAGACAGAAAGGAATGGGCCATTCTTCTGAATTCTCTTAAAATTGAGAAATGTTTCCAAACACCACAGCTTCACCTTTCTGCAGCCCACAGGAGGGCAACATTGAGCTGCTGCTGAATCTAACAGGCTTTGCCAAAACAGGTGCAGTTTACTAATTTAAGAGTTAATGAACTGAAACGAACTGGTTAATTTAGAGATATTATAGACTGTAGATATTTAGTGGTTTGCTGGCCTGCATTCACACCTACTCTGTGTTAGGTTGTATATGTGGTTAATCCGTAATTGTCCTAAATTGCATTTGTCATCTGTAGCCAATGAAAATATGTGGTGTGAACAATAAGGCAAACTTGTAAGTCAGGCAGATCTGCTTTTTCTTTGCAGTTCTCTTCCCAAACTGTATTTTGTAATTAACTGTTGTTTTGAGCTAAAAAAAAGTAGCTTGCTAGGTTTCTGGTTTGAAATCATGGAATTATCTAAGAGCACATGAATAATAAGGATTATGTTAGAAGGATTGTGGACTGGGACCATGGAATGCACAATACTCATTTGAAATTTAGTCATTTATAAAGCATGGGATATAATGGTTTTAATAGAGGTGGTTTTCAGTTGTCAAAGTAATATATCAAAGGTAGCTGCATGAAGGGGTCCCATTCTGCAATAATCTGTGGAGTCCGTAAATTCAGATCACAGCCTGGAGCTGCATCTTGAGGGAGGCTGAGAAGCCTGACTCAGGAGGAGGTGACAAGTGATTGCTAAGCCAGGTTCTGGGAGCCTGGGAATGTAGCATGGTGGAAGCCAAGGGCTCCAAAACCTTCTGCATTTTTGGCCAGCTGACGTGTTCAAGGTTTCAGTCAACTTCTAAAATAAAGCATTTCTCCCTCTCTGTGCAGGTAGTGAAGTACACCAGGGCAGGGAGCAGGTAAAGACTCAACAGTGGTTGTGGCGTGTGCAGTAATCCCTGTTGCCAGAAGTGTGGAAGCCGGAGCACGGGGGATCTGTGCAAAGCATGTGTGCGCTGGACGCACCTCAAAGCTCTCTTCAACGGTATGGTCATTAAGGCTTCAGTGGTATGGTTAAGGGATCTTGATGAGGGTGCCAAATGAAACAAAATTTATAGTTTGGAAGCTTTCTTTCCCCAGCAGTATAAGCCAGAAGTATTTTTGAAAGTGAAAACCTGGAGTCTGTTACAAGGCACAGATTCTGTGCCAAATTCCAGGGTTCCTTAAGCAGAGAATATCTTTTTAATGTTCAAAGCAGGAATGAGTGAGCATCCAAACTATATTGGCGTGTACTAGAAAAGCTTTGACAGAGCACACTATATGATGGATTGATACATAGAGGATACCTTCTAGTATTTTATTAGAAAAGTAATTGTTTGGATGTGTATCACTACTAGTTTTGCCAGAGGGAGGCATACAGTTTCATATAGCCAGTAAATTAACTCTCTGTAGATTGACATTTTGGGGAAACTAGCAATCTGCAAAGACTTAAATAAATAAATAAAATCATTCTTCATCCACAAATGCCCTTTTTGCATTCCTGGGAATCAAAATCACAATGAAAAAGAAATCCAAAGCATTATACGTTTCTGGAAAAAAAAAAAAAAAAGAAGATCAGTCTGGAAGTGATGTGGCTCCCAGACTTAGTTGGGCTTGCACTGTTTTATGTGGTCCCTAACAGTTGTGTTCTTTGTGTGTTCTGCTGTCTTGGCCCTGACAGAAAAAAAAAGTATAGGTTTTTGTTTTGCTTTTGTTTTTCAGGTATGCTTACTCTATTTGTTACCAGCAATGTAAATATAGACATCAAGAGGTTAATCAGTCTGTTTTGTTAAAGGGGAAGAATAAAAATACTTTTATGTGTGCTTTATGGAAAGTTCAATGCTAATAAAACAACTCTTTAAAGCATACAACTGTATTCAGCTGAGAAAGTGAGTTAAAATAATTTTAGACTCTACACCTGATTTTGACTTTCCTTGATGATTTATATGAAAGGGTGCGCTTTTCCCCCACTCACACTTTTCCTTCTCGTTTCAAGATGCTTTATGTATCTTTATTGGTGAAAGAGAGGAGGAGTCAAATCAAATCCTCAAATATACGTGGCAGGTAAGGTTGATGTGAACAAGTGTAATTACGCGGGTGTGATTGCATTGCAGATGGTGAGGAAGGAGAGCTCGTGTTTGTGCACCACGCTGCGCTGTCTCCTGCCATCGTGACCCCTGCATCGTAGGAGGCTGTGAGCACGCAGCCAGCTGTGTCCGGGATCAGGAGCTGCAGGGAAGTGCTGAAATGATGGATGAAGTGATGCCAGTCTGGCTAAAATGCCTCCTTTTCTCCTTCCTTGCAACTAGGAGCGCTGGGTTATCGTACCAAGAGCAGGTAAGCAATATATCAAAAGGAAACAATCTGTGCTGACTTGCTTCAAAATGAGGTTCTGGGTATTTGCTCAAGTTTTTTCTCCACCTAGGAAATTCCCTTCTTGTGCTATCTCTGATCCGGGCTCTCCAGCCCCTCTCCTTGCCCCCGGAGCACTCTGCTGAGCGCTCTTGGCAAGGAGCAGTTTCACCAGCTTTCTCAGGAGGCACCAGCTCCCCCTGCGCTCTGGCTCCAGCTCCCCGTTTGTGCCAGGTAGTGCACAAACAGGGGCGTGAAGTTTCTTAAAGGCATCACTGCTGCTGTGAAATGCCTGTGAAACTGGAGTTGTTGAAACTAGAGCCATCCAGACCAAACTCCTCCCTTTCTTACCCACGGCCTCTCGAGAATGAAGTGCTCCTAGAATAAAAAGTGTGAATTGAAAAACCTAGAGGCAAATGTGCAGCTGAGGCAGAGATTGGAAAGAATTTTGTTACAGGGGTTAGTGTTGTTTCAAAACAAATATGTAAGACTTCTCTTTTTCTATTCCATAGCCTTGCAAAAATCAAAACTTCGGATAACATCTTTCTAAACAATGTACAATGACGACAAGCTCTTGGACAAAGTTACATGTAACAAATTTAGCAGCAGGGCAGCAGATTTCAGCTAGCAAGCGCTTGTGAGTACTATTTGGCTTGGTTGCCTTCTTGGTTGAAAAGTAAAGCTTGTGTCGTGTGTGCATGTGCTTGTGTGTGTGTATTTGCTGGTTTCATGAGTTCCTTGGCCTCGAGGCCTCTGGTACATTTTCCAGGACCACGCTAGGATTTGCTGTTGCAAACGCTGAAATGCGGCAGCCGCAGCAGTGTCCTGCTCGGGCTGCACAGGGTCTCTGCCTGGGTTAATGGAGGAGTCCAGCATTAGGAAAGTTACTCAAAAACTGAATCCAGTTCTGTTCCCGAGGAACCAGAAACATCGTTCAGGAACACAGACACAAAGAAAAGGAATATTGACCCTCACAGAAATGAAGTGCCGAGCCCTTGCAGCACCTTCTGTGCGTAATCTCTTAGCAACCCAACTGCCTGGCCATTGAATGCTTGTAAAACACATTAACAATGTGAAATTCATTCCCCTTCAGAGACATTCTGTTGCAGAGAAGACATTCAGGACTCTACAAAATGTTCTGGGACTAGTACTGGGTAACTGTGCAAAAATCTCAGATATATCCTAAAGGCTGGGAAAGGAAAAAGACCTTGGTGAAAGGGGTTCCAGGAGATGTGGGATCCCAGAGCAGTCAGAGGAGGCTGCACATCATGGCCACAAAGTTCCTTGCGGCAGCAATGAGCCGGGTTTATGCATCCAGAAAGCACATGCTCTGCTACTAAAACTAAGGGAAATCACCACTAGTTTCTGACGGCAGAGATTAGCGCTGCTCAGCTGTGTCTCATAAATTTCTCCATGACCCAGCTGTGATTCACAGACCAATGAACCAGCTCCTCCTATGGATGTGTCTACATCCCGTGCTGCAGAAACCAGTTTGCTGCGTGGTGCTCTGCGCCAGCTGATAGCTGCATCACTTATTAGCAGGGCACTGCTCGGGAGCTAATAACCCTGCAGAGAAACAAGGATATTAATACGGGCTCTGTGCCACGCTCCTGCTGTCGGATGGCTTTGAGATCAGAGCTGGCTCGTGTCCTGCCGCTCCAGAGCACAGAGTGAAGACTAGTTGCATCTGAATATCGTATGTAGGTAAAGGACAATTTCTTTATCCACTTGATAAAAGGATAAGGAAGATCTTTAGGTGGTGTAAATAGAATAATTCTCCTGAAGTGACTGACTATACGGTCCCGAAGAACCTCTTGTGATAATTTGACATTTGGGTTGTCATAATGAATTGAAGAATAGGAATTTTAAAATCTTTAATGGCATTGAAGAATTTAAATCCTGAACTCTGGATAATCCGTGCCAAGAGAGCACTGTAAAGCTTAAACATCTTCAGAGAGTTCAGAGTTTTCATTCCCTACTGCAACTGTAGAAAATTCTTTAGGCAGAAGCAATATCCACATTAGGTAGCTTAAATAATGGATCATAAGAGTTGAGGAGTATGCACAGAATAGGCACATGATTGATGAGTGGGTGCAGAGTAACTATTACACTTATGTTCAATGTTACAGATTACCTGAAACCAGAAATGGATGTTTTCATTAGATTTTCTGTCTTCAGAAGATTCTAAATTAAGGGTGGTCCTAGGTAGCAAGGTGCTTTTCTGAGAAGACAAGGAAACAACCCTGAAATTGATGTATGAGTCATTTTCTTTGTCCTCTGAAGTATGAAAATGTATCATGTTAGACTTTGGAACTCTGTTTATGGTGTAATTTTTCATGAAAAACTGTGCTTTCCTTCTTCGCCCTCTTTGCTAATAATTGATACCTACTGCAGGATCCGAATGCTTAGCATTTGTGTAGTGACAGAGAATAAAACCTCCATTAGAAATGTACAAGTAATAAAATAACTATTTATTATGCTATTTTCTACTTGTATTTTGAGTAGAAGTGTCATTTTTGGAGAAATCACTTTTCAAAACATTTTACAGTCAACAAACTCTGAAAGAATTACAGCCAAGGAACCAGGTACATTTGGAAACAGTGACTATAAAACTATATTTTGCCCCCCTCTCCCCGTTTTGAGAAGGCAATGGTGTAAATGGCCCAGTATATTTGCTTTATCTTGTAAGTTCAAAGTATCATCCTCACTGAAGAGGAAACAGAGCGTTTCTGAAATAAATCTAAAGAAAAGAAAATAAATCAGCTGCTTTGTTCAAAGCTTCAGATGATCTAAGTTTTTGAGGACTTGTCAGTCTAAATGCCAGAGTTATTGTCATCATAGGAGATTGAGAAATCTGTCTTCTCAGCTGCAAAATTTCAGTTAGAAACCATTAGAAGTGTTGGTGGAAAAACTGTCTTGAGGAGCAGGGATTGAGCCTGGTGCCTGTCTCCCTTGGGGACCAGGAGCGCTGAGCAGAGAGCAGGGCTTGACCACAGGATCAGATATTTAGTGCCACGCTCCTTTCTTCAACGAGAGATCCATATGACTAAGCCATAGTTTCCCTTTCAGCTAAGCACAGTTAATACCACTAATCCACAAAGCCAGAACATTTAAGCCTCATAATAGAGAAATTCTGACAACATGAACTGGACTGGAGACCCTCTGCCCTTAGAACTGTAAACAGAAATATCTCCCAAAGTTGTGCTAGGGTTTTTTTTTGTTTGTTTGTGTTCTTGTTTGAAAAGCTGCTCTTTCAGATAGTACAAGAAAATAAGGATTTCTCCTGCATTTCTTCCTAAAAGGAATCCTGCCAGATGTCAGCAGTGGTGGGGCCTGGGCTCAGCGTGTGGAGCCACTCGGCTGGGCTGGAAGAGGCTGCCCCAGGAGCACACGGACTGGCCCAGGAACACGGCGAACACTGTGTTTTCCAGGGTTTGCTGTGGGTGTTGATGATTTTGATGATTTTTTCCTACTTTCAAGACTTATTCCATCAAGCTATAGGAGGAAATACCACTCACATAATTGCCACAACATTCTGCTGTTTTTCCTTCTTGTCTTTGTTCTTTTTTTTCCCTCACTAAAGCAATCACAGCAACAGAACTATTTTTAGGAAATGATTTTAAGGACCCTAGAAAAAAATCAAGAAAAGGGGTGGTCTTTCTTGTTAATTTACTAGCAGTTCTACATGTATGTTAGAGTAATTTATTTTTACAGTCTAATAACATGTACAAAGATATAGGAAAAGGAAAGGATAGGATATAGGAAAGGAAAAGTTATTTTAGTGTACATGCAAGGAAGACCTACTAATCCTGATTTTTCATTAGCGTGAACAAGGGATGGGCAAACACTTCTGAAATTTAAGAATTAGCAATTCTTTGTCCTGTACATTTCATTGGTCTTCATACCTTCATTGATGAGTTTTCCCTGTCCTTGGCCTCTCTTCCATAGATTTATATGGCATATTGTTAGCAAGGAATAAGTTTTGGCTAGTCTCTCTATAATAAAATCATGTGAACACTATCCTTTTTTTCAGAAGTGATATATCCATCGACCTCCTCAGCCCCTTTTTAGTAAGTAAAAAATTAACTGCACAAACCAGACTCATTAACCATAATTGCAAAATGGATCTTACTCAATTATTTCTTTTACAAGGTAAGGCTGGGCTTGGTGTGTGTGTGTGTATCGCTTACACTTAATTAAAATACTGAATGAATTTTGTGGAAGATGTAAAGATATTTTTGCACTGGGCATCTTAATTAAGGTCAGTCCCTGCTTCCTCATTAAAGGAAACGTTGGCAAGTCTGTACTGTACTGTCTGTCCCTGCCTTTCAGTGGAACTGTGAGATTTTGGGTCACTGATTTCTTAATCATTCCTATTTCAGATTTAGCCGATGTCATTATATGTATGAAATAACAGTGAGTATAAAAGGAAAACCCAGGAGTGAGAAGCATTTAGCATATAGTTGGAGAATTGCCCGTTTAGGTAAAATAACTCAAAATCCTGTTTGTTGTAACCTTAATTCACTATATGACCATTACACTGTCAGGCCTTATTTGAAATCAGATGCAATAATATTGATCGGAAAACAAATTAAGTGAAGTAGACAAACAAACATCCGTTGCAAGCCAAATTACGAGCACATTTCTTGTGCCAATTCTTCTTTTTCAAGCTTTGTGCTAGCACAAGTCAGTTGGACTTAGTCTGTGTTGGCTTTAGCCTGTGTTCAATATTAAGTTTTAGCATTGCAGACTGGTAAGGCTTACAGAAATTCTGCCGTTCATCACACACCCTTTTCTCCTTCTCCCTTACATCCCCCCTGCCCTCAAATATTATTTAATTATTATTTAATTATTTAAATTCATTTAACAAACCTGAAATGTCAACTCAGATTTCAAATATTATAAATGCAGCATCTTATTAAATTTCAAATGAAAGCTATATTAATGGAAACATTTCATTTTGAAAATGCAAAGTTAAATATTTCAAAAATTTTGAACAATGAAAAATTATTGTGTAGAATATTTTGTGCACCTGTCAGTACATAATCTGATTTCATGGACCTGTTTTGTGATATTCTGTGTAGGTCAATATGTCTGTATATATGTATATTGCTAATTACATATATTCCATATACAGAATCTCACACAGAAGAAATAAAATTCTCAGCACATGGCATAAATACAACAATGCTTAAAGAAAAGGCAGAAGGGTGAAGAGTCCTAATCTTCAAATTGTTCTACTGTATTGCTATTTCCTGTTGTGTTCTTTTGGTGGGGGTGAAGATAAATAGCTTAAGGCCTGGACAGACTATTAATACACCTTCCTGAGAGCACCCTTGCCAAAGGACATTCAGCAACCCTGATTCTGCTTGAAAGGAAGTTCAGCAAGCACTTTAATTTCAGTAATTAGAACAGCATCCATGTTTAAGACATGAAATTCAAAATGTTTAACCAAATCATATATTTCTTCCACATGCTCTGAGATCTTCTGACTGTTTTTTTTCAAGTCTTGATTGCTTAAAAGTCCCAGTATAACACCGCATTAGTATTCAGATAGAATGCTTGAGTCTTCATGCGTTATTTGATCAGGCTAAGTGTGCATCCCACTTTGATTAAGACTTTGCTGATCCTGGAGTAAAATCATGAAACATTCATAAACGACCATTGCTTTTTTTCCTCCTCAAGAATGTACTGACACATTTTATGCAATTATTTGTCAAAAGTATCTTCCTGAACTCTTAACCCTCCTTTACTTTCTCTCATGCCTGCTTATGTTAAGTCCAAAATCTTCATTTCAAAGCATTTTCTGAAGCTAATATACATATATATATTAATTTGAGTTCAGAGGAAGTAAAATTACAAAACAGCACACTGCCGTGATAGGGTTCATTCTTAATTATCTACATGGGCTGTTTTTCTTTGAGGAATAATTCCCTCAAATTCTTTAATTCTCAGGTTAAATGACTTTGAGTCTAGGCTCGTCTTTTAGAAAGATGTTTCTAAAAGTAACAGCAGGATAAAGTTGGTGCCCAAGTTGTAGCCTGTTATCAAGTGCATCTCCTGCTTCCCGTCTCATCTTAACAGGGTGAGTGGGTTTGATACAAACCTACCCCCTGCACGGGGCAGCCCCGAGGACGTCGCTGCGGGCAGGGGCTGCCACATTGTGATGCTGAAGTGTTTGCAAAGCAGTTCCACTTGGTAGGTGTGCAAAGCCAAGTAGGCAAAGCCCTTTCGCATGGTTAAAGTGCAGTATTTCTATTAAATATATATATATAATCTTCTAAAACATTAAAATAATGCTCTTCAACATGTTTAAAAAATTATGCGTGTTCTTATTATGATTAAAATTGATGGTAAAATCCCCATTGACTTCAAGTCTAAGGATTAATTAAAATCCTTAATTATTCACTACAGGAACTCTACCTGCACAGAATTTTATGTTGATTTTAGATTTTAGTGGATTCATTTGATTTTAATGTATACTGAGGCATAAGTCAGATTTTGGCACAAAATAGGAAGAATATATCTACTGCTGTTGGAGGAAGGCATCCAGCTTATGTTCTCAGTAGAATTTAAATCTCTTTCTTTTAGAGGTGGATTACAGATCTTTTATGTTCTCGTTTTCTGT
The DNA here is from genome assembly GCA_013389825.1 of Crypturellus undulatus. Taxonomy (NCBI): domain Eukaryota; kingdom Metazoa; phylum Chordata; class Aves; order Tinamiformes; family Tinamidae; genus Crypturellus; species Crypturellus undulatus. Next base: position 88,794 of record VWPW01014899.1, read on the forward strand.
AATATAGTTGAGAAAGATGCTTTTGTTAGTTTTTCTTCTTAGAGAGAGATTCTTTCTTTCCCACTCTTTCTAGTATTTGTTTTAAATAGAGGGCTGGTGAATTAGGAACCCCAATGAGATACAAGAAATTAAAATCTTAGTCATTAAGAACCAATGAGGCTTGTCAATAGATCATGAATAACATTTCAGTGTGGCTTATTTTCAAAGCAGGTATATTTCACAG
>VWPW01014903.1:0-19705 GCA_013389825.1 Crypturellus undulatus
CAGGAAGTCTTATGGCTCACAAGTGGATGGTGCTCAAACACTAGAGCTGGGCTTAATAGTGAGCAACATGATGAAGTCTAGGGAAATAGCAGAGAATGATGGATTAAAGACTCAAAAGGTAAAAGTGGACACATTTTTTTAGGCAGAGTTCCAGCTGAAACCAATAAGAGCTATGGAATGTAGCCTCCTAGTTTGACTTGAAAACATCATTTGTTAAGAGCTGTGAAAAACAGAAGAATTTTGAAAATCTGATTTTTTTTGCATCTTTTTGTTACAACTGTTTAACTTTCCCAAAGTTCATCACTTTGGACATGGTAACGTCATTCATTCTCTGTTTCACTTAATCTCACAGTATTGTCAACCACGAGGATCAAGAAAGCTACTCTCAAGTCCCTAAATTAATTAATGCTCAGGTACTCCTTGACTTTCATCTATCAGATGTCTGTAAGCTACAGGAGAGAAACTCATACCTGAGATGCTCTCATTTTCATAGGACTTCAGGTGCTGTGTTTTAACCCCTTTGGTTTTCATCCTTATTCCCCAGATATTGCAAACCTTGGAGAAGGAAATTTTTTTGACAACAGGACCAACTTTTCTCGACATTTTGAAGCAGACAGGCTTTGCAGAAAGATGCAATGCACTGTCATATCAACAGGAATATCTACATGTAGTTACCATCCACAAAGCTAATTTGATTGTTTGCCCAGCTATTTTGATTAGTCCAGTAAAGATATTACCTACAAAATATGCTTTTCCAACACAAACCAGAAATAGCAACAAGATTTCTCTTTGGTCTACATGGAACAAGTCAAAAATATTCTACACAATACACACCTATAGACATTAGTCAAATGGTATCCAGATTCTTGTAAATGAATATGCGTATTTTAACAGATTCGTTTGTTCTCTAGCAGGTTGAAATGCCTTTTTTTTTTTTTTCCCAGTCTCTGAAAACTCTTTGAATATTCTCTGGTCAGTTTTTGATATGGTCATATGTTACTGAAAATATAGGGAAATGTGGGCCTTCTTGTGACTTAGATGATTGGGAAATATTGACTGTGACAAAATCTTCCTTTCTATGAGAACCTAATCTGTGACAATGCTATGAGAAAATTACAGGTGGAAGCATCAACAGTCTCAGAGTCCTTAGGCTTTCTGAAATGAGCACAAGAATGTTTCTCAAGGGAAATGAATCCCATTTGACTCTATACCCCAGGCAGTCTCAGTGTGCTTTGTATTTTTGTTCTATGAAAATGGTTTCAAAAATTGGCAAAATTTATTCTTTTAGAAATATTTATCTCTTTGTTGTTTTCAAAATACTCTTTTTTTTTTCTTGTTTCCAAATTTTCCTTCTTTTCTTGAACTTTTGTTTTCTCGAAACTTTTGTTTTCTACAATCTGGAACACTAAGATACTACCCCTCAATATTTCCAAATAAATTCTCACCAGGAACGCATCTAAAAGAAGAGAAGAAACAAACAAATAAACAAACAAAAAACCTCCCAAAACTAAAATTCCTAGTGAAAGTCATGAAATCATATGCAAATAAACAAATAAATAAAATATTATCATCAAACTGAGCCCAGGACTTTAAAAAGGAAGTATTCTCTCCCTAACATAGAGGTTTGCACCTTAAAATCCTCTGGCTTCTTCAATATTAACTATCATCATGTTCCTTTTTAGCCCTGGAGCAGCCAGGCTGCCTGGCCACAACCCTGAACATCCAACAAGCCCCTGACCCCTCTCCCACTCCTGCGCCATGGGAGGACGTTTCCAGGAGCCCATCTCCCCATTCAGGGCCACGATTATGCTCTCACCATTACGTTGAAAGCCTTATGCAAAGGGGAGGGAAAGAGGGGAAAAGAATCCAAAGGAATTCTGGCACCCCGGCCCGATAAGAAACTTTAGCCCTATTCAGCAGCTGACAACCGCTTGTAGAATATGATCTTAATCCTGTTTCTAACATTCTTTCGCCGTTCGGCCTCCCTATTCCAGGCTGTATTCTTCTAACTGTCGCTTTAGCAAATCCCCCAAATAGAATTACTGGGGGAGATAAACATCAAAGGGAATTGAAGAAATCTACAGTAGGTTCACACAGTAGGGGAAAGAGGGGCAGGTGGGGGCCAGTGGAGAGGGCCGCCTCTCCCCGTGCCTTGAGTCCCTTTCGGATTGCATTCCTAAGGACTGGGCCGCTATCCGTCTGCAGAGCAGCCCCATAAACCTGCTCAGCAGCATGCTGGTTTTAGTAGCTATTTTTTATTCTGCCCAAGGAACTTTTCCCTCAGAAGGAAGAGACCCTGGTGGTGCAAAGCATTGTGCATCATTACCATGTGTAAAAACAACGCTTTTGTTGCAGAAGTGCATCACCCACATGCAGAAGATGGACATGGGAGAAGGAGAACACATGTTCCTGGTATGAAGCAGAAATCAGGAAAGGACTTACCCAGCAGCACACAAGAAGTCTGTGGTAAATGCAAAATCAGTGAATGTAATTTGAGATCTCTCAGTAATTCCCAATAGAAGCAGGGACCTTCAATGTGGAGACACACAAAATCACGCTGTCTACCCTGAAGAGCTTTCCAACATGGCTTGAACACCTCCCAGTCAGAAGAAGCCCCCGTTGAGCCTGAGGATGCATTCATGTTTATCACACAGTCTCCTCAATCATCAACTTCCCATGAACTGTAATTACAGCAACGACAGCGCTGTGTGCTGCCCCCCTGGGGCCAACGAAATGGTAGGACTCTGTAGACAAAGCAAGTCTTTCCATCCTGCCTCAGTTCAGTCTTCTGGAAATGAGGGACCTCCTTTCTGCTCGCTGTATAGTGATGGTAAGGAATGGACTGCTCAGATGAGCAGTTAGCCCAATTTTAGATGCTGTATGGCATGGCCAAGATGAAGTATGGACCAGAGGTCATCTGAAGGCCCCTTCCAAGCCAAGTTATTGATCTAAATACCATACTTCAAAAGGAACTGCCCTACCAATGAGACACAGTCAGTTTGGGTCATTGGAAAGAGTACAGATATTTCAGAGAGATTAACCCCGGCACCACAAGAGCATCCCCTTCACTCTTGCAGGATCACCCCCTTTCACTTTGGCCAATTCACAGTGTCATTCACACTAGCGCAATCAGCCAATTCTTCCCAGCCCTTTCTAGTAGTCACAGCCCACAACAGCTTGAAGGAGCATACAGAGATGATGCAGCCAAATTGTTCTTGTACAAGCAGATGCTGTGACAGATGGACAGTTTCCATGACTTGCAGCTTGGGAAATTCAGACTGAACATTAAAAAAAAAAAAAAAACTATTATGAGAGTTGTGCAGCTCTGGAACACAACATCAGAGAGCACCTTCCCTGGTGGCGAACTTCAAGACTTGGCTAGACACAGCCATGTCCAGCCTCATCTGGCATTGGTGACAGCATCGATCCAGGCAGCAGATTGGGCTGGAGAGCCCAGAGATGCCCCAGCACAACCCAAGGATCCCTCTCAGTTACTCACACACCAGTTGTCCAATAGGCAGTTTTATTCTGAAACAAACAAGCAAAACACCCAAGAAAATTGTTGCAAGAAGAGTGGCAGCTTCTAGAAGATAAAATGCTGATCACATCTAAAAGAATGCAGAGACCTAAAAGTAGAGCTTCCACCACGCACACTAAAGGATTAACTTTCAGTTAAGAAATATGGAGAGACTTCAACTCTCATCAAATCAAAGATCCTTTTTTTTTAAGTTGCTACTGCTAAGCAACTACATATAATGTGGAGAAAGACTTCACATTGTTTTTGTCAAAGAAGGGTCAAAATCATTCTACACTCATTGATCGTCTAGGTACACATCTTACCAGCTTTACCTCAGACCTCCAGTCAACCTGGATTGCAATGCATTATTGTCGATGTATAAACTGTGGTAAAATAATTCCAGTTCCTCTCTCTTGCAAAAAAAAGTGTCAAAATTTGTTTTAGACAATGAGGCAATCCTCTAAATATAGCACACAGATGAAGACTGCCACATTATAGCAGTTATTTTGCTTCCTTTTAGCACATTTCGTGGTTTTGGCATCTCACCTCTCCAGAGAAAGTTGCATGGAGATATTCCACATTTTCAGCACATTTCTAGGAGGAAAAAAATAATCACAAAGAGGTGTACCATTTTTCAATCTACAACTACTGTGACAGATTTTCAGCATAACTGCTTGATTTAAGCTCTATGATGCCCATGAAGTACTCTTGCAACATTAGATCACCCTGAGAGTACTTAGAAGTCATGGGAATGCACAGTCTCTACTCATCTCTAGTTAGATCTGAGGTGGAAAAGCATGTCTAGCTTTCAGCAGCACGTCAAGAAAGAAGTGTATTCTTTCTTGAGATGGAGAAAAGCCCACAGGAAATCCACAGGAAAATAATGGGAATAACTGGAAAGCAGAAGAAGGAAAGACTGAGAACACTGATGTTTTGCAACCTAAAGAGAGAAGGGCTAGACCACTGGAACAGGTTATTTGGGAAAGAGATATACTTTCCTCCTCTGAAGCTTCAGAAGAGAAAAGTTAACACAGATCCAGTAAGAACAACCCTAAGATAATCATTCATGCTTCAGGATGCCTCCCAGCAGTTCAGTGACTGTTTAGAGAGGAAGGTCAAGGTGAGGATGGGATCACTGAATGAGAATGAGCTTCATATTTTCTTCCTGAAAATGCAGAGTGCTTAGCGGACACGGAATATCCCTTGGGCATTTGGATTCAACTTCAGAGAATCCCAATTATAAGCGACTTGCCCAAGGTCACCCAGGAAACCTGCGGCAGATCAGGAATTAAATTCTGACTTGAAATTCCAAGTTAGGAACTTTATTCTTCAAATTTTGCTGATCAGAGTATATATAGATTCTTATGAACACGCTTTTGCCTTGTGAGAAGATCTCAGCTCTCATATCTCTTTGGGATACTCTCTCTTCCACTGTCATTTGATATGTTGGGAATAGCTATTTACTTCTCACACTTTGTATGACCTGTCTATCTGTGGCTAGACTGGTCCCCAAACCTCCTTTCCAGCTTCATAATCTAGTCTGTCACCTTGCAAATCACTTGAATAAATTAATTCCTTCTTGAAACAGGGAATCCATTTTCCAGTCAAAAGGCTGCCAACAAGGGCGCACCCCACACCTCACCTTCAGCAAATTGCTACATTGGTTAATTACCCTCACAACCCATGTTAATCTCACTATGAGATCCTGTCTCATCCGATGGCTCATACCTCCTTCTCAGGTTGCTTGAGATTTCACCCCTGATTGCTGATGGCATCCACAGTCCCTCTGGTTATGAAAAGCTCAGCCAGATCAGTTGCAAAGGGAGGCTTAAGTGTTTCCAAGACTATAATGAAAATTCCTTTCTGTAGAAACTGTGACCCAGACATGAAACCCAACCCTCAGTGGGAGACTTCTAATTTCACAGGAGACAAAAGCCAAGAGCACTAAAAAAAAATGTCATTTGTTTGGAGAATGAGGCTTTATCATTCAGGTGTGAGAGCTCTATCACCCTCCACCCATCACTTTATTTTTGTCAAATTTTTGTTTTTGTTCTTGGGATTTCCACAAAATGGTTACAAGGAGCACTCTGTCTCTGCCTTGAGAGGACAACAGGACAACCAAAAAGTGAGGCAGACTTTTAGGGTGCTAGAATCCCTTCTTGATTTATCCTGAAAATGTTTATCTGGCCTTGAGGGCTTGTTTAGTGAAGATCCAGGAGATTTGATGGTTCATTTGGGACATTAGTGCACCTGTTTCTGAGGGCAAGGTCACAAGAACCTTTTAGACCGTAACATTCTAGGCAATAGTCCACCCCACACGGTTATCCCTGAAGGCTCACTCAGTTGTGACAAGAGACCACCGAGTCCTGCTGTGTTCATCCTGGCAGCATTCATCTGAGGTCACATCACTGGTTTCCAGAGATGTCCCTCATTAAGCAACACATCTAGATACTTCAAAAACAGGGTGGTGACCATGCGCTTCCTACCTAGATGATGTCTGTACACAGGGAACACAAATTTGGACAGCATGTCCTATCCATGAAGATAAGGTGTTCAGGTACCTCTACCATCAGCTCCACTTGTCTTCTGCAAGTGGCACCTGAATTCACTGCATACCGAGACTGCTCTGCATGTCCAAGGAGCAGCTCCACACTTGACTCAATGTTGTGACACATGAGATGTGCCCTGTATGTCCCAACAACAAGAACAGGAAAAAAAAGTAAAGATGTCAGGTTGTGGTATGCTATTGGATTTCATTCACAGCATTGTGACCCCTGCTTTACATTTAAGTAAAAAAAAAAAAAAAAATCTCACAATGTCTGAGCCTGAGGGAAAAAAATAACTAAAATAAACAGCTCCTAGAAATCCGCTATGAAATCAAATATCTCATCCCCACATGTCACCCAGAGACATGAGGGGAAACCAGGGCAGGAGCATGGTGATGTGCCTCCATCACAGTCTTCCACCTTCAGGTTTCTGCATGCCCAGTGAGAGAAACAGTACCACAGCTTTGTGCTGAAGTGCCCCTTTGATTTCAATTAAATTATTTTGCCTAATCACCTGTTATATTGTCCCTGAAGTGGGACAAATATCACTGTGTCATATTCAAAACACGTTTCAGACATGTTTCGGTGGACATGGGTGTCCACTGGGTCCAACACAGGAGATAGTTTTGCATTGCCAGGCTCAGGACTGAACATTCCTGATCAGCCCATGCAGACTCTGGCTAGATTATGTTGTGTCTGAATGAGTTGCAGGGTCACACCGAATTCCCTCTCTCCTCTGCACAGATCCTTGCTTTCCAGGTGGTCTAACAGGTCAACCCCGACATTCAGAGGAGCAGAATGTGTGCGCAAGGCACACACATGCCATTCCTGAGAAGCTTTCAGTTTTTCTCCATACCATCCAATTGCAAAATCAGTTTCTGGAAGGACTCTGCTTCTCAGTCATGTTGCTGTTCATGTTTCCCTCATTAGGTTTCCCAAATTTTAGTCACTTCTTAAAGTAGTTCCAATTAAATGGCTTTTCAGTTAGTTTGATCAGAAATGCTTTTTGCTAGAAGTGTGGCACACCCATGAAATCAGGCATTTCCTGCCTGTAGGAGAGCTACTTCCTGAAAAAAAAAAAAAAGTTTGGATTTTCTCTTGGAAAATGCTCAGCTCGGAAACAGAATTATGCGACTTTGCAGCCAACATTTTCCTATATAATTTCTTCCAGAATTCAAAGTAGATTCTTCCCTCCTCCCCCTGCCTCCCATTTTTTTTTTCTCATCAAAATATTTCATGGATAAAAAACAAACAAACCGCAAACCCTCTCCACTGGCTTTGAGTTCAAACAGGCAGGATTTTCACACAGCACAGACCTGAGCCTTGGAATTGCTCTGGCTTCTTGGCATCCCTTCGGTAAAGTAGCTCGGAGTACCCAGATTTGTCCAAGGCACGCCTCCCACCAATTTAACACTGGGGAAGATAATCCGGTTTTAAAATGAGAAAAAAAAAGTCTAATATAGATTTGCTGGGGCTTTCCTTTCCAGTAAATACTTATACATATACAAACATACACACACATATATATATATATTTTAATAGCAACTACTCGAGAAACATACTTTTAAGATTGGATCTTTCCCTCTTTCTCTGCCTCTTGACTATCAGGTCTTAATTTTACATGTATCATGTTTTCCTCTTGTTCTATACACGTAGGTCCAGAGGATCACTCTCATTTATTTGACCGACGACGATGTGGCCCCTCTTTGCTCACCGGACCAGATTGCAGCGAGATTGGAGAGCTGGGCTGCTCGCCTCCCTGCTCCTAACGCTGGGAGATTAGATGGGGAAGGCAGATAGCCCAGCTTTGGAAACAAGCAAATGAGCAACCCTAAATACCTTCCTAGGCTTGGTGACCGTAAGTCCTTGGCAGTGACTGGTCCTTGTGGGATAATGCCAGGAATAGGCATATTAAGCACATGAATGTCAGGTTCTAATTCATCTCTTTAATGTTGTACAGTAGGAGGACTGTACCCCCCTGCTGCGGTGTAATTTCACGCTGAGGAGTCTGATGGGGCTTCCTGCAGACTGATCCTTTATGGATCAGAAAACTCACTTTCTCTTTGTGTTAGAGGGCCCAGAGATTATCTTATTAACCATTTCCATGCCAGCACAGATTAAACACCAGAAGAGGCTCTGCCCCTTCTGAGGACTCCTCTGTCCAGTGCTTTTCTTTTCCTATGGACTCACATTGCAGAAGTGGAGAACATCAAAAATCCAACCCTCTACCACAGAGTACCATATTATATGAGCAGATAATTTATTTTGTATTTTCTTGGCTTGGCTGCGACACTAGCCTTGCTTGAATCCAAAATCACCTTGCGCAGATACTTTCATCCATATTATTTCTCCCGCATCCCTTTTGCAGGTTTCTCTTCTTCCCTCTTTTGTCCCCCAAAAGAGAAAGTGCTTAAAACTTCTTCAGCAGTGATGTCCTTCAGGTACCATCTGCCCTTGAGCTGCAGGTTCGACCTGCAGGAGATAGAGGTTCTGCTCAGTCAGCACTACATTACTTGACAGTCGTATTAAGCCAGCTCCAAAATCTGATTTTTTGGATCTCAAAATATAGAATAGACTCCCAGACATGGTGTGGATGATTATCAACCAGATATGGTCGTGATTATCAAGTGTGGTCTAGAAGCTGGACAGAGAGAGCTGGAGGTATCTGAGACATTCTCACCCCTGCCTGAAGGCAGCATGTGCTAATGGTCACAGCGACCAGCGAGTCCACCACAGGTACCAGGAGAGACCTGGCCAGCAGCAGGAAAGGCTGCTAAGAGATCTGCTAAGTGATCTGCCTGCAAGCTCAGCTGAGACCTTGCTGTGGGGACAGCAAGACATGGCAGTGACTGCTCCCTGCTTCCTCTAACAGTGTAGGGTACAAGAAATGCATCAAGAGCAGGATACAGGAGCAAGGATAGAGACCAAGGCAGGTTCTCTAACACTTCTTAGGATGGAGAATTTTCCAGCCTTGGGAGAGAGAAGCTGCATACTGTGTCCTCAAATTTGGCATAGGGCCACCCCAGAGCCGCAGCCCAGCATATAACTGGAGATAACAGCTTATAATCTCATTTTCTGGGATGGCTGTCCTTCTGGTGCCTCCTATACTCCATGTAAATCATCTGTAGTCTTATGTCTTTGCTTAACAGGGCCATTTCTCCTAAGTTTAAAGTACAAATCACATTTGAGAGGCTTGTGTCCTTCTAATGGGTTCCTGGTTGTGCAAGGAGTTTATTAGTGAAGATGTTTTCCCAAAACAAACTCACCAACAGACCATTCTGCATGATCCCGAGTCCCACACTCACCTGTGCTGTGCATAACAAACTCCTGCTCTCATGCAAGCACGTGTTTCTGCAGGTTGAGAGCAGCTCCAGCATGCTCTGATCACCTTTTTGAGCTGCCTGTTTGTGCATCTCCCCATGCATCAACATAGTGTCCTCAATCAGGGTCATCTCACCCCTCTCTCAGTTCACCTGGTGCACCAAAATGCAAGGTCTTCAACACAGCCTTTAGTGATTTCCACCATTTTAGTTGTGGATATTGTTGACACCTACTCACACATCAGGCTACAGAACTGAGTAACAAACATCAACACCACAGAAGGCTTTTTGCAGTAATGGGAAACAACTTTTTTTCTGCTTTTACAGCTTTTTTTTTTTTTTAATCTGAAAATAGCATCACCTGCATCTTATCATGGCCAATTAATTAATGGCTCTCCAACCAATAAACAGTCCTTCTGCACCTACATGGCCACATAAATTTCTTTCTGATGGCTATCTTGTGGGATTGAGGTGTGTGGTTGACTGTCCCCTCTTGCAAACTGACCTCAGAAACCCTTGGGAGAAGTGCGTAACTTGCACCCTTTCATTTTGGATTCACAATTTGAGGATCTTCTCCTCTGCCAGAGTGATCTGGAGCAAATTTAGCAGGCACTGGGGCTTTGAGTGTTGCTGCTGGATGGGACCCAGGGCTGTGGGGCTGCCTGTCCCTGCTGTCACCTCCCTCGCCAGCAGCACGGAGCTGTAGGCTAAGACAGCAGGCGGGATTAAGGGAATGGTGTTGGAGCAGAACCCAGGAAGGGCCTTTGCGCTGAAATGGGGGAGATCTTCAGCGTCAATAAAAGTAAAGCCCCTATTCTGCCTGGTGAGGCAGGTTCCCTGGCGAAGGTCCCTCTGCAATCCGCAAGCCGGCAGATCCCGGAGCAGGGGGGAGCGCTGTTTGTTTAGACCTATGTGGGTTAGGCGGCTCAGACTTTATTCTTGCACTTTGATAGGTTCCTAAATGAAAATCCAATAATATTTTAAGCAGAACGAGTTCCCATGAAAGTCATTTCTAAATCGCCCGGCTCATCCTACCTGTCGGCTGGATTCTCCATCCCCAGTGGCCTAAGCCGGGCGTCACGGCGCTGCTCCGGGGGCCGTTACTCCAGGAGCAGAGTCCGGCCGAGCCAGGGCGAACGCCGGCTCCTGCCGCCCTTTAATGAACACGTAAATAGACGGGAGGCTGCTGAGCAGAGCAACCCCTCAGCCAGGAAGTTCTCCAAAGCAGCTCGGCAGAAATAATACTTTATTCCTGGTGGTGCAAATAACTGATATGCGCCGGCTAAGAAGGGTTCATGCAAATATTCCCGAATTAAGCTCCGTCTGAAGTTAGAAAGGAAAGATGATAAACACACCCGGCTTTAAAACTGCAAAATATGCTTTGCAGGCATGAAACTGGAGGAGTAACAAAACTATCTGACATCATATTAAACAGCAAAGCAATTCTTATTCTCAAGGCTGCAGTTACCTAAAACCAGAGTCCCATTAAAGAGCCCTAACTATTATTTACATTTCTAAATCTTAAAACCATTAACAAAAGCCACTTAATTCAATTACTTTCCCTGGGCGCCAATGTTATTACATTATTGTCATGAAGCCGAGTTTGGCTCTGTGTTTCTCTCTTTTTTTTTTTTTAATTCATTCCTCTTTTCTCCGCACCAAGAGCCTCCTCCCCACCTCCCTCTCCTCCTCTCCCCCGATGTCATTGTGTAGAACTAATGGGGTAAACTGAAATGGTATCTGTCCTCATTGACAGGTTTATGAGAATTTAATAAAGCGTGGCGCGGATAAAATGAGATATTACAAGGCCACACAAAGCTGATTGACTTCTCCACGTCAGCATTTTTATTTGGTTATTTATTTATTTCTTCTCAACGCCGGGGTGATCTCACCAGTTCTTCAGAGCTGCCGGTCCGTGGGAGACGCGACGGGGAGGGAAGGTGTGGGAGGCAGCAGGGACCGCCTGATCGATGGGCTGGTTCGTTTTAAAGAAGGACCTTGATGAGGTGGGCTTCTGGTGGCACCAGGATGATGAAATGGCAGGAGACCAGCAAGGTCTCTGTGGCCGCTTCTGCATCCTCAGACCCCTTGGACTTCCTTGGGACCTGAGGTGAGCTCTCTCCAAGCTGTGATATGGGATGATGATAAAATGGTCCATGCTGTAGACCGTCCCCATACTGAGGTGCAGGAGGGCTTTCATCGGTCAATGCAGAGACTGATCAAATCTGCCCTAGGACCCAGAAGGTCCCCAGGAAAGAGAATCCTGCTCCTGTCATCGGGAAACTCCTGCAAGCAGCTCACAGCCAGGCACACATCTGCCCCTGGCCTCAGCTTCTCCCTCTGTCCAACATCTCTCCTGCTCTTTTAAATGTTAATTGGAGTTTGACAGATCAAACCTTCCCTCTGGGAGCACTGGGAATGTCTGGGTGTACATGTAAGTGCGGATGCTCCCATGCCATGGCAAACACGGAGAGCTGCTGGGCCTGTGCGGTGCCTGGCTGGTTGTCTCCCTCTCCTGGCCTGTTCAGAAAGTGAGGCTCAGAAAAACAAACACGAACCTGTTTCAGGTATGTGTTTTCCCAGGCATGGAAAAGTTGTGCTGGTGGCCAAGGAGATCTGGTTTCAGCCCAGGCATGTAGACAGACAAAAAAGGGCTCAGGACCCCACTTAAATCTTGACCCCAATCTACCGGAGAATGTTTCTTTGTGGGAAGATTGTCAGGATTAAACCTGGCTCCTGTTAGACTCAAAATTTGGCCTGTGGTGGCTTGAAACTCAAATAATTTCTGCCATTCCCCCAACTCTTCTCTGTTCAGACAGAGAGTGGCAGAGAGGCCCTTGCAGGTTCCGAAGCACGGGCAGCTTCGCCCGCAGGGAGGCACGAGCTGAGAGCGCACACCGGCACCCTGAACCCTGCAGGTTCGAGCCGCAGTCCCAGGCACCAGCACAAACCCCAGCTGCAGCGGGTTGAGCACTGTGGTTTCCAGGATCAAACTCCCGAGGCATCTTCCTTAGCAAAGCAGACAAGCCAGGACGGACGGACAGTTAATCTTCTGTCATTTTTTAAGAGGACTTAAAATCAGCTGAAATCGAAATGTTGCTCGCTACAAATGCTCAAGCTGTCCCATCACCCAAAGACACAAAAGAGAGGCTGCTGCCTCCTTCAGTGCTCACTGCACAAGCCCCATGCAGGCTTACAGAGTGCAAAACCCTCTGGAATCCCAGATTTAGGCCAGGCCAGCAGCTCAATCCTGCTCTCTGGTGGCTCTCACCCGAAAGGCCGTATTGCATCCAGTGGCCTTCTCCTCTCAGAGGACTGGCTCTCCACTGCTTGTGACCCCAGCAATGGGTTTAATGGAGTCAACAGATCCTGCGTAGGATCCTATAAAGACCAAGTCCATACTGTGCAATACTCAGGCACATTTCACCCTCTTCTCCATGTTGGCTGCACTCTAGATAAAGTTTTAGAAGCAGAGATGACCCCCCATTCTCTTCTCTGAAATGCAGCACTAAAGAAAAAGACGTGGTCAAGCTTGTCCCCCCTCTCCAGCTTTGCTGCCTTGGCTCAGCTCCCCCAGAGTTGCTCAGGATGTAAATGTATGTAAATCTTTGGCAGTATCCACAATAGCCCCCTATCTCCTGCTCTCTTTCTCTCTCCAAGCAGCTGGAGTAATTACAGTGTAGCAGTGCCAACATGAAGCATTTCTGCTGATGAATGCACTCAATCTAAGCACAGTTTTATGTATCATTAATTCAAAAAAATAACTTTTTTGATGGCAGATAATACTGTAATCACTCACAATTGCCAATACAATTATCTTCATTCAGCTGTGTAAAACAACTACGGGAGTAATTTTAGCCACTTAAATTTCTTTTCTCCCTCTTTTATTTTCTTATTTTTTAATGTTCACATGAAGTTCGAGGCTGCTTGGACTCAGGTTGCTGTGACAGTCACTACCTACTCCCTGACCTGCACAGAGAGGAGGAGGTTTTCAGAGCCAGCCCTCTGCGCCTCATGTTTGCAAGTTAAGCTTAAGATCATTTAAGCAACCTTAGGGATCTCCCAAAGGGTCCCATCATCCTGGACACCTCACTGCTAATCACTTTCCTGATGTCCCATCAAGACACCACACAACAGCTGTTCCATATTACACATGGAGCAGCCAGCTAAGGGTGAAAAACACTTACAAAATCCCATGTCCCCCAAAATTGTTCTAGCCAACAAGTGGCAGAATTTAATAGGCCAAGTGAAGGGAAATGTCTCCCCTCAAAGATATTTTGAGAGGTCCTGGTGTGGCCAAGTGTCCTGCTGACACTTTTCACAGGCACAGAAACAGGAGTGACAAGGAGGGTCAGCACAGTCGCTGAGTTTCATTCCAGGTTTTATTTCCACAGAGGAAGAAGTGCGGATTTGCATATCACAGAGGAGTGATCTTAACCCGGATGGTCGGTTGGCTTTGGTCCTCTCTTGACATGTCACCATCAGCTGCCTGTGTTTGTACATCAGGCTCTGAGAGACGAGGCTGTGGATCCCTCTCTTCATGCCTCCGGGGTACCTGTGTTTGCACATCAAACTCTAACTCACCATGGTGGCTGTGGGTCCCTCTCTTCATCCCTCCGAGGTACCTGTGTCTGCATATCAAGCTCTGACTCACCAGTCTGTGGGCTCCTCTCTTCATCCCGCTGGGACGCCTGTGTTTGCACACCATGCTCTGCCTCAGGAGACTGCAAGCTCCCTTTTTTGCCAGGTGGGCGAATGAGGATTGGCCCTTCATTCTCCTCATCTGACCAGGACACCAGTGTTATCACTTCAGGCTGAAGTGATGTTGTTACATCACTCTGCTTCTCTGGTGTTGAGGTGAGAGGCTGGGGTGGTGACGTTCGCTCATCACTCTGAATGTCTGCTTGGAGAACACCTGTTTGCACATCCTCCTGCTGGTTCTCGGTGATGGTGATTGGCTCTGTTGGGCTCTCCTCCTCCTCGCTGATGGTGCTGCACACCTCTGGCAATGTGCTACTTGCTTTTAGGGGCTGCCAAGCCTCAGAGGTTTCTCCCAGTGAGGCCTCATTCAGTCCATGTATCTGGGCTGTGCTAGCCTCCAAATCATCAGTTCTGTGTTTCTTCTCATAGGTCAGTCTTTCAACCTCTTTCATAAACCGAAGGCACAGCTCCTCCTGCCATGGTAAAGCCACACACTGGACAGCCACAGGCAGCCCTACAGCTCCTTCCACTGCCTGAAACAGATGGAGAGCAGAGAAGCATGACAGTAGATACTCAAAAGCTGAAGATCTAATACATCTCCAAGCTCTGGTGGAAGGAAGGTTTTCACGACCTTAATGAACATACCACAGAGCAGGAGCCACACACAGGAGCACTGTCCTGACCTAAGGTCCTCAGGCAATAAGCCAGGTTACCTCTTTTTGAAGGGAGTGGAAGTGTCCTCTTCTCTGGCAGCCAATCCAGATCCAAAGTAGTCCCATATCCAGCAATTTATGGTGTCACCAGCAGCAAACACTTGTGAAAGTGTTTGGACCTTGCCACCAAACCAGCTCAATGGAATCAGGCTATAACAAGCCAAAGACAGACTAACCTTGGCTAGTCTTAACACTAACACTTAACACTTAACACTAACACCTCTGCAAAGGAAGATGAATAGAAGAGCAAAGACCCAATATACTTAAATTGTGCCAGGTTTGGGGCTGCATGAGAACAGCCAAGGTTTTCACAAAGCATGACCCCACAGTCCAGTTGGGATTACTGTGATCTGACAAAGTGAGCTCTGAAGCAATAAATTTGCTCTGAACTTCCCAAGCCCTGGAAAGGACCCATCCTTCTCACCTTCCTCAACCTGCTGTCCCAGGGCTCCTCCAAGTACCCACTGTAAAGCTGCAACTGTTCTTCATCTGCCTCTGTGACCACGGTGACAGGCACGACTCCCACGGGGAAGTTGAGGATGTTGTACAACATAGTGGAGGACAGAGCATCTGGGAAAGAGTAGGGGAAGGAGTGGGATATCCTGGGAGCGTGTCTAAGGCCTCTGACATGCCAAAAGCACTCTGAGGTGGACTCGCACCGTGCTGCTTCAAACACAAGTGTCCACACCATGCAAGCAGAAGCAAAACATCCTAGAGCCAGGAGCAGTTCCTAACAGAGGGCCTAGCTGGCCAGTATTAACCATAGGCAAGAGCACCTGAACCAGCTAATTTATCACTTCAGTCCCACACCTTGAAACCTTTCTAGTAGCTGATATATTTTTGGTGTTCAGGATCCTTAGGCTGTGATCATCCCAGCTTTCATTTTGCCTTAATGTCACCCCTTGAGATGTCCTCTAATCCTATAGACAGGATGAGAACGGAGGGCTTGAGCTATATGGAAAAAAGCTAGGACTTCCACAAGGGTTTTCTTGGATTTCTCTACCTCCAAGTAGGTTTGGTGGATTTCCAGCTGAGTCTGTCCATTTGTCACCTGCTCTTTGAGGCTTACCAAGATTTGTCTCCACACAGTCCAAGGTGAAGGCCGGTCCCAGCACAGGGCACAGTACAACATCCAGGTCAAGGTTCTTCCATCGGGTGATGAATTCCCAGCGATAAACCTAGCCAGAGAGAGTCAAGAGACTGTTATGGATTCCAGGATGCACCAGCCTCCTCCTCTCTTTGGAGCTTGCGGTGCTTTGCCAGTTGCACAGGTAATGAGTGGTGCAGCTCAGCCTCACCATAGCACTGAGTCCAGGGAGGGCTCAGGAGCTTGTCCCCTATCTATACAATCCTATCACCTTCTGCGGCACATTAACAATCAATACGGACCTGACATTTTATGCCCCTGACAGCACTGTATGTTGCACTCATTTGTAACCTGTTACTTTCAGCTGTCTGGGAGCACTATTAGAGTTGCACAGACTAGAGTAGTGACTGAAGCTTTAGGGGGTTTGCTTTCAGCAAGTAGGTGAACAGCACGAGTAGACTGCAAGCACCAGGAAAAAGGGAACATGTTTGGATCAGTCACCAATTATTCCCACTTCTCTAAGACTGTCTTGCTGCTTCTCTTTGAGGACAAAATCTTTGATGCTGACAAAGACATATGCTGACTTCTGGGAAATCTTTTGTTTCCCACGGCTGTAACAGCAAAAATGTCTTCTGTTGAGCAGTAAAATTCATTTCTGCATTTTTTTTCAAGAAGCATAAGGCCACCCGGGCTTCAAAGCACACTGTTTCCTGCAGGGGTAGAGATGGTACAAAAATCAGGGTCCAGGATTTTATCTGTGCATGCCACACAACAGCCTGAGAACCTATGTCAAACAACTATCACCACCACACCATCACACCAGCGGCGAGACAACCTCACTCAGGAGCAGGGATGGTATTCATCATATTCAAGGAATCCCATTACCGTCATGGCAGCATGGAGGTCTGCGAGTTCCTTTGGTGACCTGCAATGAGCCAAACACAAGCGATGGTCACATGAGCGGTTATGCAGCCTCCCTGGGAAAGGGGGCAGAATGTGTGCAATGCAGTAAAGCCACTAGACCCACGCACAGCCCTGAGAAGTGCTGCAGCAAAACCCTCCTTAACCTGATCCTCACACTGCACAGTGGGCCCTGCGGAAATCTGACTACACATTTACTGTGGCTCTGTAGCCACACAGTGTTTACAAGAACAGCTTTGGGGGCTTTGCTTCCTGTCAGCAGGGAAAGGAAATCACAGTCTTACAGCTGTTCTTACACCTACTACTTGCAGTTGCCATCTAGCTAATGCACCCATCAGAACAGTTGTTCTAAAGCAGAGAGACTGACTAGAGCGTGTGCTCAGCTTTCTTCCCCACATTGTACTGTAAAGCCCCTTTCTGCAGCATCCTGCCACCACTCAGAGTCTAACATCCAAAAGGTTCTTACCGCACTTCACATGGCATGTCCAAACAACTGGCAAAACTAGGGAACTGCAAAGGAATGAACAGTGACCATCAGTGGACAAGCTGAGGATGGCTGTGGCTGCAATAGGCTGTGCTTTGGTTCTGGAATAAGTGGGCTTGGTCCCCAGGCTACCCCAGAGTAGCTGAATCCCAGCCCTTTCTGTCAGAGCTGATGATTCTGAGTTGTTAGAAGAGCATCAATGTTTGGAAGTGACCTGGGAGAGAGGAAGTGGCCTGGGGAGCAGTGGGTTTTCAGAGAGCCCAAACTGTGCTGCACTGTTCCTGTCTGACCTTGAGCCACTGGTTACAAAGCAGAGTCCACACTGACAGGCCACCGCAGGGTTTAAGCTTGCCTTTGGGTCCACACTGCCTTAGCTTTGGCTATTTCTTCACCTTGAATCAATCTTTCTCTTGGGTATGTGGCTACCTTGGTCCAAGCCCACCAACACCATCCCAAAACAGCTGGATCAAGCCAGGCAGCTCCAGCACCTGGGTTCTCCTTTTGTTGACACTATTGTGCTCCTCGGAGCAACTCAGGAGCCCTGAGTTGAACCCAGCACCCTCCCTGTTTTCTGAGAGATGTGGCCCTCTGCACTCAGGCAGGATGTGGTAAATGGCAGGCCACTCACCAGGGGCTTTATGAGACAAGCCAGGATCTTTCTTAGCACAGTCGGGAGCCCATCACAGCGGATGAAGTGGCTACAGCCTGGGTTCAGCGAGTCTAGTTTGCTTGGAGAGAAAGACAAGGATGAGGTGGGCAGGAGTCAGTCCCATTGCTCACAGTGAACCAGGTCTCAATCTCTGATTTATTGACACCAATAGGTAGGGATAGGATGCATCAGCCATACCACATGCATGCAGAAGCAGAGCTGCTGCCAGCAAAGAGCCCCTTCACAAACAAGCTGTTCATTGCATAGTCAACACTGGGAGGAACGAAGGGGATCATCTGTGGGAGGAAGAGGACAAAAATGCAGTAAATAGAATTCATAAGAGCTGATCTTCTATCTCTGGGAGCGATTTTTCTGGTGTCTAATAAACAGCTGAGTATACCCATCATTCTTCGCTCTTCAGGGATCATTATGGGAGCTTCTCCCTTCTCCCTCGTCTTGGTAGGCTACATTCATGAAACCTCTGAGACCTTGTTACCTTGGATACCTCAATATCTCTGTTGAAGTGAGGTAAATTTGGCTGAGGAGTCCAATAAGAGAAGGAAAGGGCAGACAGAAATGCACATACACATTCATGCACACCCAAGGGGCTCACCTAGCTAACCTACCGTGTGTCCAGCCTCCTCAAGCAGCAGACGGGTCTCATAGACAGCCCGAGTCACACAGGGTGGAAGCAAGAAGTAGCCATCCACGGAATAGAAGCCAATCCGAAGGGGAGTGGGGCTGCTAAATACCTGTGAGAACAAGGAGCTAGAGAATGGCTGGAGAGAAGCCCAAGGTGAAAACTTCACACAGAGCTTAACCTCCTCTACATTATCTTCCCTCCCATTCTTCCTACTATCTTCCACCCTCATCACCTGTGGTCGGTCTATCTCAGTCTTTATGGAGTTCAGTCCCAGGATAGCTGCAGAGATCTGAGCCCATGATGCCAGGATGTTGGCTCAGATGGGAACCTAATGAGCACTAGTTCCATGTGTTGACCCGCCACTCTTTAATAACTACCTCCATGTTGAAGGGGATGGGTGGCACGGTGGGGTCCAAGCAGAACATGTCTTCGCACAAAAGTGCTCTCATGCACAAGGCCAGACTGTCCACATCTCTTGCTATCGGCCCCAACACACCTGCAGCTGCCACAGAGAAAAATATACACAACTTCTAGGCCTGTTCCTCAGTTAAGCTGATAAAGGTCATGGGATATGTCAAAGGTGGATGTGTTGCTACAACATAAGAACATCTTTCTTTCTTTCTTTCCTTCCCACCTCCCATGACCATCAAAGAAGATCTTTTATTATGCAGCTACCAAACAGAGATAGGAAATTTTAGGTCCATGACCTAATTTTAGGCCCCCAAGTTCACTTTACATACTTTACATATCTTTTTTTTTTTTTTTTGTATATGTGTGTCTACCTTTTGCTGATTAAGCTGATAGACACTTTTTTGGCCAGGGCTGAGAAGGGCTTTCCACTTCCACTGTGACAAAACTGACATTGCCCATGGACAGATATGCTTATGACTGAAATGAAGAGCAGGCAGCCAGAGAGCTTGGTGGCTCTAGGTGGCAATTTCTTCTGACCAAGGCGAGCTGTGAAGCCATCTGGCCCCCCTTGTTGTCTGAAGAAGCTTTTTATTAGCATCAATAATAAGCTCCTTCCTTGCTTTTGATGTCTGCATACCCAGCATCTGGCTCACCTGTTTGGAGGCAATGCACTGGATCACTAATTCCCCAATAACTATGGGAGAGAAAGAAAC
>VWPW01014914.1:0-13449 GCA_013389825.1 Crypturellus undulatus
CGCAGCGTTACTGCTCCAGCACAGTGAAGTGGGACTAGAGCCATGCACCCTGCAAGGCTCTCAAGAACTTTTGCAGAAGTATTACTTTAAAACTTCAAGTTCAAAGGCAGATTTGCAACATATTTGGTTTCTCCCACCTTCTTCCGAGGCCTAGAGAGTTTGCAAAGACTTGCAAAAACTTATTTTCAATGAGTTAATTCCCATCGGAACAACTGAATTCCAGTTTTGAATCTTCTTTTCAGTCTGCTACAGTTTAATTTAGCCAGGTTAAAGCAGCACTTGATACATGTATGCTAAGAAGCAGAGGAGAAGCTATTACGGTAGCAAAGAAGCCAGGATTGGCACCAAGGCCTGTGGAATAGGGCACCTCTGGAGATATTTGTTTAGCTGGCAGTACCCCAAATTGCTACAGATTGCACTGAGAGGAAATACTTTTTATCTGCAATACCGAGGTTTTAAAAATATATATATTGGTGGGGGAAAAAAAGCCCTGCAAGGCAGTTTCTGATAATGGTTAAAAAAGGAAGAAATGAAGGATAGTGGATAAAAGAAAGCATAAAGAAAGGATATATAGATATCTCAAGGAAAGGATGTATAAGGAAAGGAAATAAAGGAGATTTGAAAAGACGGGAAAAATATGAAGGACAAGATGGATCTGGGATGAAAATACCCAGACCAGTACTGCTGAAAGGTACGAGCCCTGCGCAGCCAAGGAGAGCTGGAAACTCAGGCGTCCGTCAAGAGGCAGGAAGCATCACGGAGAAACGTGTTCAGAGGGAACAGGCTGACAAAAAACCATCCTGGGAGGACACTCGCCAGCTACCTGTGGAGACAAACAACCAGGCCGTTTCGGGATTACTTCTGCCAAAAGTTAGGAAATGCTCCATTTTCAGAAGGACAAAGGAGATGCGTGCCCTGGCAAAGCTGGGTCCGACCCGCGAGTCTCCATTCAACTGCTAAGCACAAATCCGACTGGGGTGCAAACCTCGGGGCCAGCCTGAACTACAGTCACTGCAGCACATGGCACAAGACATGGGATAACCACGGAAATTTAGGCATTAAGTGACACGCAGCACATTTGTGGTGCAATACGAAGGGACAAGTTTAAGCATTGCTTTTGGCGTAGAAATTGGCTCATGGCAAAGGCAAGCATTCTGCAAGAGAGGGGAAAAGAAAAGAGGATTTTTTTTTGTAGCTCTTGGAGCGAAGAACTTCATCTTCGCTGAAGAAATCCCAGTTCTCGCTCTGTGCTCCCTAATCCCCTCCTTTGGGTCACTGCTCCGCGCCGGCTGCTCTGCAGTAGCCTCACATCCTGCCTGGGGTTAAAGCTGGCAGCTCCGAGCTCTCTCTTAAATTGGTTGGAGTTTCTTTTCTTGGCAGCTAATAACCTCTCTTCCCTCTCCTGCTCGCCATGAAATTGGGTAAGTGCTGAATGAGGCTTCCCAAGAGGGCGGCAGATAACGAGGATCCTGCAGGAAACACCGTGTCTGCATTTGGGGGGTGTTCAAACACGGGCAGGCAAGACACTGCACGCTCTTACGGATGTGACACTTTATGCCGGCCCCAAATGCAGCAAAATAAGGTCCTGCACACAATTGCAAACACTCTTGATATAGTTCATCAAGGGGCTAATCCAGATCCCTGTTGTAATGAGCATGGGAAAATTAGGAAGTTGTGATTTGAAATATATCATTGCATTGAGGTTAAATTATTTATTCTTCATGCCATTACAACATCCAGCAATATAAATATGAAAACAACCTAAGAATCAGTTTAGGTCTCTGAGAAAACAAATGTTGCACATCCCATACATGTGGCTTTTCAGCTTCTCAGACCGCTCTTCTATTTTCTCTTGTTACTTGCTCATACCTCCTCGTGCACAACATGAGTTGCACTCACACCAGGCTGTACAAAAGGTGGTACAGATTTTAAACCATGAAAAGTGCTGTGTTTTGAAAGAAATTATTACTGTTTCTCTAGTCTGTCATGTGGAAGGAGACCTGCTGGCATTTTCCAAAGGTCAGAGATAAAACACGAAAACTTTACTCAATATTTAACTCTTGCAAGCAGCAAGTGTGGAAGCAAAGACTGCTTTGCACCATATTGACCCAACTTTTCTTTCCTGTCTGCATTTTTTTTCTTTCTCTTTTGATTCTCAATCTCGATACCTGCCTTCCTCCATCCTTACACTGTGTTCTCTACATTTTTGTCTTTGTCTATTTTTGTCCTTGTTCTGACACGCCACTTTTCAAGTAGTAAATCTTATGTAAGAGTTATGGCTCCCAGAATTGGGAAGACGATTCTTCCCTCGCTATCCATGCCTGGGTATGAAGCTCAGGATCAACTCACAGTTCCGCAGCTTTCCCGCAGTCTCTGTCCCAGTTTTCCGCTGGGGACAGACCATCTTCCACCTTTCTGCAACAGTCCAAATCCTCCTCCAGCTGCCTTAGTGCCACCTCCCTCCCCAAACATATAGAGAAATGATTTCGGTTCCAAGTTAGTGCTCTGCAGGCACTGCTGAACTGGTAAAGCAGTGAATGGCAAGAAAAGTGCTATTTTTCCTTGCACTCCGGGTTAGAAGGTTCCTGGACAGCAAAAGCAGCTCTTGGCAGGCTTAGAGCCCATTTGCATTTGGAAACCCTTCACACTTAATACCCCATTTTTCCAAGTTAAAACAGACAATATCCCCCTCCCTCTTCTCAAACGCTCTCCTCCTGCTGCTGGAGCGGGCACCCCGCTCTCCCCAGCCAAAATTGGCCAACACAACACGGTCATTCATCCGCAGACCCAGCTCAAACGGCGCTGCCAAAGGGCTCTGTCCTACGGAAGTGCCGCAGCGAGTCCTTTCAGCATAAAGAAACTCCCTTCAGAACGAATCCAACCCAACAGCCCTTCTCATCTTCCTTGGCCTCCACAGATCCCATTGTGGATCACTGGCAGCCGCTCAAAGGCCACCGTTAAAGGACAATTTTGGCGGTTTGTAACACTGGGCTTTCTCTTTCTTCCTCCTGGATACCACTGGCTCACCTGCTCCCGATTACTCTTCACATTTCTTTAACAGTCTACCCCACATCCCACTAATTATCACCAACACATAAGCAGCCACTTATCATGGCACATGGTGCCAACTACCCCTTCTCCACGACACTCCTGAGCTGTTCCAAGACAGCTGATTTCTGCAAGAAATATTAACGCACACAGATATCCAGCAGCCATGGAAGCGACACTTGCTTGATTTCCTTTTCGGACTTCTCCAGCTAAGAAGTGTTTCAAACTTAGCTGGACCTTCATAAATGATTATCTGCCACTTGCTCTCATCACGGTCACAGAGATTTTCACCGCGTACAACATCATGCTGTCAAGCACTCGGCAAGGCTCCTCGAGCTTGCAGTAATTTAGCAATAAAAATATTGCTGCGCAGAAATATTTCTCTGCTCTCCATGCACCATTCATTTTCCCGTGAGTCTGGTTCACAGAAGATGCTCCAGCTCCATCAGGCTGAGGCTGTAAATCCGCCGTCAAGCTCCTTGCAAACATCACGAGAGCAAGGAACTCAGAGGAGCGACCTGAAAAGGGTAATGAGATATTTGTAGGTGTTTTCAGAGAATGCTGTGACTGTTTATAGGGAGATCTTCCCACATAAGAGCAAAAGGACGATGGAGAGTATGGAGGCTTGCCTAGGAACAGTCAAAATAGTGATTAAGAGCTGGTCTTCTGTAAGAAGAACATGCAGCTGAAAACACCCTGAAACACATAGCCCTGGGAAGCATTTTGATTCAGACAATGATACTTTCTTTAAAAAATAAAGTTGGAGGGTAAAAATGTCAAAATCTTAGTCCAAGCTTAAAATACGAGAACTACAAAATCTCATACCTTAACTTCTAACTTTAGTTATTGAGAATAACCCACGTTCTCAGTAACATACAAATTCTAGCACATACCAAATGCATCCAGTTTCAGCATACAATATTTTCCAACATAACCCCATCACCATACCTGTCACAACACTATTAAGATTCAGTTAATACCTTCTCCCTTTAGGAAGGGCACACAAATTACAAACTTCCTATAAGGAAAATATGCTGATTACTGAAGGGCAATCTCTGCAATAATTCTTCTCCTAAATCACAGCACTTGCCTTGTCTATTTGAAACGTGCATTTGAAATTATCAGAGGAAAAAAAATCCTTTGTAATTAGCAACGCCCGAACTTCTGGCCCTGAGTTTGCTCACATATTTACAGCGTTATGTTTTCGTGTGTAGCACTGCTTGGACCCAGGCACACCTTCCCGGACAAGGCTCCATTAACACGCAAATGAAAAGTTCATCCTCCTCGTTCATCGGCTGCACAAATAGCAGGTCCTGCTCGAGATGTTACACAATTAGAGTCATAAGCAGAGGTAATGAAAAGCTCAGAATGAGGAAGGTTGGTTACACATGTCACAGTGCTGCTCGCACATCAGCCTCTCCTCTAATTAGTGCAGTGTTTCCTGCAGGAATCAATTGCAGCAATACGGATGAATGAGATTCTAAAGCTGAAAAAATTGCTGCATTAAACATTAATGTAGTCATTGACTGTCATCAATACAGATATTTAAAGCACAGGCCTGAAGTGGTGGTGGGAGGAGGGCAGGGCGATTGCTTAGCAAAATATAAAATTTAGACGGGGCTAAATATCTACAAAGACCAGAATCCCAGACGCAGAGGTTTATAGCGAATCAAAGCACCACATTACACCAAAAATATATATTTGCCCAGCCTGCTATTAATATTCAGGAAGCACATTTGCTGTTTTGCTTTTATTGTGAGGGCTGGTAAAGCGCATAACTCGGAGACAAAGGCAGGAAGCCCAGCCTGGCCCTGGGGTCTATTGACCGTGCAGTTCTCCGTCAGCCCAGACCAAGCCTAAAGTCTGCATGACCAAACCTCTTCTCCACACCACGAGAACTTTGACGGGCATTTCCAGAGGTATCCGAGTTCAACAAGCTTCCCTCTCCCCAAAGCACCAGCATCTGCCCTGTGACCAAGGTGGCCTGACCCCAGATTTTGCCCCTTTTGCTCGGCTGCAGCTAGCTGCTCACTTGGTGTTAGTGCCAGCCCACCTAGAGCGGCCACACATCTGCTCCCTGTAGCCCCACCATCGCTTCCAGCTGTAGCTACTAATTCAGGACCCTTTTCTGAACCTCTCCAGACTGATTTTTAGTGGCTCTGAGCCCTCCTAGCCTCAGCATTCGGCCCCAGCACTGAAGGTGCTCAGGACCTCTTCAAAACACGTTCTTGTCTTAGGTGGGTAAAGGCTGAGGAACCTCTAGTTAATAATGGACTCAACTCAAGCCTTACATCAAGTCCTTCAAAGCAGCACCGTGTGACAGTGGGTGATCCAGCAGATTACACAGCAGCACTTTTTCCTTGCCTGCCTTTGAGGAGTTAACTGAAATGTCTACATCAGCCTCAGACAAGGGCCAGATTCCTCATCTAATTGTGGAGAGAAATGGCCTTCTCCGACAGCACTTCTAAATCTGCACATTTCCTTCCAAAGGAGAGTCTTTGGGACCTACTGTAACAACACACTTAACCTCAAACAACCCAATACTGGTGCCTAAAATTCAGAAGAGATGCCAAGGCTCCACCATTAAGTGGACAAGCCCAATAGAACATCATAAATCCTTAGCCAACACCTTTACAAAGATATTTATGCTTTCTAAAAATGATGTGGGGTGAACAGCACTTTAATATGGAGTCTTTTGAAAGGAAAAAAAAAAAAAAAGTACTGCATAAATTGAAGCTGTTACTGTCACCCATGGGCTAAGGCCAGTCAAGAATTTGCTAGTGCTCGCTGTGGAGTCTGAAATACTGATCAGCGTGCAACAGAGATGCTGAGGAATACAATTCATTAACATTGCCCGTAACGCCTTTCATCAGCAGCACACAATAAAACATTGATGAATATTCACAGTATCCCTCAGAGGTTATCTTCATTTTATGGATGGAGACACAGAAAGTTTAAAAGTGACCTGCTTATATGCATAAAATGTTGGATGCTGAAGAATTCAATTGTCTTGCCTACAAAAAAAAAGGTCTTTCTAGACAAGGTTAGCAATTACATATAGATCTTCTTGCTGCAAAACTAAAAGAAGTGGCATTTCCCAGATCTCTAATGGTTTATCCCTTTTTTCCTCCAGTTACTGTATTAACCGGTTTTATATTACCATAGTACCTAAGGGTTGCAAACAACTCCATATTCTCACAATACAAAGCAGGACCAGTGGATAAAAGCTCTACCCCAAGTTCTGACAACTGATGATAAAATACAGCCTATAAATATAATACTGGAATGGTCAGAGACAGAGATGAATGATTCAAAGGAAACCACACCAGTGGCAGCAGTGGGAATGGACACACTGTAGAATCTGTAGGACACCAAGAGCCAGAGCCAAGTTTGTTACCCAAGTACCGCTCAGCACCGGGAAGGAGGCATTTTAAAAGCATTCTTGTGCCTGCAAGAACTAATGCCAGCAGGCAAAACGAGCGCTACTGGGAAAGAAGAATTAGCAAGACAGAAGAATATGTATTTTTTATTTGGTTTTATACATTTCCCAGCAGAGGCTGGCATGCCAGCAGGATGGCCCTGTTAAAACGGCTCCTCTGCGTACGGATGCAGGTGCTTCCCGGGCGCTGACTGACAGCCGGGAGCAACAAACAACCACCCGCGCCAGGTTCTTCTCCCCACGGCGACAGCGCTTGTAAAAATGCAGAACTTAATGACAGGCTTTATTTAATATTTATTTCACAATCAGCTTCATTTATCCTAACAGAACTAACCTCAGCCCACAAGGATTTTTTTCTCTTTGTCTATTTAGCTGCACAAGTCAATATTCAGTCTGTTTTTGAACTTCTTCAGCTTTGAATTTGCAACTGGGGACATCTCTCATAGATGTACTCTTATTTGTTTCTAAGCACCTTACACTCCTATCCCCTTTAGGAAGAAAATTTGCTGTTTTATTCACAGCTGTTTGCTGTTTTATTCATGCTGGTTTATTCTTAATTCTTTTCGCACGTTGAGATCCAGTATCTAAGCAGCTGAAAGTGCTCATTCTCCCCACTTCCTCTGGCCCCCTGTTGCTTGTCCTTTTGCGAAGTAAATCAGTGGCCCCAAGAAAATTATTCAGGTAAAAAAAGTTTCCTTCCTTTAAGGTGTTTTTTGACCAGGTAGTTTCCTGATCCAGGCAGTATAGGTTAGAAGCAGCACTAATATAATGTTCACAAAAGGCCAGAGGGCTGAGATGAAAAAGTAGCTTCGAAGGATTATAAAGCATATTGGAAATCTGTACTGGGAAGCATCTTAGCATCACAGCATGGATGTGTGAAGTTTGTTCTTCAGCTCTTTGGAGGAGGGGCAGGCAGAAACAACTTCAAAATCAACATACTGTACTCGTCCGGGAGATGCTCAGCAAGTAGAAACACACATGTAAAAGAGGTAAACAAAAAAATTGCAACTTATTCTTGCACATAAAGCAGTCTCCAGCTCATTCGCATGCTCTTGCAAGGAGGCTGAGCAGAAATCCCTTACCCATTTCAGTCTACAAAGGCATAAACACTAGAGTCCCAGTTCATCTGCTAGAATTCAAGAGCTAACAAGATTTGGGTTTTCTTGGGGGGAAGTTTCTATGCACATGCACATCTATTGCAGCAAAACGCTACTACCATATTTTGGAAGTGTGAATACTGGCCTGGAAAAAGAATGGGCACAGTTCCCTATCTAGGCAGAACAAATTGTTCAGAATGAGGACAAATGCAAGAGAAATCAAGCACCAACTTTTGCTGTTTCAAGCTTCTGGTATCTGCTAACTCAGCTTTTTTTTTTTTAAATAGACCCCCTAATCATTCAAGAATTGCCCCATAACTACATCAATCTCAAGCATAAATACTTGCAGTGGGGACTTTTGTCACCAGAGGTATGCGAGTGGCATGGGCAGGCTGGAGACGGCTGTTCCTGTAGGGCAGCAGTGATGGAGGAGGGTGCAGACATTCGCTTCACTCGAGTGGGTTTTAGACACTGAACATCAGAGGTGCAAACTATTAAAATGACCCCTCTATAGCAAAGAGGCTCCTCATTTTGTAGTTATACCAGAGAAAATACAAATATACAAAATAGAAGTGGATCTCGAATCCATCACTAAGTTAAATTTCCAGCCTGAAAAACTTGCCGTTTTTATCTCAGGAAACCAGGATACAGAACCAAAGGTTGCAAAGACAGCTGTGCCCTCATATGCTCATGAGTTTGGGGATATACATGAATCCCAACCCAGTCCCTGTTTTCTTTTGAAAGCTGTGGACTGCTTCAGTCTTCACTGTCATCTTAATTAAACTCACCACTGCAGGTTTACCTGAGTTAACATTTTTTCTCCACAAGACACTACGTGCCATGAATTTTGGTGTAAAGGCATAAATATGAAGGATAAGGTTATTTTTCTTAATCTTTTCCATGAGACGCAAAAATGAGAGGATATTCCCACAGCGATCTCGAGAGGAAAAAGAAAGGCTACCAAATACGAAACATCGCTGTGCTGGGATGCAACAATCCGCCTTCTCCAGAGGATCCGTTGGGAATTCCAAACGGGGCAGGAAAGCTTCTCCTACCCTACATTGATTTTTTAGGTGTTTGAATCAATAGATGTAAAAGATGACTCCCTCCTGCACTCTCAGTTAACCAAGCTTAATAAAGCCCAAAACTTCCAAGCTAGAGACAGTGGAATTGAAAATTCCCTTCTGTCACCAGAAAACAAGAGGAAAACAAGCCAACGCTGTGCTTTGTTCTCAGCATGGAGACCCCGGAGGGGATTTCTTGAGGTCGCTAACAAGAATTCAGATTAAGCAGCAAATTAATGAGTTTGTCTTGCACACAAACGTTTTTAAGAAGGCTATTTTAAGTAAATATTCCCATGCTGTATCCACATCGCAATCATAAAAACACTACGCATTAGATCCTGAGAGTATACGGGATGACACCATGGAGAACTCCTCACTAATTAGAAATGAAGCTGCCTTTCTTTAACACTTTGCCAGATAAAAAGCCTCAGCTGATCTATTTTCCATTACTCTGAGTTCAAGCAATGAAATTTAAATCACACAGAAGTGCTAATGATATTTTTTCAAGTCAGGTTTTTATTACGGAAAGCATTTCTTCACAGCAACCAAGGCTTGGGGAGGGGGACTTGACAACACGGTTTCTTCTTTCATCCTGGCCACCTCTTTTGTGTCTTCTCTGATGGTTTGTAAAGCTGAGAGCCAATGCAGATCAACACCTTCAGTAGCCAGGTAGGTCCATCATTGAGGAAAAGCCAATGGGAAAGGGGAGATGCAGCAGAGCAGGGGACAAGGGGAGGCAATGGAAACCCTTGGCTGGGGCAGATGGAAACGAGCATTTTGCCGCTTTCTATAGATGTGAGGGGCTCTGGAACATGCTCTGGAAAGCCCACACAACTGCTTGTCATGCAGACTGTGTTCCCATTCCCAACAGACCAAAGTCAAGGCTGATCTGGCCACTGCTCTCCTGGGATCAGGGATACCAGGCAGTTCCCTTGTAAAGTAACACATGGACTTGATACCAAGAAATACCAAAATACACATGTGCTGCCTTTCAATTAACTGACCTTTTGCTTAATGCATCAAACTAAGTTGTATATTTTTGACGAGTAACTTTATACGAGATGAGGAGGAACACTGCTGAGAAGCAGGTCAAGCTGCTGGGACCGCGTGATGTTCTGCCTTGCGTAGACTTTGGCTTTAGTGGGACACAGTCACCCAAGGTCTCCTTGGCTGCTGGGCACTTTGGCATCTTTAACTTTTATTTTTACTCTTTCCTCTCCCCATTTTTTTTTTTAAGACTCTGATTGGCCTGTAAGATACAGTCTTGGGAAGCCACATGCAAGCTCATATTTTTCATACCAACAGATTTCTTTCTTTTCCCTTTTACATTGCTCTTTTCAAAGTTAATAATAATATCCTCTGTTCAGATACTTAAAGAGTCAACTTCTACTTCAACAGTACCTAAAAGTAAGTATTTCTGCTATAGCAAAAGAAAATAAGCAGGATAACCTCTTGATACTTTAAAGGACAGTAGTAGACTTCAGTAAGGCTCTATGTAACTGTAGCAAAATAAAACCTTGCTAGAAGCTTTTTCCTCTGTACAATTATTCCCTAATTAATCCCAGGAAGGGAAAAAATGTTAGTGTAAATAGATGTTTTAAAATTTTGTCTGAAGTATATTAGGAAATAGTGCACAGTAGATCAGTTTCTGATGAATGTTTGACTCCATCTCCTCAAGTTGATTTCACAATTAAAGCAGAGACCAGCCAAGGGGCACGAGGATTATACATGCACGAGAGCACTGTTTCATACCATAAAGCAGACATTAAAAATAAGATTTGGTGAGTTATTGATAGAATAGGAGGAGGGGAATGGAGTGACTTGCTGCAGAATGAAATCACAGAAACTGGAGATGAAATCACAAGTCTTAGGTCATCCAGCCCGTGCGCAGCCAAAGCCAGGCTGCAGCTCACGCATCTCTTCCAAGCTCCATCCAAATGTGATGCTGGTGACAGAAGCCCATCAGCATCACAGGCTACCTAGGCTATTATAGTCTAATAAATATAATCCTAGTGCATCTCCTGGTCCCATTTCTATTGAGAGCAGAGCTTGCATTCTAACTGCAGGGTCCTGTCCTAAGCAATTTATGCAATTCCCAGACCTCATAATTACTTGCTCAGTTGCATTTCATGCTAAAATAAGAGAAGCCAATCACCACAGCCAAGAGCTGCACATCCACCTGCCTGGGACCTTCCCCATAAAGAGCAGAGCCCGCCAGACCGACACCAGCCTGGCTGCCACCGCCAGGACGGGGCTCGGGAAGCTCCAGAGCCAGAAGCAGGAGCTGCCCCCACTCGCCCTCCCACGGGTGACAGCAGCATCTCCCAGGAGGAGCAGGAACACACGCTCACCCAGGGCTAAAGAAAAGCTCTTTCAAGGGAAGGCTGGTGCAGAAACAAACACAAGTCCAAGGCTCCCAGGTGCCCAGCTGCCAAGCTCACCCATGAACGGAGAGCTCAGCCCCTGGGTACACAACCTTCTCGCAGGAGGCACCATCTGCTCCTCACCACACGCCCAAGCCCTAGGCTAGAAAACCAGTGTCCTCCCTTTGCGCAGTATTGGGGCAGAGAAAAAAAAAAACAAAACTTGGGAGGAAACCCAAAACACATGAGTTTGATACAGCGCTGTCTCTCCACGGTCCCCTCTCCATGCAGGGCGCACAGAGCCACCCCAGCGCACGAGAGGAGCCTCGGACCTCCTGCAAGAGGCCTGAGATGGGGACAACTTAACACAACTTAGGGCACGTAGCCAATGATTATTGTCTTTCAAAGGCAGATTTCTGGCTTTTGCAAACATCACAAGTAACGCTGCTGACCTCACTTGGATTAAAACCTACTGCAAAAAAGACCAAGAGACCAGAGATTCACCGACTCCAGCTTCAACTCCCCTTTCAGCCACCAGCCAATAATAAAAGACACTGGGGGAAAAAAAAAGGAAAGAAATGTAAAAGAGCAGAGGAAATACATAACACTGCTTTTCTGGGATCGTCTCCCAGATCCCAGCAGTTGGCATCTTGGGGACTTCTTGAGCTAAGCCAGTAAATGCAGACACACTGAGGTCTCTGCAGGATGAGCATCTAAGGAACTCAACACCAGGGCCTGGGAGCTTCTCTTTGCCTTTCCATGGCAATCACTCACCTCCTGGGGCTGTGCAGCTTTTAGAGGTCTGTGTTTCTGTTACTGCAAGGCAAAACGTCGTCTTATGATTACTGTGAATTGTGAGCTACATTTTTAATCCACTTATTGTTGTACTACGTGATAGCTTGGAAATGTTACTGCACAGGACATCATTAGAAGCCTTTCTAACCCATTCAATCTAATAATTTGAAAAACGTAACATGTGTATCTTGATGCACATAAAATATGAAAGCAGAAGCAAAGAGGACATCACAAGAACTTCACTTTCTTCAACTACAAGCCCCCGGCCATGGATTCTCTGTTCGTTCTCCAGAACTTCTGGATCAATATTCCCCAGAATAAATCTCGGGCATTTAAATTTAAATTAAATTATCACTTTTGTACTTTTACTTCACTTACAGTACCTTGGCTTCATAGTAACTAATGAAATTGCTGCTGTAAAACTTGGCCTTTTGCAGCTCCCCTGTGGAATAAATAAAGCAGAAACCGCCATTCCAGGAAACCAAGACTTTTTTTTTTTTCCTTAAAAGAACCAGCTCAACAAAGGCTATTGCTGCGTCCACTGCTTTTCCTCTCCTTTGAGCCAGGAACAAAGAGGAAGGAAGGAAAAAGAAGAGAAGAAGAAACAATAAGCGCCAGGTCTGGGTGCAGAACGGACCCCCCTGGGAATCTGCTGGCCGGAGGGGAGGGAACCCGACGGGCATCGCACGCCCGGGCTGCCAACCGCGGCGCCGGGTGTTTACCAACAGCCCGACCCAGGGAAACAGGGAGCCGCATTGTCCACCCCGCTCCCGTGTCAGCCGGCCCCGCGTCACCCGGCCGCGAGCGGATCCCGAGGAAACTCTGCCAGAGGACACGGCAGTGTCGGTTACACAAGAGGCGCAGGAGCAAATATGCAGCGCGGGGAGGGAAGGGAAAAGAGGGGAGAAGGCAGCTCCGCTCCCCGCTCTTCCCTGCTCTCCAGGGCGGCTTCCAGCTGGGTTTGGAGCGGATCAAGTTTAAAGGGCACCGGGGGATGCTAAGAGCCGGGACAAGCTCCCGCTGTCAGCATCGCCTGGCTGGATGGTGGCGAAGCACGAGCAATAGCGGCGATAACACGGTTGGAGGGGAAAAACATCCTGATGTCTTGCATTAAAATAGATACATATACTCTGCAGTGATACCCTAGTACTTTTTGTGTAAGTGACCTGAAAGACTTCTAAAGGAAACAGCAAGAAAGAGGGAAAAGGAACCAAAATAAATAAATAAATAAAAGGCATGGAAAAGCCACACCAGACCCCATGGTGCTGGGCTGGCAGAGCACCGAGGTCCCTATTAGCCCTAAGGGGCTTCGCAGCCAGCACGGGGGAGCCGCATGCTTATTCGTTTGCTACTGCTGTTACGCTCATTATTATCGTTTTCATTATTATTATTACCGTCATTATTCCTGGCAGCGATGCTCGCACCGCGCCGTCCCGCGCACCAGCGCTTTGGGGAGATGAGGGATACGGGGGGCACGCAAGCGGGTTGGGGTGAGAAGGGAAGGGAAGGAAAGGAAAGGGAGGGGGAGGAAAAAAGGGAAAAATGAATAAATAAGGAAAAGAAAAAAGGTGGGGGGAGAAATTAAAAAAAATGGGAAAATGGGAGGGGGAGCGTGCGGGACTCACCTGGCTTGGGATTCTCCC
>VWPW01014914.1:13952-62113 GCA_013389825.1 Crypturellus undulatus
GGGCCGGTGCGGAACCCCCCGGTGCGGAGCCCCCGGTGCGGAGCGGGAGGCGGCGCCGCGGAGCACAATGAGCCGCGCGCGGCCCCGCTCTGCAATGACATCACCTCTCTCGCCCGCCGCGCTCCCCATTGGCCGGCGCCCGCCGGCCCCGCCGCCTCATGGGAGTTGTAGTTCGCCGCGGCGCGCACCGCTCGCCCTCGCGGCCAGGCGCGGACTACAGGTCCCGAGCTGCCCCGCGCTGCGCAGCCGCCAGGAGGAGGAGAGAAGGGGTGTGGGGAGGGAGGTGGCGGCGCCATGTTGATGGCGTGGGGCGCTTTCAGCCCGGCCGCAGGGACGGGCCAGGTGGGTGAAGGTGTCGGGAGGTGGGTGTCGCTTTAGGGATGGGTGCGCGCAGGGGAAAGGGGAGAGTGAGGTGGGGATGGCCGAGAGCGGCATGGCAAGACCTGGCGGCTGCTTCTGGCGGAGGCAGCGCTGCCTTCGGGCCAGCTCCGTCGCCCGCTGTGTGCCGGAGAGATGGGTCCGCGGCAGGGAGCGGGCAAGGGGCTGGGGACGCTGCGAGGGACGCGGGCGCCGCGGGCTGGGGCAAGGGAGCAGCCGCCGTTCGGGAGCGGGGCCGAGGCCTCGTCCCGGCCCTCGGCAGAGACGGGCCGGTCTCCGGAGCAGGTGAGTGCTTGAGGCGGGCTGCTTAAGAGGCTTGCGGCTGCCGTGTGGGGTCTCGTGACACCCCCGATCGTCCCCGGCCCCTCAGCGTGCCTGGCTGCCTGTGCCCAGCAGGAGGAGCTTTGCTTCGTCTCACAGGCAGGTCTCGCTGCAGCCTGTAATGCTTTATTCTTTGTGGGTTTAAATTAGCACTGAAGAAGCTGGTGGGGTGGGTGAGAGGGTGCAAGAGTATTTGGCATGGGTGAAGACAGACAAGCTAACTCGCTTCTGTGTTTTATTAACTGCATTTGCATGCTGTTACTGGCACAGTTTGATCTGTCCTGGCTTCAGAAGGCCTTGGAATCTGTGTTTTCTTGAATTGAACAGCCATCCTGCTGAGGAATGGGAAATGATGCTTCTATTACACTGGAGGTTAACTAAATAACTGTTATTTTTAACAAGCCTAGAGTTCCTTTGCTAATCCTGAAATAGTGTGGAGGATCTTTGCTCACAACTGGGAGGGAAGGCAGGTGTTTGTTGAAGATTTGCATGATTTGTGCAATAATGTGTATGAAATAATGTAGTTTCCAGTTACAGCTGGTTCCTGTGAAATAAAATACTTTACTGCTTCAAGAAGATCCTTCATTGAAAGAAGTGGAGAAGAGCTACATAGATTCCTGGAAGTTCTGTCTAGAGCTATATAGTGGAGGAATAGCTTAAGAAAAGTGGGTTATAGCCCTTTAGTTTTAAAATGCATTGTCTTTTCCTGCAGGTAAGTACAGTGCCCTTGCTCCAGATAATGCTTTGCAGTAGTGTGCAAGTATAGTAGCCTATAGTTTGCTGCTTTAGTCATGTGTTGGAGGGATGCTGTCATGAGAAATGTTCTGTCATGCAGTTGTGAGTTACTTAATCTAAACCTTTTAAGACTTGCTCAAATTACATCAATACATTCAGCTCTTCCAAATCCTTAAATGCAGTTTAAAAGAAGAGTCTGTGAGGAGGATGTGTGACATGGGATGTGTTGAGAAAGGAGCTGCACCTTTTGTAGTTGCCCTTCTCTCCATGCCCAAACGTGTCCAATTTTACCATATTAGTTGCTAGAGGAAAGGAGTGGAGCCAGTACAACAAACTCATGTTCATATAACTCCCAGTAATAATTGCACATATATGAATAATTCTGAATTACCAAATACAGCCTCTTTTATTTCCTTTTTTACTCTGTGTTATGGATAGATTATCTTTTTGATTAGTTTAGTTTATTACAGAGGGTAGGAGGGGAAAGGATGCTTTTAGACTTCAACCCTCTGCTTCCATCGGTTGAGCAGTTGCCGATGGAATAAGGATGGTAGGTGTTGTGAGAGTATAAGTGGACAAAAAAACCACAAATGATAGGTTTTTTTATCTAAGACAAGTCAACTGATGTATTAACTGTTTACATTTTTAGTTATATTGCTTCAGCAACATTTTATTATACATACACTGATCTTTCCCTCCTCCCTACCTGTTTCACGTTGGTGCTGCTCTGGGGAGGGAGTCTTGAAACCTGCTGCTTAAGTACAATAATTTTATTCAGTGGTTCTTTGTCTGAATATGTTGCTAAATTATAGATAGGAGCCCACTGAAATGTGGAAATAAGGAATCGACCTAAGCAGCCGCCCAAGTGAAGGCCTTGGGCAAGAGATGAGTACAGCAGAGTTCTGCATCTGTTATAGGCCCCTTTGATCAGTTTGAAGGTGCCTGGTATTTGTCAATGTATGAATTTTGCTGATTACGATTGTCAGAGGTTCTCATGACAAAACTTGTTATATGTCTCAAACTTGCATAGCTCATCACATGGTTCACTCTGAAAGTGCCAACGTGAGAATCTCTTTTGTGACCCAACAGGTCTCAGCTGCGAGATCCACAGCTGGCCTGCAGGCCGTCTACAGCCCCCTTCCAGAAATATCTGTTGTCTCAACACTTGTATTATAAGGCTTAAGGTGGCTTGAAGGCCTCCCTGTGGCATTTCTTAAATACGCAGGTATCGTCTGCTCTAATGACATCTATAAAAACTGAAACCATTCTAATGTATGGTCCTGAGGTTCCTGTCGTCTTAGGTTTCTTTGCACTTGCACTTAGGTTGATGTCCCGCGTCACAGAAACCATGGGTTGTCTTTGCTGCTGAAGTGATTTTAGTCACGTGGATGTTGAGTAAGCAGCCACCTAGTGTCCTGAGAAAACTATTGGAGCAGGTTGGGTGTTCCTGAAGAGTAAGGGGAGGATGAGTATGTATGAAAATATGTGATTACAGCTGTTACTTCATCTTAAATTACTTGCTCACAGTATTATGTAGGAATCTGGCTTCATAACAACTTGTCAGAATGATAAATTAGATCACTTTTTATCCAAACGTCCAAGGGGTCAACTGCCATAAATGCAGAATTAACTGGATAGCTTACTAATCAGGTCTACAAACTGGGTGAGAAATGAATTTGAGATTAAACATGAAATAAGAAAGAATGAACCTTAGGTTTCACCCGAGTTTTGTAAGTACACTGTCATGATATTTAAGGTGTCTAATGTCATGATATCAAGGTATATGTCAGTGCACCATGGCAAATTACTGTCAAATGTTGGTATTGCCAGAGTTTCTGCCTATTGATTGTCAATCATAGAATCATAGAATGCCTAAGGTTGGAAGGGACCTCTAGAGGTCATCTAGTCCAACCCCCCTGCACACGCAGGGCCGCCTAGAGCACGTGGCACAGGGCTGCATCCAAGCAGGTCTTGAAGATCTCCAGAGAAGGAGACTCCACAACCTCTCTGGGCAGCCTGTGCCAGTGCTCTGTCACCCTCACTGTCAAGAAGTTCTTCCTTAAGTTCCCGTGGAACTTCTTATGCTTCAGTTTGTGGCCATTTCCTCTGGTTCTGTCAGTGACCACCAGTGAAAAGAGGCCAGCCCCATCCTCCTCACTGCCTCCCTTGAGGTACTTGTACACACAGATCAGGTCCCCTCTCAGCCTTCTCTTCTCCAGGCTGAACAGGCCCAGCTCCCTCAGCCTCTCCTCATAGGGCAGATGTTCCAGGCCCCTGATCATCCTCGTGGCCCTGCGCTGGACTCTCTCCAGCAGCTCCACATCCCTCTTGTACTGGGGGGCCCAGAACTGGACACAGTGCTCCAGATGTGGCCTCACCAGGGCTGAGTAGAGGGGCAGGATCACCTCCCTCGACCTGCTGGAGACGCTCCTCTTAATGCACCCCAGGACCCCATTGGCCTTCTTGGCCACGAGGGCACACTGCTGCCTCATGGTCAACCTGTCGTCCACCATGACGCCCAGGTCCTTCTCAGCAGAGCTGCTCTCCAGCAGGTCGGACCCCAGCCTGTACTGGTGTCTGGGGTTATTTCTCCCCAGGTGCAGGACCGTGCACTTGGCCTTGTTGAATTTCATGAGGTTTTTGACTGCCCAGTTGTCTAGTCTGTCCAGGTCCCTCTGGATGGCAGCACAGCCCTCTGGAGTATCCGCTACTCCTCCCAGCTTCGTATCATCTGCAAACTTGCTGAGGGAGCACTC
Source organism: Crypturellus undulatus (assembly GCA_013389825.1). Lineage (NCBI taxonomy): Eukaryota > Metazoa > Chordata > Aves > Tinamiformes > Tinamidae > Crypturellus > Crypturellus undulatus. The sequence goes on from VWPW01014914.1 coordinate 18,143, forward strand.
TGTGCCTTCATCCAGGTCGTTGATGAATAAATTGAACAGGACTGGACCGAGGACTGACCCCTGGGGGACTCCGCTCAACACAGGCCTCCAACTAGACTCTGCACCGCTGATCACCACCCTCTGAGTTCTGCCATCTAGCCAGTTGCCAATCCACCTCACCGACCACTCATCCAGCCCACACCTCCGGAGCTTGTCCAGGAGGTTGTTGTGAGGGACGGTGTCAAAAGCCTCGGTGAAGTCCCTATGTAAATCCCTATGTAAAATCTTGCCAGGTAAACTAGCTGGGATGAAAATCTGTGTGCGCTCAAACAGAAAGTGGAGGATGGTCTTTAAAGGCCTAGTAAGGATGATTGAGTTGGCCTCTGCTAGTCTAGGCACACAAAATGCCGTACAATGCGGTTCTCTTAGTTACCCAACCACAAACTTTCTAGGAGCTGTCCACAATTTCTGGGCTAGGGGTGAGAGGGAGGCCTGGGAAAGAAAAGTGAGTGTTGAGACATTTGTTAGAGATCATGGACCTTTTAAAATTTATAGTGAGAAAAGGGGGCATTTTGATACATAATGGCCTCACATAGGATGGATTCCCAAAGCATTACTGGGACTGCAAGGTAAGAGTAATTTCAGCTTAAGTAAATGCTTATACCATATAAATGCTTTCATGTGGTGTTTCTCACTGTCTTCATGATAATGATATGGAGAAAAAAAGGATTTTTAAATATAGTACTGTCTACTTTATTCTTAAGGAGATTTGGAAAAGTTCAGGTAAGTAATTTTGGGTAATTGTGGTGAGGAAAATGTTTAAACCAGTTTCTAGAATATAGATTCTTATGTAGCAGAAAAGCATGAAAGGTTTTTCTGGAAGATAATTGTAGTAGCTGATAAGGCTAAAAACAAGGTGTTAACATTTGTGTTCTCTCCCTCCCTTTTTGTCTTTCAGCACAAGAGCAGTGCTTTAAAGCACCCAAGAACCTCTTTTCATAGCGTGGACCTGCTCGCTAATTGAAGTGTGGCAGCAGTTCAACAGCAGTTGCACAACAGGAAAGGATGTGCAGGCTGCTGCAGGTCCCTGCATACGCAGGAACTGGTTTCTGAAAGAACCTCTGATTTTTATCACCGATAAAACTCAGGTTCTTCCAGAACTTTTAACTCCAGATGACTTTAAATGAGACCTCATTGCAGTACTGAAGCAGGAAATTATTTTTACCCTGGGTGTTGGGATCCAAACAGTGGACTTAGAAGCGCTTTTCCCTGTGGAGGCCGTGCAGATGTGAACTCCTGTGGAAAACACATTCCCTTGCTGAACTGCCTGAGCAGAAGCAGCTCCTGAAGCTGCGTGTTGTGCTGCTGCCTGCTAAATGTGGATGTATCCCTTCGGGTAGGGCAGCCTAAAATGATGGAAAACTGTAGGGTCACAGCCAAGCCAGTTCCCCATTTCTGCTGAGTGTAGATACACCTGTACAGTTAACAACCAACCAAACAGCGTCAGGCTTGATGAAACGGGAGACTATTGCCTGCTAAAAATAGCCAGGCTTGGTCGGCCTGACTCCTGTGAGTTACCAGAGTAGTGCTGAAGTGCTGGAGACTGACCACCCTTGGGCTGTGGGAGGGAAGGGCCCAAATGCAATGTGGGATCCAGTGGAAATCCCATGGAAATCCTATAGGTGCTGGTGTTCGTAGTAAATCCTGTAGGTGCCCGTGCTTGTAGTGTGCTGTGTGTTCACCGGAGAGCTGATCTGGACAAGGATCAGCTCGCTGCAGAACTCGCAGTAAGGCTCTACGCTGCACAAAGCTGAGGGCTGTGGCGCCCCTTTCTGTTGCCTCTGGGCAAGGCCCGTGTGTGTGTGTGTGTGTAAACCTGAGCTGGTGACTGGTGAGGCAGCCTGCATGTCTGTGCCAGAGTGAGGAGATGGACCACAATGTGGCAAATACTCATGCACAGGGCCTGTTCTTGCACTTCCAAAGAATTAAGTTGAGAGTCACAGACTATTTAAAAGCTCACTGAAATGCATTTTTATCAAGAAAAGAGCTGGAGAATGGGGAACCTGTAAGATAATGAGGCAGTTCCTGCAAGTTTCCAACACTTTCACGNGGGCTGTGGTGCCCCTCTCTCTTGCCTCTGGGCAAGGCCTGTGTCTGTGTCTGTGTGTGTCTGAGTGAACCTGAGCTGGTGACTGGCAAGGCAGCCTGCATGTCTGTGCCAGAGTGAGGAGATGGACCACAATGTGGCAAATACTCATGCACAGGGCCTGTTCTTGCACTTCCAAAGAATTAAGTTGAGAGTCACAGACTATTTAAAAGCTCACTGAAATGCATTTTTATCAAGAAAAGAGCTGGAGAATGGGAATCCTGTAAGATAATGAGGCAGTTCCTGCAAGTTTCCAACACTTTCACGTGTTTGGGAGGGAGAGAGCAGAGAGCAAAGCAAACAACATAACCAAGGGTTAAAAATGTGAAGTTACAGCTGCTTTCCAATGAATTACACACCATTATATACATATTTCTAAGGAAGTTCTGTAACTATAGCGATAGACTGGTCTCCCTGACCACATGCACCAGTGTGCTCGGCTTTTCTGGCCATTCAAGTGCAGTGACGTCAAATTACACGTTACTTTCTATATGATTCAGCTTAAAATACAAGCTTGAGGAGTGTGAGTGCATAAACAACAGCACCCAGAGCATTCCTTAGCAGGAGTCGTTTAATTTAGGGTAAGTAAATACTGCGCTGTGGAGAAAAAAATCATTTGATGCTGTCTTTCCTATGCCAGAACTGCCTGGTTGTGCTCATCGTCCCTGCCCTGGACTTGGGTGTTTTCCCAAACCGTCTCTTCCTTCTCTTGGGCCCTTGCAATCCACATGTACCTGATTATTTTTGTTTACTGTTGCCATTTCTCTGTAAATAATCTCTTCCTGGAAAAGTGGAACCACCAATAAGCAGCTCGGGTCCCTAGCCAAGTTTCCACTCATGTGGTTCCATTTGCTCCATTCTGTCAAGTAATTTACATGTAGTGTCCTAAGGATATAATTTAGGGAGTGCTGGGGAGAAGCTAACCTTTGTGCCTTGGCTTCGCTCCACGTAGGTCAGACTTACATAAGCCTCTCACTTCACGATAGTTTCAGTGCCTGCTCTTAAAAGTGGTTTCCTATTGCACCCTCCTAGGGAAAATAACAGTGTCAGGCTCTTCTTGCAAAGACTTTAAAAAGGTATCATGGGGTTGCTCTTTTTGCCTACTGCAGTTTCCGAAATCTGTGTGTACAAGACCTGGGGCTCTTGCAGTGACTGCCAGGCCTGGCGTGTTCCAAGGTACGAGGTTATTAAACCCAGCGTGGATGTGCTGAGCTGACCCTCCAAAGAGCACAGCTGCTGCCCTGTTCCCGGGCTTGGGGTTCATCCGTGTGGGAGTTGCTCTATGTCTGGAATGACAGAAATTCCTGGGAGAAAGGGCCAGAGCGAAGGCTGCTTTGCGCTTGGGAAAGGTGGTGGTGCGAGGGCTTTGCTGGCACTGCAGGTGCGAGCAGCCTCTCGCTGCCTCCGTGCCCTGCGCCCCTGCACTGCGGCACAGCTATCCCCGTGCTCATGGCAGTTAGCCCACGCTGCCCCAGTGCTGTGTTCGTTACTCCAGGGTGGAAGCAGAGCAGGTTTGTGTTTTGTGTGTTTTTAAAACCTCTATCGCACCAGATGTGGAGCACTTCAAGACAGAACAGGTGGCCAATGTGCAGCATAGCTGGGCTTTGTGGCAGCCTCTCCTTGAACTGCTAATAGGGATGCTGAGGGCAGCAGCAGCAGGGTGTTCTTGTACCCCTTAAGCAGGTGTTTTGGGGGGGGGTTATTTCTGCTTTGTGGGTCTCTGACCCAGCCAAGTGTTTCACTGCATGTGCCTTTCTGACCATGCAATCCCAGCGTTGGAAAACCCAATGTCTGTTAGCAGCATTGGTGATTGCTAGAGGTAGTTCAGACAAATTGCAACAGGAGAAGAAAGCTAGAATAAGGCATGGAGAAGTTTTTTGGTTTGGGATTTGTTTGTTTTTAAACAAGCTGCTGTGTTTTTGATTATAAAGGCATATTTGGCCTGATGTATAGGGGCAACCTACAATTCCTTAATTCTAACAATTTGGAACTCTCTTTAACAGTCCTAAAACATGAAGTAGATCTGCAAGAAAAGAATCGGATGCGGAGATATATTGGAAATGATGAATGAAAGGTATAACACGAGCTTCCCATGTCAACATTTCTTGACTCTTCTGGATACAGCTAAAGGCTGGTTCACTACTGGGAACTTTCTCACAATTCCAGTCGGGTTCAGTGCTCTGTTCTCATAGCACTGCGTGTTTTTCCTGCTGTTCCAGGGTGAATGTGCAATGATTTCACTGTAATTGCTCTGCTTTAGCAAATGTCAGGGAAAATATTAATTATGTCCCCTAAGAATTTGATTATAGTTGTTGTTAACCTTTCAAGAAAACAAGGGAGCAGAGGTACATGCAATCCTCAAGTGAACTGGAGGGAGGATGTGCAGCCAAGTGGGTGCATCTCGCATGGGATGAAGGACAGCCCGTGTTTTGCTAGTTCACAGTAATGAGCTCCAACCCTCCTATACATTCCTGCCCATGAAAGCTCCTTTCATCACCAGTGTTAAGTTGTGAATGGAGCAGCTACTGTCCTCAAGCTTCCTGCTGGAAACAAGTGGATCATCTTCAGCATTTGGTACAGAGAGACTTGGAACTTCTAGAGAGGGTCCAGCATAGAGCCTTGAAGGTGATTAAGGGACTGGAGCATCTATCATATGAGGAAAGACTAAGTGAGCTGGGCCTGGTTAGCCTGGAGAAGAGAAGACAGAGGAAATCTGATCTACATGTACAAATACCTGAGGGGAGAATGTAAAGAGGATGGGGCCAAACTTCTCAGTGGTGGCCAGTGACAGGACAGGGGGTAATGGGTACAAGTTGAAACACAGGCAGTTCCATCTCCATGTGAGGAAGAACTTCTTTGCTGTGAGGGTGCCAGAGCCCTGGCACAGGCTGCCCAGAGAGGCTGTGGAGTCTCCTTCTCTGGAGATCTTCCAAACCCGCCTGGATGCCACCCTGTGCCCCGTGCTCTGGGTGTCCCTGCTGGAGCAGGGGGTTGGACTAGATGATCTCTAGAGGTCCCTTCCAACCCCAACCAGTCTGGGATTCCTGCTCTCCAGAATGGATAGTGTTGCTGCCCTTCATTCTGAGTGAAGTTACAGGCTCCTTTACATAGGTTTTATGTTATCTGGACTCCCCCAGTCTTTTTTTTTTTCAGTTGGTTGTTCATTATCCTCAAGTAAATTTAGGCAAAGTCATGACATGGGAGCATTGGTTTGCCATATCCTTAAGACACTTTCACTTTCTAGTGTGGCTGGATCTGCCTTTTATGGTGCAATTTGGTGCATTTTCATTCCTCTCAAGGCAACATGCAGCTGAATTTCCTGCGTGCTGTGCGTATGGTGTCTGTGCTCGTTCTGTCCGTATTCTGCACCTTCCTGAGGCGTGATGGAAGAGCTCCCCCGTCTTCCCCGGAGTCACTGCTCAGCAGTCAGGCACTGACACACCATGAAGGCACAGCCCTGTTTTGCTCATGTCTGGCAGCCACAAATGGAATTTGGTTTTGGCACTGTTTTGCTTCTTGATAAGGCAGAAGTGTTAGGGTAGGCTTTGTGCCAGCACACAGGTGTTCCAAATTTCTCAGTGTGTGGGAAGCCCTTGGATAAAGTTGTGCCTGTTTGGCTGTGTGGAGTCAGTGATCCTGGTTCCCGGCTGGTCCAGGCTTCCAGAGAAGGGTGTCTCTGCCCTCTCGTCTCTTGGGATGTCCTGGCCAGCTTCAGAGCTGGAACACGTGGTTCCACAGCATAGAAGATGTGTCCAAGCATCCTCGTGTGTGACCTCTGCTAAATCTGACCAAGACCCTCTGTCTTCATCTTCTCATTAGAGGCAGCGTGATCGAATATTCTTCCTTAGTCCTACAGAGGTAATTGGGCAAGTATTAGGGGTTTGAAAATCCTTTGGTAAACAAGGAGACTATAATGAGCTCATAACAAAGGAGGTTCTGCATTTTTAGAGTCCTATAGGTCAGGTATTGAAGGAAGAAACATGTTTGACCATTTTCAGTAGATGTTTTGGCTAAATAACCCTTACCCTATACCCTTACCTAGCCCTATATATTCTGTGCTAGTTACAACCAATTTCATTTCTACGTTTTCTACATACATACTATGTTCATTTTTATGCAAAGGCATGTAAATGATCCTTCTTGGTAGACATTTCTCTTTCATGTTTTATAGTACAGCTGCATGTATCCACATGGGATGAGTGAGGAATATTTGAATAACAAATGCTGAAATTAGGTCACAAATCACTAGAGTCACTGAGCTCAGACTTCAGAGGGTCTGGCTCCCATTCTGTCACATTCAGTGGACAACTTGTTTACACCTCTCAGGACTGTGTTTTGCTCTGGGTGACATCTGTGGCTCTCTAGCTGCTGTGCTGTTGACAGCAACAGCTTTATTCTGCTTTGGCATCTTCTGTCTCTGGGGACAAAAATCTTTCTTCAGGTGCTCATTAAATTTCTGGGAGAAAAAAAAAAAAGCAGATTTAATAACACTTAAGAGGTAGGTGAAAAGTGCTTTCCATGTACTGAGCTTTGTATTTTCAATCTTCTAATTAAAAAGAATATAAAGGAGCACGTTCCCCTCTCTGAACGGATGATACCTGAGATGAGGACAGGAGCTTATTTCCCTGAGGCTACATAGACCTCTTCAGCCATTTGTTTTAAATATGTTAAATACATTAAAGGCAAACAAATAAAGCAGAGCAATCGCTGTGGTGTGCAGGGGCAAACCACATCCACTCCAAATCCTTGGTCTCTTCTGTAGTGCCCCCTCACCTGGAATCTTTCCCCTGCTGTTTTCCAGGAGACAGTGGTTCCTGCCTCACGCTCCCTTGGCTGCTTTTCCCCACATAGACTATAAGAATTATAATTGGCTATATGTTTAACAGCTACTTTCACACTTGGCCATTAGCGGCAGATTATTGAGATTTAGATATTTCTTTTTTTTTTTTTTCTTTCAAGTTTTATGGGGGCTGCCTTCGAAGAACAGGCTCTGGGGGGTGGTGCCTTTCTTTGATTCATAATGTGTGTCATTTTTGCAGCTTTAGCTTTTGGATAGGTGATTTTTTTCTATAATCCATACCAAAATCTATGGTATGATCAAAATTCTGCCTCAGCTACTCTTGTCTTGTAGCCCTAAAATGGCAGAAACTTAAAATTTCAAGCAGCTGATGAGACAAAACCACTGTTTTGCAGAGGTGCCGTGAAGCTGCAGGAGCCCCGCAGGGTTTGCCCCTGGGAACAGAGCGGCCACCAGGGCTGGGCCCTGGGCTCGGTGACGCTCTGCGCTGCGTGCGGCCCCAGTGCCCCCACTCACCTTTATTTAGGAATTATAAATATGTGATAAAGTTTTTACCTGATTTTGTTTCATTTTGCTTTGCATGTCTTGCAGCTGAGAAGAGCTAAACGTTACACACTTACATACAGGAGCATCCTCCTAAGCAGCGTGTACAATTATTCTCATGTGGAGTCCCACTATTTTTGGCAGTTAATGACTAGACAGTTAATTGCATGAGTAGCTGTTACGCAGAAATGGGCTCAGTTCTCGTGCTTGTGTTACAGTGACACTAATTTGTCCCCTGAGATGTCCATTCCTTTCTATTGACTATGGAAGGAGCAGAGCTCAAAACTACGCTCCAGACCTGCACCCCTGCCTTTCCCCATTGTGTCTATAGGTTAATATTACTGATATTGGCTAATACCCTGCCTAATATTTAAAGGTCCAGAGGTACTTACCAGTACTGTGATCTGATTTCATAAGCAGCAGCATGAAGCCTGATAGTTACTCATGTAATTACTAGAGAATTGTTAACTCTTCTGGGATCAGTGCAACTCCATATGGTGATAATTGTATAAGTAGTTCAGGCTGTTGTTGTCTCAAGATCTGTTAGGATGCAATACATAGTAAAAGGCAATAGTGAGTGATGATGGAAAATCTGTCATGTTCTAATATCTAATAATGCATATTGTGTGTTAATGCTCTGCTGGGGATCTTCCTGCATAATAGAATCCCAGACTGGTTGAGGTTGGAAGGGACCTCTAGAGATCATCTAGTCCAACCCCCTGCTCCAGCAGGGACACCAAGAGCACGGGGCACAGGGTGGCATCCAGGCGGGTTTGGAAGATCTCCAGAGAAGGAGACTCCACAGCCTCTCTGGGCAGCCTGTGCCAGGGCTCTGGCACCCTCACAGCAAAGAAGTTCTTCCTCACATGGAGGTGGAACTGCCTGTGTTTTAACTTGCACCCATTACCCCTTGTTCCACCACTGGCCACCACCGAGAAGAGTTTACGCCATCCTCTCTGCATTCTGCCCTGAGGTACTTGAACATGTTGATCAAATTTCCTCTCAACCTTCTCTTCTCCAGGCTAAACAGACCCAATTTGCTTAGTCTTTCCTCACACAATACATGCTCCAGGCCCTTAATTAGTTTCATGGAAGCTCCATGTCCCTCTTGTCCTGGGGAGCCCAGAACTGCCCCCAATACTCCAGGTGCGGCCTCACCAGAGCTGAGCAGAGGGGCAGGATCCCCTCCCTCCACCTGCTGGCAACGCTCCTCCTGGTGCAGCCAGGAGCCCATTGGCCTTCTTGGCCACGAGGGCACATTGCTGCCTCATGGTTAACCTGTTGTCAACCACGGCTCCCAAACCCCCCCTCTTTGGAGCTGCTTTCCAGCAGATCAACCCCTAATCTGTCCTGGTGCCTGGGGTTATTCCTCCCCAGGTGCAGGACCCTGCACTTGTCCTTGTGGAACCTCATGAGGTTCCTCTCTGCCCAACTCTCCATCCTGTCTAGGTCAATATTTAGGTGCTTTTAAAGGGGTTGAATTCAAAAATACCTATCCTTGATCTTAGTTGACTTTTCAGTTCTTGGAGTGAAGGGCTCAAAGTTCAAGACAGGCCGCAGTCAGCTGTAGAGAGCAGGAAATCACTAAAGTCATATAAGGCAAAGCCTGTGTTTTCAAAACTGAATCTAAAGTGCTTTAAATTTTACAAAGTGGGTTTTGAAATGTGGAGCCATCTCTCAGAGAGGCCTTAGCATCTGCTGGAGTCGACAACAACCCTGTCAGTCTGCAGCAAAAGAGCAGAGCCGTGACCAGCTCACGCAGCACAGGGAGGATTTACTCACAAAGGCTCCACGGGGAGCACCAGGCACGCGGGAGCAGGGGTGGCAGCCACCGCTTCTGCATCCGCCTTTGGAACCGCTTCCCGAGCTGTCTGCAGCGCAGGAAGGTGCCTGCTGTATTAGAGCACAGAGCGAGGCCACGGGAGCGATTAAAGGATTAGGGAAACGGGTCAGGAGGATACGAGGAGGTTACGCAGCCACAGGGGGTATCGGTGACACCGGCACCTGCCGCGGCTCCTCCGCAAGAGTTTCCTAATCCCTGCGGTGGTGCCGAAGGGTCCGCGGGAGTGCGAGTGTGCTCAGCGCTGCAGGTTAATCACGCACCAAGCCCGGGGTGCGATTCCTGCCCGTAATGACTCGTTAATAGACCTATCGGCTTTCAGGTTATGGAAATAGCCTATGATTTATAAAATCGCCTCTTCCTGTTTGCAGTGCTCCTGTGGGATCCTGAGTCATCTCGAACCTTTCAGCCTTCCCTCTACAGATTCTTTCTCATTTGCTGTCTATCCCTCAAAATTTGAATTGATGAAGAGGACAACTATTTTTTTTCTCCTGAATTTTATCACTTTTGGATGAGTTACTGCCTATTTCCAGTAAAAAAGTTTTTTGAGTTACATCAGTGATGATTTAAATTGGGTGAAAATGAGCTGTGTGCAGCTTGAGCTAAATGACTGATTTTTTTTATTACTTGACTTTTTTTTCTTGATTAGAGTTTGCAGTGAATGCAAGTAGTTAATCTGTAATATCTTAAAGGTATCAGGGCAGTGCTTTAGCCTTTACCCCTTTCATGGCAGAGACGAATTCTGTTTTGCTTTGCTTTGTTTCCCTATGACGGCAGCCCAGCCCATGCAGCTGGATTAGCTGCGAGAAGTTTCTGTTCCAGCGTTGGCTTAACCACAGTGTTCTCTGCGGCATGTCCTAAGCCTCTACTGCAGACCTCTAAGTACTATGACCAAAGTCATTCAAATCGATGAAATTACATCCACCGACGACCTTCTCTTAGGATCTAGTTTGATTTCTAACAAGGTTTTGGATCTGCCTGTTGCTTGTGCTGGGTGAGAGGGCACCCAGCTGTCCTCCTGCAGCATCCCGCGCCCCCGTGCCCAGGAGGAAGCCCCAGATGCAGCTCGGGAGACGCTCCAGGTCTTGTTCCGCTGCCGGCTGCTTTGGGCTCCCGATGCTCCTGCAGTCTCAGCAGGGAGGCATCTCATTTCTTATTCACCTCTTATTCTGGCTCCATTTATTTCAATTTCGACTCTGAAAACAGCGTCTGGCTACAAACTGCGTTTACGGTGGAAAACAGAACAAAAAAAGCAGCATTGGTGGGGGAAAGAAGAGCCAACCATTTTCCAAATGTGAACTATGCACACTGACAATTCAGAATTGCTTTTGTCAAACTGTTGAAGTTTTCAAAATCTTTGACAGGAAAAAGTTGGATGTGCCATACTCCTTTTTTCTTAGGGACACATTCACGGCTACTCCTGGCTTTTACTTGCTTAGAGCAGGAATTTGTCACCGCTTGCTTGATTCAGGGAACTTGCTGCCAAAGTCAACATGGAAGGAACTGACAGGATGGACTTTAGCAAGGGGGAAATTGTGACACGGCGGCAAACAGCGCGTGCGGGAGGAGAGGCTGCTTCTCCTCCAAGAGGCGATTTCTCACTGGCAAAACAAACTCCCCTCGTCCCTGCAGATTTCTAGTCCCGTCTTGTGGCAGCTCTCAGGCTCCTTCTTGTCAAGTGATTTATTTTAATAATGACACCAGTGCACATGCTGTTTTAATTGCAGTCGTTCTGTTTGGCTGAACTACGGCCGGGTTTTGACACCAGCCAGGACGGCAGCAATGAGAAGTCTTTGCAGTTCACATGGGGGTTGTTTTTCTGCTGAGCTCACGCTGCACATAAGTCGAAGGAAGGAAGTGCCCGCCGGGACGACAGCACACGAAGTGTCACCCGTTCCCCTTCTGCTCGCTGCTCGTGGGTGACAGGGGCCAGGCGTGCCTGTTTTCCCAGAGAAGTCACGTCATGGGTGCAAAACGTTGGAAAACAACTTTTTTTTAATACTTTGAGATTGTTTAATACTTAGAGACGTTAAAGCAACAGAAGTGCTGAGCAGCACACAGGGCTGTCGTGTGGGTTGGAAATGTAGCTAAACACAAGAGCCCGGGAGTCCAAGGTCTGACTTAGAGCGGTGGTGAAGCTGGTGGGCAAGATCTCACCTTGCTCTTCCCTGGATCACTGCGACCAAAGTTAATAATTCACCACGTCTTTCCGAGGCTCAGTATTCACTCGTGCACAAAGAGTAAAACTTGGAAGACTTTTGAAAGCACCCCGGTCATGGGAACTAAAAACAAAAGCCCTTGTGTAGCTACGAGTGGAACGTGCTCTTCTAAAATGCAAAACAGCCTCAAAAAAGAGCAGTTATTTTAGGTCAAAAGCCAACAAGTGGGCTATGAGCTCTTATTATTTCCTATGCTTCTTCATGCTAAAGGTCTGGCAGGGTTTAAAAATGCTGAGAACACAACAGCGATTGACAGGTAGAGAGTGCATGCTGAGGAGATACCGTGCTGAAGAAATTGTACTTGTACAAAACGCTGATGTGGGTCTTGCATTTGCACCTCAACCAGAAAAACAGGGTAGGTTTTCTCCATGGAGCCCCTTGCACACTTGTGTCTCATGCTTGTGCAAGCACAACTAGACGGGCCAGGGGCAGGATGGCAGAGGGAGGGAGAACATGAGGATTCAGCAGCTCTCGTTTCCCGCTGTGTTTCACAGAGGTTTCTCTGTTAGTTTTGGGGTGCTTCTCCCAGATTTGTGCATTACCGGGTCCCCATGCACACAGGTCGGCCCCGGTCAGGTGCAGGCACTGGCTGCGCTTCTGCCGCTTGGGGATCCGCGCTAGGGACTCCGTAGCTGCAGGAGGATGGGCAATACCCAAGGTGACATCAAGTGACAGTGGCTGTAATCGCATTAAGCACGCGGCACAAAACTGAACCAGCAAAACTTGAAGCGATTTTAACTGGCAGCGCGAGTTAAAGCTGGACGTGCGTAGCGGGTTGTGGCACAGCCCGTCTGAGACGATGAAGGACGCCAGCCCGGGGTGGGGTTTGTGTCATGCGGCCACAGCCAGAGAGCAGGAGGGTCAACTGCCTTTCTTATAGCTGCCAGAAATGGAAAGCGCTCTGGTGTTATGCTCTGCTCGGAGAAAAAGCCGGGGCTATTTGAACGCTGCTCTTGGGGATGATTCAGCCACCATTTGCATGTTAAATCTCTGAGAAGATTCTGTGGTGCTGCATAAAATAAGGGGAAAAAAAAGAACAATGGCAAATGGACAACGTGCATTAGCAGGGAGATTTAAGGGAGATGCACAACCATTTGTGTAACTATTTTTCGCTCAGCTAAGCCAGGGTAAATTGTTTACTTGTGTTATTTAAGTGGCAAAAGACCTATATATATATATTTAATGCCACACATCCACTTCTGCTGGTCCCCCAGCGACATGTTAACTATGTCAATAAACTGCTAGCTAAATACTAGCAGGGTTTTTCTGGTTAAAGTAAAACTAGGTCGTAATTAAATTTTAAGATAAACTAATGAAAGGCAGATTTTTTTTCTTTTATCTGGTTGTTTGCCATATTAAGCTGATGACTAGATAATGCGAATGACTAATTTATTGACTACCAGAAAGGGCAGGGGTGAGAGGGAAGGAAGAGTCACCTGCAAGCTGCCAATTTCGCCTCACTTCAGATGTTTCTATTAAAAAAAGGAGTGCTCGTTTATGTTCTAATGAAACCTACGCTCCCAAGGTAGGTGCTTTGTGCTGGGGGGCTGTAAAGAAAAACTGAAGGTGCCTGAAAGCTCTGCTGACTTCTACCACAGTGCTAATACCGTAGTGCTAATGCCATTACATGTACCATTACACGTACCATTACATGTACCGTTACATATATCATTACATACAGCATTACATGTACCACGATATACGCCATTACCTCCCAAATGACCCTGCCTGCCCGTAGCTGTTTTACAGGGATTATAGCGCAACTCCCTCATTTAATTTCTGATAGCTCCTTGTGCTTCAGGAATCGATTTGCACGTTTACAAAGCGGGAGTCCCTGGCACAACGGGGGATTTGAGTTCAAACACGTCGCTGAACTTCGTCCCGCGAGGCTGCGGTCACGAGCGTTCCCGTTCCGCGCACTGGGGACAGAGCTGAAGAGCAACGTAAGGGCAAGGCAGTGGCGAAACACACTCAAAAAGCACTTCAGCAGAATAAGTAGCATTAACAGGACATATTTTTCAAATATATATAATTTTTTTCAAAGGTTTTTGTCTTTGCAAAGTGCGCAGCATGGGACCTAATATTACCAATGCAGAGCTTGAACAACAAATTTACTCCCATATACTTATTAATGCAGTAGTGGGTAATTTGTGTGGTGTCTTGATTTGAGACAAGCAGCTGCATGGGAACTTCCTTATTCTCGTGACAGAAGCAATTAGGAGAAAAAAAGGGGTGAAAGGAGAAGCAAGAATTTCTGCTAACAAGAAGGAGGAATCACAAATAATCTAAAAAGGATTTTATCTGAGCAGGAAATAATGTCTTCTTTACTGTTAAGTCCACTACAGTCCAGCAACACAGCAGCAGCAGCTTTTAAAAATTTTAAATACTGGTTTTCTAGGGATGTTTTCAGCAGCAATGTGTATAAACACACACGCACCCATATATGTATATGTAATAGATATATTTATGTGGAGTATCTAGGGTACATTTGATGTTGGGGGGTGGGGGTGGCACCTTTGACAGCTCTGAAGTGGTTAATTTGACACAAATACACCATTTGTGTAAGGAAATTAAAAGTTATTCTGAAGTACCCAAACACTGTCCCGTCTCATATAAATCATACACTAGGCAAGAACCGATCGTGGCCAGGCTCATAACCTAGCCACACTCCTGTCTCACTTGGAATACATGCACATTACGGTTCTCACAGTGTATCCAAAGTTGCCAGATGCTCCCCATGTAAAGAGAACGGCTCGTTTGCCCGTGACGCATTGTTTGCCTGTGAGTTATTTCAAACAAGCTGAGTAACATTTACTGGGAGTTCTTTTTGGACCCGCGCTGTGCGTCGGTGCGGACACGCGGGGTACGCGGCAGCTCTGTGCTCCTCTCCTTCTTTGGCTTGGAGATAAACTGCAGCTGGAGCTTTCCTCCCCGCTGGCACTCGTGGAGCGTACGAACACTTGGGAATCAGCCCGGCAGTGAGGGCAGGCCTGGGGGGGACACTGTGAGCGCTGCTTTATGCACCCTGCTTGGCGGAGATCGCTTCTCTTTGCTCTCTGTGGGATCCTGGACAGGGTTACACTGCAGTTCACTTTCCTGCACAGCGAGAGCTTCGGGTGCCACCTAAACCAGACGAACTCCCAAGTCCCTGTGGTTTTATCACTCGGCCTTGCAGCCCCTGGGATCCCCCCAACCAATAAATACATAAATAAATAAATCTTTGCAGCACTAACAGGGTGGCTCTGCTCCTGGTGTACTGACAACTGCTCTGTTATAACCAAAATAGGAAGCNGAGAGCTTCAGGCGCCACCTAAACCAGACGAAGTCCCAAGTCCCTGTGGATTCACTCTACCTTGCAGTCCCTGGGATCCCCCCAACCAATAAATACATAAATAAATAAATCTTTGCAGCACTAACAGGGTGGCTCTGCTCCTGGTGTACTGACAACTGCTCTGTTATAACCAAAATAGGAAGCTTTTTTTTCCAAGAATCCCTTCGCACATGAATGCAGCTGTGATGCCTTGGAGCTCCTCTGAGGCTGGATGTAGATGGGACTCTCCAGCTTGGAAATCCCAGACGGGTTGAGGTTGGAAGGGACCTCTAGAGATCACCCAGTCCAACCCCCTGCTCCAGCAGGGACACCCAGAGCACGGGGCACAGGGTGGCATCCAGGCGGGTTTGGAAGATCTCCAGAGAAGGAGACTCCACAGCCTCTCTGGGCAGCCTGTGCCAGGGCTCTGGCACCCTCTTCTTCCTCATGTGGACATGGAACTGCCTGTGTTTTCGGTCCTCAGGAGCAGTGACAAAGGTGCGTGATCGTGTCCTTGTGCTCACACGGGCCCTGTGTCACCTGGAGGGGTATCATAAGCTTAACATTAAAAAGGCTACTCTGGTCACTGGGTTCCTCTTTAATTCCCCTAATCCTCTTACAAGACACAAAATAGGCTTAAGTCAAAAACTGTTGCTTGTTTATCAGTTTCCTGGTGACAAACGTCCTCCCCTGGGAATGCTGCTATCCCACCTGGCAGGTTCAGGCCTCCCAAACACCGGCCAAGATTCCTGGGAATCAATTACCACCATAGCAGCGGGAATAGTCAGGCGGCGGTTAAACCTCCCAGCCCACACAGGGCAACAGGAAAATCCTGTTTGAAGAACAGGACGAGGGCCTGCCCTGGAGAACGGCAGATAAGGTGCGATAACGCGACGAGGCCGAGTCCCTCCGCCCTCCGCTGGGGCTGCAGGAGTGATTACGGCCTCCGGCCCGCTCTCATCTTCCCATCCTTTCATATCCTTCCATATAGGAGAGCTGTCTGGAGAGGGGTAAGGAGAAACAGCTCTCTTGGAAGCTCTTAGGTCACTGTGTGAGCAAGATTTCTCTTTAATGACCAAATGTAGGTCTTTGCAAAGGTGCGCTGTACGGCCCAGGAGGGAGTTTTCTCATCCGCGCTGAAAGGCAGCAAGGGGATTGCTCCCGGCCTGGTGGATAGCGCGTGGGATCTCTGGCTCCTGCTCAAGGTCCCCTGAGCACGATGCTGGCACACGGCTGCGTTAAACAAGGGTTAAAATGCCATCCTTGGAACAGACTTTCTCTCCTCCAGAGAGATGCTGGAATCTTTTTTTTTTTCCAAAACATGACACCCACGGAGCTGTTTCACATCACTACAGAGCGGTGGTCGTTCTTGTAGTGTAAATGGGACTCCCAAACTGATGCTTCCAGGCATGCGGGAAAGCAAGAAGGGATTTCTAGCCAAGAATCACATGGTTTCTTCCCAGAAAAATACCCCGAGGAGCAATATCAAATTCACTGTGTGGCTCTTCCTTCTAATCTAACCAAAGAGAAAAGAAAGAATATCCATCTTAGCTACAGATTTCAGGGAAAAGTATTTTGCTTCTTGTCAGCAAACCGTAACTTTTCTGGTGGATGGTGTTCCTTCATTTCATTAAAAAGAATATTAGCTTTCAATTAACATCCTACTCCCCCAAACACATAGTCTCAAACGAAAACAAAACCAAACTAGAAAATCTTGGACATCTTTGTAGATATTTCAATTTCTTTAACATTTTTTTTTTCTGAAGCAGGTAACAAAGATATTAGTAATGGACAAGAATTTATCAGAAAGAAATTTTATCAAACCAAAAAGAACCCTTTTACAAATGGGTAAGAAGATAGATGGGGAGGGGAACAGCAGTGTAGAGTTGTCCCCTTCAGCAGGGCTTTTCTCTCACACAATGGTCTCACGAGCAAAACGCCTGAAATTTCTGTTGTGACATCAACAACAAAACTGTTGTATAACTGTGCTCGGGCCGTACTTATCGATGGTTTCTTGGCAGAGGAGAAGGCTGCACCTGCAGGGGCCCGGCTTGGATCCACTTCCATAAACAAGTAAGGGAGCAGCTTTTCCTGTCTGGAGCTTTGTGTTCACACAAATTTTGTTTTGGTTTCGTTTTTTATCCAAGGGACTTCAAAGTGCTAGTGCAAAGACTAGGAGTTTCTTTT
Organism: Crypturellus undulatus; assembly: GCA_013389825.1. NCBI lineage: Eukaryota > Metazoa > Chordata > Aves > Tinamiformes > Tinamidae > Crypturellus > Crypturellus undulatus. Next base: position 35,165 of record VWPW01014914.1, read on the forward strand.
CCAGTCCCCATGGCATTGTGCTGGCTGGAAACTCATTGGGAATATCTCTCCCGGCGCTGCTAGTGGGTTAACAGAAGGAGACATGTAGCTTCGGGGCCATCAACGGGATGTGCGATCGGGTGCGCTCGGTCTTTGGAGGGCAGACATTAAACGCCAGTCTCTCCACTTCCTTCAGAACAGGGAGTAGAAACTCGTTTGCAAGCATCTGGGAAACGAGAGGGGAGCTAGCAGCTAACATGGATTTACTGGTAGAAATTGCCATCCAATTTCCCTCTGAGGGAGGTTAACAACACTGTGCAGGGTTATGTTATGCAGCTCCCTGGCACAGAGATGGGATCGGTGATGACAGCTGGTTCCTTCTAGCTCTGTTTTTCTCCCATGCCATGGCTTTACTTATGACTAGATATTTGCAATTCCACCTGTGATCACAGAGCCCGAGCCATTCCTTGTTAGCCTGGTTCCACTCAAAACCCTCATTTTTGTGCCCTGCTCTTACTTCTGTGGCAGCAGGGGCAGCTGCCCGGCCATCGGGAGCTGAAGGGGTCGGTCCTGGTCCTGCGGGAGCCACACGCTGTCCCTGTGGGCAGACCTCTGTATTCCAACAGAGGTCTGGAGCACCGCAGGCTGCGTGTCATTTGCTTCACAGAGTTGGCAAGCTCCAAACTTTTCCACAAAGACTCAAGAAAGTCACACAGCTCTCCCAGATTAGCCGTGAGCTTTCAGTAAGCTGGTTACAGCACAAAACTGCCGCCAGTCCCAACACCCCCCAGCTCGGGGGAGGGAAGGATTCCCGACTAGTTGTGTGGCAGCTCCCAACAAACCAACCTGGTTCCCACCAACTCTGGGCACTGAAGAGGATAAAGGATAGTAAAGAATTGAATGATTTTTGTTTTGATGAACGTAAGATCCAGCTTGCTCCTTGCCACGTGGAACGGAGACCTCATGGGAAGGCCAGTCCACGTGGGTAGCACGAGCCGGCCCGGCTTCAATCCCCTTCGGCACTGACAGAAGTGACCTGGTGTCTCAAGCACCCAAGTGACTCACGAGGAGCTTCTCGGTGCCCGAGTTGCTGAAGGCGACCGAGAGCTCAGGTTACCAAACACTGCTGCGGGTTTCTCGCTCACAGACATGTAACCCACACTCACTAAAACCAGCTGCAAATGGGGGCGACGCTGCTGCTGCTGCTGCTGTGGGAGCAGCGCCAAGGGTGCTGCTCGGCCTGCGTGCTGACAGCCCGCAAACCCCAAAACACCAGGAGACCTTCCCCTGTGGTAATTCCCTGGGGTTTTGTGATGGTGTTTTATCACTTGCAAAAAACAGCTGCCTCCTTTGTGGCTTTGCTGCAGAGTGAGAGCGTGAAGTGATGTGATGTGAGCAGGTTTAGTGTGGCAGAGAGCCCCTGCCGTGAGTTTTCTGAAGAACTGTTCAATGAGAAGGTTGCTCATGTCACCCCCTTTTAAAAAATAAGACTCTGAAATGAAATGCTTTGAAAATGCAGTGTATTTTAATAAAAATGCCTCTCCCAAGTCTGGGTTGCAGCTCATCACAGCTGTTTTGCGCTGAGGTGCCAGCCTGCTCGCAGGGAAGGCACGGAGAGCGCCCAGCAAAAGTGTGAATTATTTATGCCAAAGCGCCAGCTTGTCACGAGCGCCTTGCTGGAGCGAGCGGATCCGCGGAGACAGTTTCTGTAGCAACACGGAGCCTGCCCGGCAAAATGTCACCCCGTCAGCCACAGCTAACCCAGAGCTGGAGGTGACACCGACGTCCCAAAGAAAAATAGAGCCGGGTTTGATTCCCTCATTCTCCCAAGAACCAAGAAAATGCTGTTTAGAAGCTGAATCGCTGGCCTGTCCGCTTGGTGAACTCAGATACCAGTTAACAATCTGGCTGGGACAACACTGGCTTTTTAGGGGTTACCCGAGGCTTTGGGGGACACGGTAGGTCCTCAGTGGTTGTGGTCAAGTCCTTTGGCTGTGAAACAGTAGTGAACGCTGGGTGTGATAATATTGCTGAAAACGGTGCAGAGATCTGGATTTTATGCCGTTTTGTTTAACATAGACTGGTGAGGACTGGAATATGTGGATTCCACAGGTCTTTCCCTATCAGTCCACAGCCTTTGATCTTGGCTCCTTGCTGTTTGCGGTCAATCTGCCTTCGTGGGAGGAGGAGCCCATCACAGCGAAGATGTTACGGGAAGGATCTTGCAAAGCTCTGAAGGACAACTGGGCACTAAACATACTCCTCAGTATGTCAACACTTCAATTTTTCCTAATTATCAAGCTATCAAATTATGATGCAAAACTCACAGAATCACAGACTGATTGAGGTTGGAAGGGGCCTCTAGAGATCATCTAGTCCAATCCCCTGCTCCAGCAGGGACACCCAGAGCACAGGGTGGCATGAAGGCAGGTTTGGAAGATCTGAATTTGAAAATTCAGAATATTCAGAGTAACTTTGGAGCTTGGCTTTAAACAGGAGATAATCCAGCTATAAAAAGCTCATGAACGCTTATGTTTATTTCATTTTGTTGTATTTTTTGGCCAGAGGTCACAGAAGTATAATAATACGTGTGAACAAAATGAGGGCAGCCTCATGAGACCAGTGTAACCCAAGCAAGAACTGATCTAATGAGGTGAGAAGTGGGGCCCCAATTTGCATTTGAAAGTTCCCTGATTTAACAACACCAAGACTACAATAAAATTCAGTCATCAGTATAGCTTTGCTGGCAAAAACTTGTAGTTTCACAAGCAACACATCTTCTGTTTTGATGTAAGCATCAAAACGCTGCCAAGATGTAAGCAGTATGCAGTTATTATATTGATTTAAAGCGGATCCCTTCTCCAAGAGGGTGTTACCAGATCTTCTGTAGCTAAATTCTAGTGGAGACTGTTCTACAAATAAACTACTGGAGAGTGCGAGGCTGATAAAAGCAGAGCCACTTTGGAGACCTGAGGAGAGCGTAAAGCCCTTTGGGGAGGAACCACAGAGAACCACTGTCTGCTTCCTTAAGTGAATCTCTCCTCAAGAACAAAGCACTCTGGTTCATACCCAGACTGCTAATTTACATCTAATTAAAGCAATCTTAAAAAATCTTAAAAGATGCTTAAAATTTTTCTCCCCAAAATATTTAAAAATATGCTTTTTATTACTCTACCTGAATGAAAAGCAGCAAGAACAATTCTGAGCACCTAGAGATTTGTTTTTTACTTGCCTAGTTACAAAGCAGTTCAAATGAATTTTACTAAACTCCTCAAGAAAATTCGGCTCAAGCATAAAAACAGCTATGCATGTTTTCAGTCACAACCATAAACATCTTGGAAGGTCCTCGGTTCAGGGGAAGGCTTCTTTCCAGGGTCATTTTCCCATGTAGTGCTACAATATCACAACCACTCAGCAAGGTTTCTTTAATCATCAGCTGCTGGTGAGTCTCCAGTCAAATCTGCTGCACTTGGGTCCGTTCTAGGAGCTTTTTAATGGGTTGCAGAGCAGCGAGAGAGCAGAGCTGTGTCTGTAGGGAAGGCTTTTGCTGATGACGGTGTCAGCTGCCAGCTCCTAGTGGCTTCAAAGCAAGGGCAGCGCAGCCCTGGGCAGAGCAGGGCACACACGGCGTCCCGCCTCGTATCCGGCTCCACGACTTGACGATTAGTAATTGGCAAATATGGGTTTTGGGGCGGCCCTGGACCACATGATATCCTCACACGGGGAGTTTTGCCAGCACTGTTGGTTTTGCTCCGGTAGTTTGCAGAAGGCAGTGCTCTGGCTCACAAATATAGTAGTTTTGGAGGAGGCGGATTTCCTCTTCCCCCTCATTTTTTCCCCCTAGAAGCCGACACAGCGCGTGCTGTTTGTACTGAACGTGCACCAGGGCACGGCTCCTGCTCGAGGGGCTCGCGCTGGCCAAGGGCAGCGTTTCTGGTAGCGTTTCACCCGGTCGCAGAGGGCTTGTGCAACTCCACTCCGGGCAGAAAGTTTCATTCCGCTGCTCCCTTATCTCGGCCGGCCACGCTGTGCGCGGCCCCTGCCACAAACACGGACGTGCAACTAAGCAGGCTGGGAAAAAAAAAAAAAAAAAGAAGTTACNGACACAGCGTGTGCTGTTTGTGCTGAACGCGCCCGGCTCCGCACCAGGGCACGGCTCCTGCTCGAGGGGCTCGCGCTGGCCAAGGGCAGCGTTTCTGGTAGCGTTTCACCCGGTCGCAGAGGGCTTGTGCAACTCCGCTCTGCTCGGGGCAGAAAGTTTCATTCCGCTGCTCCCTTATCTCGGCCGGCCACGCTGCGCGCGGCCCCCGCCACAAACAGGGACGTGCAACTAAGCAGGCTGGGAAAAAAAAAAAAAAGTTACCACCTTGCTTTTCCCTTCTCCTCCGACTCCTTTTCACTCCACCTTTTGAAAGTCAAAATCCTTCAGAAAAGGCACATAAATATAAACCTAGAAACCAAAATACGCTTTCACCCGGATAAAAACTGGCAAGGAGTAGCTCTTACCGACGTTTCCCCCCCCAGGCCCCACTTTTTGCTCTCCTTTTGCGTTGCGGGCACCTTTTAAGCACCATATGTGTTTTCACCCCCTCGCAGAGGAGCGCGCTGCGCTGTGTTTTCACAACACGCGGGCTGTTTTCACACGCGGGCCGCTGTGGTCAGCTCATGGGAAGCAGGCGGAGGGCGGGCAGGAGGCGGCCCCGCGCGGGGCCCGTTGGTGCGGGGGATCCCTGCGCGGGTGACGGGGCCGCTCGTCACCCGGGGGGACGGAGGGGACCGGGGCGGGGAGGGGGTGCCCAGGCCCCGGGCGCGCGCGCAGGCCGCGGTGTTGCCATAGCGACCCTCGGGGTGGGGGGGGCTGCGTGGGGGAAGCAGCGGCGCAACCAATCATAAGCTCGGATGAAAAGGCGGGATCACGCCGAGCCACCAACCGCAGCTCCTGGCAGGGCGCGGAGGCGTGGTGACGCGTCGCAGCGAATCAGAAGCCAGGCATTGAGGGAGCGCAGCCAATGAGAAGTCAGAGCGCGGGCGCTTTCCGCGCGGGAGCCAATCGGTAGGCACGAGGGAGCGGCCGCCGCCCGTCAGCGGCCGCTGTGGCGATGGGTGGGCCAATCGCAGCGTGAGCCGAGGCGGCGCGGGCCAATCAGGGCGCAGTACGGGAACAAAAGGGGCTTTCCAAGGCGCCGGCTCCTCCGCGCCGAACAATTTCACATGACGCAACGGTTGGAGGAAGAGGCTCGCGAGCCGTAGCCGCCGCCGCCATTTTGTGAGCGTTGAGACTGGGCCGGCGGCGGCCGAAGCAGCAGCGGCGGCCGCGGCGCCGCCACCCGTAGCGGGAGCCGCAGCGCAGAGGATGCGGTAGAGGAGCCCAGCGGCAGCGGCGGGGGGGCGGCATCGCTCGGCGGCGGCGGCAGCGGCGGGGGAGCGCGGGGCGGGGGCTCTCGGTCGGGGGTCGGGTCCTGGTGCGGGCCCCGGTCGGAGGAGCATGTCGGCCCCGGAGAGCAGCGCTGGTAGCAGCGAGGCCCGGGAGGACGCGTGCCGCGATTACCAGTCGTCGCTGGAGGACCTGACGTTCAACAGCAAGCCGCACATCAACATGCTGACCATCCTGGCCGAGGAGAACGTGCCCTTCGCCAAGGACATCGTCTCCCTGATCGAGGCGCAAATCGCCAAGGTTTTTATATTCCACCGACTACTACTCCTACCTATACTGCCGGGGGGGGTGGGACAGGCCGGGGCAGCGGGTTAGGGCGGCCCCGGGGGCTCGGGCCTGCGGAGGGGCGCGGGCGGAGCCGGGCTCGGGCTGCGGGGGAGGAGGGCAGCGAGGGGGCAGGGGAGAGCGAGCCAAGCGAGGGGCCGGGCGGCGGGGAGAGCCCGGGGGAGGGCTGGAGCCAGGGCCGTGAGGAGGCCGGGGGCGGCCGCGCTCGGGGGGCAGCGTAGCGAGGGGCGAGCGGCTGCTCGGCCGAGCCGGAGGGCGCCCGGGCGGCGGGGGAGAGGGCTCGGGGGAAGCAGCAGGAGCGGAACGAGCCCCAGGTGGGATCAGGGAGCACGGGCGGGTGGGGGGAGGGCGCCTCCTTTACCCGTTTAGCTCCTTCTCCTCCCTCCACACACCCCATAGGGAGCAGGGGACTCGAGGGAGGGGAAGAGCCCCCACGCCACCCTGCCCCAGAGGACGGGGGTGCTCTAAATAGGGCTGGGTCTGGGACTGGCACCCACCAAAAGCGTCAGCAGCGCGGTGTGGCCTGGCCTTTAATTCCCGGGTAAATAACCATACACAACATGGCGGCTCGGCAGTGACTGGGCAGCAGCACCTCGCCCTTGTAGCTGGGATTTCCCCCACACGGAGCCAGTTTTCAGTGTCTCTAACCCGGTGTCTAAGCATTTAGCAAATTCTACAGCAGGATGAGTATTACGATCATTAGAGAGGCCGATTGGGAGGAGCGATTTCTGTAGTTTTTTTTTCTTCTGAATAGTATAAAGAGTTGAAAATAGGGTTGAGTTTATAACACACGAAGTTGACTCCTTTTGAAGACTAAATACACTGAGTTTTAAGTATTAGTTATGATTTAGAACATAAAACTATTTTCCCTGTGCTTCCCTGAGACGTTAACTGGGGGCCCCTTATCTTTCAGAAAAGTTTGTGGGTGAAAGGCGATAATTGCTCCGGATAGAGAAGTGTGTGTGTGTGGTGGTGGTCATGGGGGTTGTTTTGCCCTGCCTGATTAGAGTAATTTACCTGGGCTAGAAGTAACCTTTTCGGATTTCAGGAGATCTGTGCCCTGTCTAAAGCCTAGTCGTGTGTGTGTGTGTTTATTTTGGCGAGAAAAGTTTATTGGTTGAGGATGGGGATGAAGAAATTCTCCCTGACTGTAGAAACTGCAGCAGCCTGTAGGATCCTAACATGGCGTCTGAAAGGCACATGATATAAAAAGAAGGGAAAGAGGAGGCTCCCTCTGAGCCCAACCCAGGCAGTTGCTGACATCAGTCAGCCAACACGGATGGGGGTTTACGGCACCTTTTTAGCAGGAGATTTTTACATGGAAAAAGGCGATTCTTGCATTTCCCTCCCCGCTAATTCTTGGCAGGCACCCCTCCCCCGTTGTTTCCCTTGCTCCCTCTGATGCTAGGTGTTCAAAGGCTTTTTTTTCCCTTTGGCTTTAAATCGTGGTTTATAATGGTGAGAATTGTATTATTTAATGATGGGGAGGGAAAGATCTCTCAAGTTATTTAATCCATCTTTCTATCGATGCAGGATGACTTTTTAGTGTTCCTCAGACCTCTTCCAGCTCAGTTTTAAATGCTGCCAGTGGCTGAGTTCGGCTGTTCTTTGGGGAGGTGACCTCATAATCCAATAGATCTCACCATTATATCTCTTAAAGGGCAGTGGATGTATATAAAATGACTTGTGATAAATACTAATGCTGTCAAACCTATTCATTTTGGGTGATTTTTAGAGCCTGCCCTGAAATGTGTCTTTTAAAGATGTTTTAAATCCTGTATCAATGGTCAGTTTTGCATAGTTACTGTTTGTGACTATGGTTATATGAGGGAAGTTTTTAGTTGTTCCTGGGAAAGTGATCTCCTTTACTAAGCCACTTTTAAAAAGTGTTGCCTGGAGACAGTTTGTTTAGTGTAAAACTGAGTGGTCTGCTTTACAATTTAATAAATGGTTATGAAATGTGTGACTGGTATTATAAAATTTGTAAATAAAAAGTGTGAAATATGTATTTGTCTTTTTATTTACCATTGTATAGTGCAGAATCTGTTTCCAAGACCCATTTATTTACTTTTTTTAAAACTTTTTTTTTCACGAGTTTGGCTTGGGGATCAGTTACTGGATGTGATTTTAAGGTTGAAACCCTTTAGGAAACTAATAAAGAGCCACACATTTCCAACAATAGCTTTCATATGTTATTTGAAAGAACAGTGGGAATTCTGTAATGAAGTCCTTAATATCATGCTGCTAAGCTCAAGAGTTAGTGTTCTGTGTTATGGTGATTATGCTGAGCCTCCCTGCTTTTTGGCTAGTGTCATGCGGGCGTCTGTCTTGTCAGGGGGTACTAGAGACTGCCTGAAAACAAAATACATTGAAATCTGGGATTCCCTTTTGTGGTTAATTGAATATGTGCTAGATATTCTGACATAATAAACATTTCCAGAAGTGAAGACTTAAGTATTCCAGCCATATTTAAGTCCTGGGTCTTAAAATGTAACACCTGAGTAGCTTATATTGTTAAATGGGGTTTTCTGCTAAACTTACAATTCTATGCGTCATACTTTGCGATAGGCTTCCTTAACCAGATTGCAGTGCTTCCCTGTGTGATTGATTCCTTCTAACAGCCTGATGTATAACGAAGGTGATGGTTAAAATTTATACTGTGCGTTTGCTGCTAAATGTTTTCCCCAGCATCTCTTAAGTTTAGCCGAGTACAGTGAACTATTTCCATAAGTTGAAATAGAAGAACATGAAATACTGTGTCAGTAGCTTTTAGTCATAGGTGCTGGTGAGACAGCTCTGTGTTTCACTGAAAGCTGACTTTGGAAGTCAGCTATGCGCTTGCCGTGTCACTTAAAATAATGGAAGGCATTCAGAGCAACTTAACAATAGTGTTTTTAATATGATCTGCACAATGGGACATTAAAAAATAAGCCGATATTTACAGTCATTAGTTAGTAGTTTTAGACCCACAGTCTTTGTTTTTGGAGACTAGAGAGTTGTTTATTCTAACACCATTGAGTTTAGGCAGTGTAACTGCTGTAAAGCATGTGTCTAATGTGCTGCAATTAGTTCTAGATGTATCTTAGGGTGCACCTTTCTCTCTCTTAATGTATGAACATACATCACCTGCCTGTTCGCACTTTCCTTGTGGACATAGGCAGTAACTTTCCCCCTAATTAACAAGAAATTCTTAGCTCCTCTTCAGAATTAAGTTTCAAGTCACAGTAATAATTTAATTTGTTGTAAATGAAGACACATTTAAGGTGAGAAAACACTGTGATTTACCCATATAAAAATACTGTTGATTCAGTGCCCTTCTATAAGTCACCTTAATTGGAAAGGAATTAAATATAAAACTGTAAAGCAAGAGCACTTCCACACACCTGTCTGGACAGGGGGGTTGTGAAGTAAGGTGTTATTCATGAAGCTACTCGCCTGCCCTGTTCAAATGAGCAGTGAGGTCAGTTATTCTGGTTTTATCCTGAGCTTACCAGATGGTGAATGGGACTTAAGGGGATCACTGTCAACACTCAGCTTGTAGTGTTGTCTTTTCTGCTGTCCACTTCAACAAGTCTGCATACTTGCTGAAGCCTCCTGGAACTTTGATGTGCCAATGGTGGGCATTAAAATCTCTTTGCTATGGGCCAGTGGTGCTTCGTGTGCACTAAAAGTTGCTCTAAGCAGTCCAGTGTCACCACATTCTCATCGTACAAGCTTGTTACTGGTCTTGAGTATGAAACTTAACAAAAAAAAAAAAAAAAAAGCAAACCTCCTCTTGTAACAAAGGTGTGTCCAGAGTATGAAGACTCCTTCCCTGAAAGTCGTGGTTGCAGTTTGAGCTCATCTGTCAACTCCATGGCTGGGTTTTATTTGGATGTAGAACTTTGAACTGAGCATTTTGCATCGTGAAACGGACTGTCGGTATCTGCAAGTGCCAAGAAAAAGGGACTCCTTGCTCCGTTTCTTTGGATTACAATGAAATGAAACCATGACTATTTTGTATGCAGTTTACAAAAAAAAAAAAAAAAAAGACTGTGACACTCAACACAAAACTTACAGAAGTACATTAATTTGGGCTTTTGGCCAGAAGTCTGAATTTTACGTGAAATCCAGAAAAACTGTATTGAAGGAGGTTTGAATTACAAACAACTTCTTGAAGTTCCTTCGATTGTTAACGATGATTTCCTGCTAACTTAAATTTCTTTCTCAATCGGTTTTGGAAGGTTACACTCAGTACACTAGCAGCAATACTGTCCTGTGGGCTTTTTTTTTCCTTTTTTTCCCCCAAAGTTTCAAATGGAAACAGAATAATATGTTCCTTTTTTTCTTCCTTTTTTTCTTCCTTTTTTTTTTGTTTTTTTTTTTGTTTTGTTTTGTGGTAGACACACTGCCGGGTACTTTGAACAGCGTATTCTTTTTCCACTTTAAGTTTTTGTTTAAAAAAATCCCAAGCAAATCCCTTGGTGTATATAGTGGCAACCAAAAGAGAGGTCTGTATTTCTGGGTTTGGTAATCCCTTTATTTAAAAAACTTAAAATATATTTTTGTTGTACTAAACTTCTCAGTTTCTTCTTATTACTCCAGGCTCCTGCATCAGAGAAGCTCCCAGTTATGTACCTTATGGATTCCATTGTCAAGAATGTGGGAAGAGAATATCTTACTGCATTTACTAAAAACCTAGTTGCAACATTTATTTGTGTATTTGAAAAGGTATATATACACTTTCAGCAAAGTTCTGTATTCTAAGCAAAACTTGTTCCTGGTAAAATAAATATGTGTTTTCAGTTCTGGGTTTTCCTGGGTGGTAAATTGTAAGAGTTGATTGGTTTTCTTCATTCTTAGTACTGTTGCATGTAATACGAAAGGATGTTTGTGCTCTTGTCAAGCATGTAAGCTCCGTGTTAGCTGAAAGCTATAAAGTCACATTAAGTTCATAAGCTTCTTGAGTCTCTTTCCATGCAAGATTTATTAACAATTTTTCATTAATAATTGCTTGCCTGGAAGGATTTCTTGTAATGTGTGAACTGATTAATTATGAGTTACGGATTTATTTTTAAGATAGTTAATACTCTTTATGCTAGGACTATGCTGAGGCTCATTTTTTTTCCAAGTATTTCTCAGCACTTGTCTCTCTCATGTAGTTAATTAGGTTAGTATAAATTATTTGTTATGTGACAAAATAAGTGTTTCTACAGTGAAGACTGAAAATCCCTGACACCTGATATCCTTCTGGTGGTCTGTGAATAAAAAAGTCATATAGAGGAAAGACTTTTAGAATCTATTGCTGTATCATTTTACAAATATCTGTGTAATATATCAATGAATGTTGACAACTGCTGCCAGACCTTTCCATTCTTTTTTTCTTGGTGATCTTAATGTTTAAACCCAGTGAAGTAGTTGTGATTCCTTAGTAAGCAAGGCAGATCAGAGTCCAGTTTTTGAAAAACTCAACTTGAATGGGTTTAAACTGGATCAAAACTGAAGGTTAAATTCTGTGATTACTTGTATGCCATGGTAAGAAGGTGGCATCTCATGAATGAGAGGATTTTTTGCATGTTTATCTGTTTCTGTTTAGTGGTGAGAACTTGAGGAGCCAGTAACCAGTTTTCAGATGTGAAATGGGTGTCTGACTAGGGAATATATATTGTAATAATGAACACTAAATTTAAACTCTTGTATTAGAATAGGCAGATAAGTAGAGATTCTACTTGATTATTTTTTTCAGTATTATGTGATGAATGTTCATTCAGAGTTGTATTTAACTGTCTTGCAACTGGAGTTCTGAATGATTGTTTTTTGAATTTTGTAGGTTAACCGTCTCCTAAGCTAACTCAAGTGTTTTATTTATGCTTATTTAACATGTATATACAAAGTAGCAGTCACTTCTGATAGCTTAGTTGATGGTGGTCCAAGGCACAGGTTGAATTCTACTGTTCATGTGGTTACATATTTTGCTTTATGATTAAGTGTCACAAAGGTATCTTTAAACGCTTTGTAAAGTTAGATACTTCTGCCCAGCCATTTCAGCAGCTTTTGCAGTGAACTTCATACCCTTTTGTTAAAACTTAGATAGAACTCCCTTCAAGATAGTAATGTTTTTATTGATTTTATCGAAGGATCTAAAGAAAAAAAGTGATTTTTTTCCAGACTTTTGTATATCTTGCTCTAGTATTTTAAGAAAAAAAAATGCAGCAAAAGGCTTTTAAGGTTCTATATTTAATGACTGATATAGCATATTTATTGACACTAGGAAAGCTACATATGTTGTGTGCTCTTATTTATTTATTTTTAAGTTAACCACTCGGGTTATCAGGTGAATTGCAAATTTATTGTAAAGCAAAATAAAACTTCTATGATATAATTCAAATTAATAGCTAATGAAAAGATAAAATAGGTGCTAGACTTAGAAAGGCACTTTATTGTAAATATGAACATTCATAGTTCACAGGCAGGTGTAATTTTGCAGTTGAACTGAAATTTAATTGAATTAATTTTACCTAGTTCCCCATTTTTGTTTCATTTACTGGAAAAAGTTGTTCAGTGACTGAACAGGCGATCAGCATACTCTGATTTTGTTCTGTGGTATCATTCTACTCTGCTGTTGATATATCTCATTTAGCACAGGCACCTGAATTCCCTACTGTCTTAAAAGCTGTTGCCTTCCAGTATTTTTGTTACCTTTTTTTTTCACAGAAAATGAGCAAGTAAAATGAGAATTTTGTTAATGGAAAAGTTGAAAGAAAATTCTGATAGAGAATGGTAATATACAATAAAATCTTCAAGTGGCCTCAAACAACAATTCCACCCCGAAGCTTCTGTTATTCTGTTGATATAGGTGTATGAAGCATATGTGTGCTGTTTATAAGTTCTGCATTCTTGAATATGTTAAAATCAAACTACTGATAAATGAATATAAAGTAACTGGAATAAGTTTTACAGAAAAGTGTAATAAGTTGTTTTATATTAACTTAACAAGCCATAGAATTGTTTTATTGTTTTAGGTGGATGAAAATACTAGGAAAAGTTTATTTAAATTACGCTCCACATGGGATGATATTTTTCCTTTGAAGAAACTATATGCCCTTGATGTCAGAGTCAACTCATTAGATCCTGCCTGGCCAATTAAACCTCTACCCCCAAATGTGAATACTTCTAGCATCCATGTGAATCCTAAGTTTTTAAATAAATCGGTAAGTTTTCATGCCTACTGTATGAGCAGATGGTAATATCTGTTTTCATTGTTTGTATACTGCTTTTTTGACAAATATATTAAGAAAGAAGTTTCTGACCTTACTAGATGTGCAAGGTGAGTTTCTGAACTTAGGATATATGCTCAGTTTGTTTTTGTTATTTCAAAACTGTATTTTAGGTTTTTGAATATTGATAACTTTATAGTAAATGATATGCTGGAATTTTCACAATGGAGAAAAAGTTTTAAAATATTCTGGTTATATTTTGCATTTAAAATGCAATGTATAACTTCATTGCAAACTAAATCCAACTACTCAATCATGACAGCACTGAAAGGAGATTAAGTTAGTTGATTTCCATCAAGACTTAAATGTAACTTTGTTTTGTTTTTAGCCAGAGGAATCTACTCCACCTACCTCTGCTGTCAGTTCTGGTGCCTCAACTCCTCCAGCTGTTCCTGAAATACAGAAGAACTTGACACAGGAGCAATTGATAAGGCAACAATTGCTTGCAAAACAAAAACAGTTGTTAGAACTTCAGCAGAAAAAATTAGAGCTGGAGCTGGAACAGACTAAAGCACAGTTGGTGAGTAGGGTAGCTGATGGACCTTTTGTAGGTGTTTCTTTTTTTCTAATAGCATTTTAGTTATACTAATTGCAGTAAATTATTTTTTTCTTAGTTCTACGCAAGTGTGGTTATTTTAGGATTAGAGCAATGCAAATTGATTTGAGGACCTAAAATCAATGTTAATAAAAACTGAATAAAAATTTTACCTTTTTTTGCAAAAGCCTTTTTTGGCCTCTTGCTTTTTTTTTTTTGTTTGTTGGTTTAAGTCTCCAAAGTGATGTCAGGCTAACGTCCTGATCTTGTACTTCTTCTCATGGCTGACGGCCTGGATTTGCCAGTTGAATTCGTTCTGTTTTTTTTGAGAGAGGCTAATATTTCTTCAGAAAGAAGAGTGTTGGTAACTGGAACTATAAAATCTGTTTCCACATTAGGTCACATTTGTTAAATCTGAAAGCGGCACTAAGCAATGCTATTTCATGTTTGTAGTCTTGTTACATTGATAGTTGTATAAATATTTTGATGATGTAAAGACGTGAAACTAAAATACCTTGAAAGTGTAGAAACAAGAAAAATATCACATATTTAGTAGCTTAGTTCCCTTGAGTATGTGGAGTATATTAACAACTTTACTGTTACAGTACAAATGTGCACTTAAGTCTTAATTTTGTAGTATTTAGTTTCATTTCTGTTAGAGCTTGATCTTTTGTAGTGGCACTGCATTATTTAAAATTTGTAATTAGTAATTAGCAGATCACCTAAACAGTTGTATTAAGCACATCTTTTGAGGTTTTTATACATGTGGCTACATGTCATAGAATATGAACATCACTGGGCAGGAGTTACTTGGGAGTTTAATCCTTCCCCCCTCCCCCTTTCTCCCTTATTTCAGGCTGTTTCTCTTAGTGTTCAGCAAGGATCATCCACTATGGCTTCAGTTCCAGCACCTTCCAAGCAGCATGTGTCTCCAGCACCTCATATGGCAGTTAAATCTCATCAGACTCCTGTGCAACCTGAGAAAAACAAGCCATCCCCAAGTCCTCCACTTCATGACATCAAAATAGTAAATAGGGATCCTAGACTTAATAGGATGGCTCAACATTCTTCTCATGCTAAAGATCAGTCTCATAGGAAAGAATTTCCAACAAATGCCACCAGTCAATCTGATACCAAGGCAAGTAAAACAGCTCAGGCTGAAAAACAGAACTCAAAGCAAGAAAAACTGAAGGCAAGTGAAAAAACACCGAAGAAAGAACTTGATCCATCAGAAGCAAAATCTAAATCACCGTCACCTTTGAAAAATAAGCTACCCAGTACTAAAGATAGTAAAACCCAGGAATGTGAAAGCACAAAAGGATCTGAAATCAGTAAACGTGACCCAAGATTGAAAAAACATCTTCAGGAAAAGACAGAGGGCAAGGAGGATGAGGTGAAAGAGAAGAAAAAAAATACAGAGAAAAAAGAAAAAGAAGAACATAAAACGTGTGAACATAGACCAGCAGGCAGCAGAAATAAAGTAATTAACGGTGTTGTTCAGAAACAAGATACAGCTACAGAGGAGTCAGAAAAGCAGGGTGGAAAACAGGGGAGATCCAGCAATAGAAAACGCTCACGATCACGTTCTCCTAAGTCACGATCACCATCTACGCATTCTCCAAAAAGAAGAGATAGGAGATCACCCAAAAGAAGACTTAGGAGCTTATCTCCCACTTCATCAACTCCCAAAATCGGAAAAATACGTCAGATAGGCCCTAAGCAGTCTCATGTTGAGGAAGGTGCACAGACAGCAAGAGAGGAAAGAAATTCTAATAAACGAAATCTGAAACAAGAGGTGCGAGATCCAAGGAGAGTGAAAAAAGCTCAAGAAGATAGGCCTCAAGAAGCAGCAAGCCAACATTCTACAAAAGCCTCTCCTGATCCAAAGGAGAATGCAGAAAACTGGCAAGGATCCAAATCAGGCAAGAGGTGGAAATCTGGTTGGGAAGAGAACAAAAAGTAAGTGACCAACTTTTGAACAATTTCTGCCTGAAATCAGCGGAAATTTTCCTGCTGACTTCAGTATGCTCAGGTTTGGGAGGCAATGTTCGGATGGTCAAAACTGTCTATTCAGATTATTAACTTTCAGTAGCTGATATGGAAATGCTGTATATTTAAATTCTGGTACGATTGTGATGTTTTGCCATGCTCAGTTTTAATTGGAATGTGAGAATATGTCTGAGATAAAGGCATAATTAGTGTGTTCTCGTTTTTAGCTCACAGCAGAATGAAGAACACCAAGCAGCTGGTAAATCCCCTCACCAAAGACACCGGGAAAATTGGTCTGCTGGTAAAGGAATTTTGTCACCCCGAGCACCAAAGCAGCAGCATCGGTTAAGTGTGGATGCCAATTTACAGATTCCCAAAGAGTTGACATCTGCAAGCAAGAGAGAATTACTTAAAAAGGTAATACTGATTAATTTTTATATGTGTAGCAGTATCCTGCATATATGTGTTTTTCTTGTTCAGAAGTCTAAATGTTTATTTTAATATTACAGGCAAATGAACGCTTAGCATCTGGTGAAATAACACAAGATGAGTTCCTTGTTGTAGCCCATCAGATCCGGCAGCTGTTCCAGTATCAGGAAGGGAAGCACAGATGCAACGTGTGGGATAGCCCTACAGAAGAAAAATGTGGTTTGAAAAAGAAACCTCTTCTGTCTGATGCAGAATTAACATATTATGAACACAAAGCAAAATTGAAAAGAACGCAAGTGCAACATTCATTGTCAAGACTCGATCTGTTAGATCCTGATGATATTTTAGATTATCATATACCTGATGCTTTACTTTCTGGAATAGATTGTGAGCAAGCTAAAGCAAAGCGTGGAGTGCAGTTTGACAGAAAAGAACCTTTTGTAGAAAGACCCAGACGGCATTCTCCTGTAAGTGGCAGTAATAGACCTTTTCCTGATAATCTTTCACCACTTGAGAGTCGACGAAGGCTTGAGGAGCAAAATGCTGCTAAAGGAGCAAGAGGTTCTAAGAATTTCGATCCTTATGACAGCTGGGGAGAATCAGAGGAATTTAGAGAAGCTCTCAGACAACAGGGGAAGAGCACACCAGAGTTCCAGAAAATAGATGGTGATGCAATCTGCAGATTTGAAAATCGTGAAGAAAGACAGCTTCTTGGCCAGGCTGGTGTGTATTTTTGTGTTATTTTAGTGTTGTTAAATAATTTGCTTCATTTCAGCAAGTGGTTATGGGGTTTTATGTGTTTATTTAGGTGTTCGAGAAGAACCAAGGTCCCCATTCAGTGAACGTTTCAAGAGAGCGAGGTATGAAGATCCAGAGTCTCCGGGATCAAGATTTGGAGGCATTGAAGTAAAGCAGAGAATAAGTGCACTGATGGAAGACAGACCTCTCTTTGATGGCTCACCTCGACCACCTTCTGCGAGGGTTGGGGTAGATGGACCAGGAAGTCCTTTTGTTGATGGTCCCACTGCAGGTTCAAGTTCTAGAATTGACGGGCCACCTGGACAGGCTGCCCTGAGATTTGAGGGGCCTCTGGTAGCGGGAGGTGCCTCTCAATTTGATGGACCACTGGCAGCAGCAGGGGCTGCTGGAGCCCTAAGATTTGATGGGCCACCAGGGCAGCTGGCAGGTGCCCTCAGGTTTGAAGGACCCCCAGGTCAGGTTGGTGGAGGAGGTCCCCTGAGGTTTGAGGGCCCCCTTGGGCAGATAGGTGGCCCGTTGCGTTTTGAGGGGCCAGCAGGACAGCCTGTAGGTGGTCCTAGATTTGAAGGAGTTGGTCTCAGGTTTGAGGGGCCCCGTGGTCAACTTGCAGGTGGCCTCAGGTTTGAAGGACCTCTGGGGCCCCGAGGTCAACCAGGGGGTTCTCTCAGGTTTGAGGGACCCCATGGTCAGCCTTTGGGGCCTCATGGTCAACCAGGGGGTGGTCTCAGGCCCTTTGAGGGGCCACACTTACAACCACTGGGGCCCCATGGTCAACCTGGAGGCGGCCTTAGGTTTGAGGGGCCTGTGGGGCCACATGGGCCATCAGGTGCTGGACTTAGATTTGAGGGGCCACATGGACCATCAGGTGCTGGACTCAGGTTGGAAGGACCAGGTGTGGGTCCTAGGTTAATTGATGGACCAGCACACCAAGGCGGGGCTGGTCTTAGATTTGAAGGGCCTCTGGGTCGAGCTGGTCCAAGATTTGATGGCTTTGATGGTCAGCCTGGCCAGCTTGCTCTCCTGCAAAGATTTGATGGAATTCATGGGCAGCCTGGCCCAAGATTTGAAAGAGCACCTGGCCAACAAGGACAGCCACGATTTGATGCAGCCATACCTCAAAGATTTGATGGCCCTCACCAGCAACCCTCAAGGTTTGACTTGCCCCTTGGTCTGCAAGGTGCACGTTTTGAAAATGTAGCTAACCATCCTGCCTCAAGACTAGAACTGGCACCCTATGGACAAGGTGGCCCATTTGGTGAACATCCCGGCCCAGGCTACAACGGACCATCCCATGCAATGCAGTTCCAGAGACCTGAATTATTTGATGGTTCTCCAGGACCAAATTTCAGTGGGCCAGCTGGCCCAGGAGCACAGAATTTCCCCTTGAGAGCATCTGGACATTATTTTGATGAAAAAGGTCTTCAAGGTCCTCAATATGGAAACTTCAATAGCCTGTCAGTGGGAAGTAACCAGGTGAGACCTGATAGTTCTAAATACAGCAGTCTGCAGTATTTTTATATCTAGTAGTTATTGTCCCTCTGAAAGCAAGATTTCTGATAAGCAGGGAAGAGACCATTTCAGACTAAAAAATATTAGCTAATATTGATTATTGATTTGCTAATATTGATTACTTAAGGAGGTTATACACTGTTAGGTTCTGAGGAGAAAAAAAAATGGGAAAAAAGAGATTTTACAGTCACTTTGTAGCTGAGAAGATAGCTTGAGGAAATGAGTTTTCATTTTCAACACAGGAACAGAACTCTGATTGGAAATCTGGTATTTTCATTAGACATGCTCTGTAAAGCATGGAAGATGGTGTAATTGTGCATAGAGGTGATTAATTTGTCAGGTGTAGAATTGCAGGGACCAAAAAAAATCATCAGCTTTTTGGAGCTGTTAGTACTGGCAATAGATCTGTAATTTGGGGGAATTGGGAATGATCTGGACGTTGTTAAACTATACTTTCGTAGAGTAGTTTTGTATAGTTTTGCATAGTATAATGCTCTGTGTACCAGAATGCTTTGAGTTCAGATTGTTTTGCCTGTTGGAAATGCCCTGTTCAGAAGGGGAAAGTGGTGCTGAATGTGTCCATGAAAAACAGGTCATTCGTTTCAGTTGATTGCAGATAGGGATTTTAGAGGGCATTTTTGTTTTGGGGGATAATAATTAAATCAAATACAAAGAATGAACTGAATATAAGGCAGTTGTCTCGCTGACCTCTGGAGGAGTAAAAATTTAAACATTTTTAACTTCTTAGTCAAGATTAAGTAGTCAGTTTGCAAAGAATGCTTTTATTATAAATGCATTCTAAAAATGATTTCTTCATCTGAAGTTTGCTGCATCTAACTTGATGAAAACATCCTGTTTTCAGGATGCTTTTGAATAGTGCATGATGTTTCTGAATAGCAGCACTCGTTGATGCACAGTTATCAGAATCCCCAGTTTTTCTGATGCACTCTGTTTTGGTGGAAAAGAAGGGTTTGAAAGGAAAGTAATGGGTTTAGACACTATGATTGGAATTTGAAGACTGAAAAAGTAGAATAAAGAAGTGTGGGGTTTTTTTTAGTATTTTTTTTTTTTATGGGAAATTAGGATTAAAGAAAGGTTATGAGCTCATTTGACTTTGAATATTAAACTAATATGGTACATTCCTGGAAGAAATTTAGCATATCTAAAGTTTTAAATGATATCATGCAAACAGCACATAAATATTTACTTTTACAGATGTCTCTCATGTCTGCTCAACCCGGACCTTATGGTCAAGGTCAGCAATATTTACCAAATCCTGGAAGCTTTGTTCAGAACCCAGCAGGTATGTACCAAAATAGTGGAAACAATTATTTTCAGTAACAAAACAATATTTTTGTTCCCTTTGGATTGATTTGTTTATTAGAGGCCGTAAAAATAAGCATTCCATATGGTCCTGGTGTACTAATTCTGTGTGGACTAAAGGAAGCCTTGGCACTTGATGAGATGTGGTTTCTGTAATGCCTACATTTCTCCAGGGGTTTTCCTCAAACACTGAATGCTTTCATTAGTTTTCATTAACCATGTGGTTTTGGACATACAGCTGGGCTTAAAAAAATAAAATCTCATTAGCTTTTGAGAGGACAGGAAGGCATCAGTCCATAGGACTGACTTGTATTTGCCAGGCTATACACAGTACACCTGTACATGAATTAAAAACTTCTACAATGTCATAATTAAAAGCAGATAATCAAGTAGATTAATCCTTATAAATATTTTAAGCATAAAATGGTAAGTACTAGCTTTACTAAAAACAATAGAAATTTGTATACAAGGAGGCAGCATAAGATAGCTCTTAAAAATACCTAAATTATGAAGGAAGCTGCTGCAAGGGAAGGAAATAAATGGGAGAAGCAGGAGGCAGAGAGAAGTGTATTGGTGGAAGTTGACTAAATTTTTGAAGTTTATGGCGTCACAGATGTTGATGTTTTGTTTCATTTTTTCCTAGGAGCCCTTCCACATTCATACCCTGATAATCACCTTGGCCAGCTGGATGTCAATGAGTTGTTTGCTAAACTGCTGTCAACAGGAATCCTCAAACCATCAAAAACGGATTCCACGTCAGCACGTATGTAGATCCATTATATTCCAACTACTCAGTTTATGCATCATCTCAGTGCAAAGCTAAATTAATTCTTGCAGATTTTTTTTTATTAAATTCTTTTCTTTGCATGTGGTGAAGTAAAATCTTAGCTCTTAATTTGTACATTTATGCTATACAAAGCAGTGAGGTGCCTCTTTGGTGCTGTTCTTTGCTTGTTCTTGTTCTTGATTATAATCAGATCCTTGTCAGGTTCTGAAATGCCTCTTATGTTGAAATGAATTTCTTAAGAGAAATGACTATTATGTTAGGTGAGACTCAGCTACTATTATGCACTTGCATTTTAACATAGATTGCTTGCATTGGTATCTCAATAAAAATAACTTTCAAGAGTATTTTGTTTCTTTATGATAATGTAATGATGTACCACTGAATGTGTATTTTTGATGAAATTGTAATTGTCTTTATTTTCTAGAAGTAAATGAAACGTCAGGCCAGCCAGCTGCTGAAGAGGAGGAGGATGATCAGAATGAAGATCAGAATGTTCCAGACCTCACTAACTTTACAGTTGAAGAACTCAGACAGTGCGTATGGTTGCGTGATCTTACAGTGCAGTCAGAGCAAGGACATGATCAGGATATCTCTGTAGTTAATCCGGGGCAGCTGAGAGCTTTTAAAAGATTTGAATATTGCTTTGTGGCTGTTACAAGGAGACCAGCAGTTTTTGCTTCTGTTAACCTAGCAGAATTTGAGTGAGGAAGAAGGGAAAACTAACCTACCTAATCCATTTTTATCCAATCTACATGGTGTGATTCAGTCAGCAAGGTTATAGGACCTGTCAGTGTTACTTCCTTTGCTACTTCCAGTGTTACTACCTTGGTATTAGTTTGCAAACTGACCAAATACCAAATGTTTTTTTCCTACTGTTTTAATTATTTGAAGCAACTTACTGAGGAACTTAACTGTTTCTTTAAAAAAAAAAAAAAGAAAAAGAAAAAAAAAAGCTAAGACTTTTTTGTTTGTTTTTGTAGGCGCTATGATAGTGTTATAAACCGACTGTACACTGGAATTCAGTGTTACTCGTGTGGAATGAGATTTACTACTTCACAAACAGATGTTTATGCAGATCATTTAGACTGGCATTACCGTCAAAACCGCACAGAAAAGGATGTGAGCAGAAAAGTTACACACAGAAGGTGGTACTACAGTTTAACAGTAAGTAATGCAGTATGTTTTTTGATAAAATAAAGGCCAGATTCTGTGCTTTGCGTATGTGCTGCAGTATTGCAGTTGAATCTCGAGTTGCATCATCCCAGGACTTTGCCTTTGATAAACACAGTGCTGCTCAGATATTTCAAAAAGTCAAAACACAGAAGCTGGAAAATGGAAATTGAAAGATCGTGATGTTTCTGGAGATTATTTTCAATGTTGTAGTACCATGGAAAAATATACACTGTAATAATGCTGCATATGAGCATTTCAGTTTTTAATGGACTCATTACATATGCTACTTTTTGGATTTTTTTATTTTTTTTGAACTTTACATTTTAAGTGTTATTTTTTAGCTGTTTGCCCATGTCTGAGTGTGATGAAAATTTTCCCCTAGGACTGGATTGAATTTGAAGAAATAGCTGATTTAGAGGAGCGTGCAAAAAGCCAGTTTTTTGAAAAAGCTCATGAAGAGGTGGTGCTGAAGACGCAAGAAGCTGCGAAAGAGAAGGAGTTTCAGAGTGTCCCTGCTGGACCAGCTGGAGCAGATGAGGTATGTTCCAGCTTGCCTGCATTAGCCCAGAGAGTGAGAATGATCTCATACTTTAAAGAATTTTATAGCATTCTTTTATACAGTGGTTTAGTCTGAAGTTCTGCTCTTGGAGAGAACGGCCTCTGTGTAGCCACCTCATAAATTTTAGATGTGTTTATGTAATCCTTGTTTCCCAGTAGCAGGTAGTGACATAGACAGAAACACTTTAAAACAAAACAAATAAAACAGCTATGGCCAGTCCATCCTCACAACAAAAAATGGAATTGGAAATGTGTGATAATTTACTGAGTGTATTCATAGGAAACAAGTGAATTGGGAATGGTCCTTTGGGGTGCAAATACCAATTCTTACCTGTTCTTTTTCCTTTTTTCCTCCAGTAGAAGTTAGACATTAGGACAAAGTAGTATCTCATCCTTTTGACTTAAAAATAAACAGAAGATAAGTATTTTATTAGATTAGTTAGTATAGTAATGGACTACTATATTGGCAGAATTTCAGCTTAGTTTTACATGCTTAACCCTATGCAAAACCAGCTATCAAGCCCTGAAGGCATTTGTTTTAATTTTGGGGGGAAAAAAGACTGAGACTCTCTAACTGAAAGGACAAAGCTTTACTAGTCTCAAGTGACAGCTGTCTGCAAGTCCTGGTGATGATTGTTACNTTCGGCCTTTTTCTCAAAGTTGATCATATGTCAGAGAAAGCCTTGAAGATGTTTATATTCTAAACAAAAGTTATCCCTTTTTAACTTGAAACTCAAAGGTGAGTTAAGGATAGGAGTGCAGGTAATGCCATAAATAAAATCAGATGAGTCCCCCTACTGGATTGTGTCTGCTGGCAGAAAAAAAAGCATTAGGTTGTCAAGTTTTGGCACAGACTCTCTAGCTGAAAGGACAAAGCTTTACTAGTCTCAAGTGACAGCTGTCTGCAAGTCCTGGTGATGATTGTTACGGAGTCTGCAAGCTACACTCAGAATTTTCATTAGTATATGTATTCTAACGGTACTTTTAAAATGTGGAGGCAAGATCATGATATAGGAGAAGATATTTAAATGCTTTATTTGATTGTCATTAATTGCATTCTTAAAGTTGGTGTGTTCAGTATATTGTTAAAGTAATCTCTTTCTTAAATAACTTTTCAGAGCTGTGAAATTTGCCAAGAGCAATTTGAACAGTACTGGGATGAGGAGGAGGAAGAGTGGCATCTGAAGAATGCAATTAGAGTGGATGAAAAGGTAAACTGATTTTATTATATGTGATACTTGTTTAGAGAAAGAAAAAGAAATCAGAATTGCAGCAAGAAATCGGGAGGGGAAAGTGGTTTTAATTCCCAGTGGATTCTATTGATGGTTTTGCTGGCCTCCAAATACACCAATATCTCACTGCGTTGAAATGCATGAAATCTTGATTCCATTAGCAGAGACTCATTAGGGTTTCCTCATGCTGCTTTACTAAAAGAAAGATGAATGTCCATTTATATGGATGTAGATTATTGGTTCTATAAATTCTAAATACTGCTGCAGAAAAATAATTCTCAACACTTCCAGGCTTTTGTGTAACTTTTCCTACAAAAAGACACACAAAATCCTCTTCCAGTTAGTTATACTTTGCCTACTCAGACCTTTTTTTTTTTTTTTTTGATGGAGTATAATATGTGTAATCAAAACTGTCCTGTTCATAATTAGTGTTTCTACTGTAAAATAAATATATACTTAAGTGTATAACAATTCTTTTTCAGATTTACCATCCATCATGTTATGAAGATTACCAAAATGTAAGTGGATTCTTTGTAAGCTTTCTTAAGCAGTCTTGAGTTGTTTTTGCTTGATTTCTGGCTTTGCAGGGAGTAAATGTATTGAGAGAATGCTACCCATTTCTGTTGCTTATGACTGTACAAAGAAATAAGGACCCTAGGCATGGCAAGTTTTGTATTATTTAAGATTAATTTTTTTTTTGCTGTAGTATCTCAGTTTGTGTGTCACACAAAACTAAAGAAAAACCATGGCTTGAAAATATATTCTGAATAATTGTTGAGTAAAGCTCTCAAATCTTAGGGTTTTGCAAAATTGAATTAATGGATGTTGATGCGTGTGTGTGTTAAATTTTTAATGATTTGAGAGTTATAATAGTTCTGGGGATAGCTGAGAATGTTTTATGGTAATGTGTTAACTGCTTCATCCATACTTGGATGATGTATTTTTAAAATAATGTTTAAGAAATTCAGTTAAACTGGTTTTCTTAAGGTCAGAATAAAGTCGAAGTTTGAACGCTGAATGGCTGATTAACAACTTGCTATTCTTGTTTTGAAAGTTACCATAAGAAGTTACAAATAGTTGTCGTTTGTGGTGTGTTAATGCTACAATAACTTTCATTGTGCAGACATCATCATTCGATTGCACACCATCTCCCAGCAAGACTCCTGTAGAAAATCCACTAAATATTATGTTGAACATTGTTAAACAAGAAACAGAAGAATCCTGTGAGCCCCCTAAAGTCAAAGAAGAACCTGAGGACACCCCTATTAGCTGTGCAGAAGAGAGCACACCTGCATCTACAGATATTAAAACAGAACCTGATAAGGTTGAGTCTGTTTAAATAAACTGAGGTATGAATTTTTTTTACAGAACAGAAGAGCTGCTGTGTTGACTCTGGAAGGCAAATACTTTTTATATGAAATAAAAATGTTTAGCTGAGGCAGGGCCTCAGCTACTGTTTGGTTAATAAATACATTTTTGTATTTGAATTTCTTATTGCCTGCACAGTTTCAGGTGTCATTGTGTGAAAGTTCTGTAGATGCGTGAAAATTTAATGGAATGAAATTGTATATGTAAAAATGTACAATTTTCACTTGTGGAAATGTAAATTATAAATAAAAGATATTTTTGCTATATATGGAGTGTAACGTTTATGCACACCATCAGATGAAGACAGCATTTCTGTACTTTTTTCAGCTTAAATGCAAATAAAACAACCTCAGTTTTAGACCTCTTGCTCAACAGAATTCAGAAAAATGAAAACAAATAACTTCCATTATCTCATACGTGGGTTATCAAGGGAAGTGATGCAGGGACTTTTTCAGACAGCCCGCCTTAGATTTCTTATTTCTTATTAAATTTATTTGAAAAACTTACATATCCAGATATTCAAGACATAACCAAAAAGACAGTTCTGGGTAGAAGAGGAAAATTAACAAAGCAGCGTGCTTGATTGTGAACACAAGTGCCAACAACATTCAATTAACAAACCAGGATGCCTGGTAGTTGAGACATTTTAAAAGATTTTTTTTTTCATTAGTCAAACACATAAGAATTTAATATAGCTGAACAAACTTTTAAGTTACAGGGGGAAATGAATGTAAGAATGCTCATTTGAAACATGGTTAACATTTTTCTTTGTTGGTTATGACTGGACTTAGATGGTAAACCAGATATCCTGAGATGTTAATATTTCTTAAATGTAATAAATAAAAAGAAGCATATATTTGAGTGTGATTCTCTTCCTTGCTGTACTGGGTTGGTGTGGCTGGCATGGTTGTGGAATGGGGAATAAATGGACATGCTGTTCATGTTTTAGGGCAAGATCCATCTCAAGTTGTATTCCCTCTAGCATGTGTTGTACAGTGCCTAGTTTAAAAGCTGCCAGGAGCAAGACAAAAACGCTAAAATTCAGCATGCAGTCACAGTGCTGGTGTGTTACTCTCTGTGTGTCTTTTGTGTGTGTGACGCAAGTAAAAATAAGCTGTGATCACGCTGTGTTCATTGCAACCTTCCATCTTCACAACAGTTTGCAAGCGGTTTTGAGGATGTTAACAGTTCTTTGAGCCTTTATCATTAACAAAATCTTATCTACAGTTGTGAGTGTAGCCAGTTCTAGATGATAACCTTAAAAATTAGAAGTTTAGAGAGGATTAAGAGATTCATCGGGACTGAGTACATTTGCATGGTGGTGTGTATCACATTTGCATGGTGGTGTGCTATCACTCTACCACTGCTGGTGGCAGAGGCTGAAGCAGAAAAGAACAAATTGCTCTATCTGCTCGTTGGGGATAGAACAGGAGGAGACATACACATTAGAACATCTACAGAAACTTAGTGAGGAGAGGGACAAGCTCCAAACCCTGCTTGAGAGATGAGTGTCCCTGCCACGTTCCCTCTAGAGCCAGGCCTGGTTTCAGCCGTTAAAATCAGGTTGGAACAAAAAGTTTACTATGTGCTAGGGTTTGGTCGGTTGGTCTTGGTATTTCCTAGGCAGGGTTCAAACCCAGCTCATGCAGAAATGTTAACGAAACGAAGGCAGGCTCGAGCCTGCAGCAAATACTGTCGCAAAATGCTCTGGGTGTCCCTCCTGGAGCAGGGGGTTGGACTAGATGATCCCTAGAGGTCCCTTCCAACCTCAACCAATCTGTGATTCTGTGAAAATGTGTTTTTAACCTACGATAGCGTTAAAGTGTGCACGTACCCTCTCAGTGGCTGCACCTTGTTCTTTGAACACAGTATTTACAGGTGGCTTCCTTCTCACCAGTAGTACTGAACTACTTACCGGTGTGTATTACATGGATCTAAGGATAAATGGGTTAAAGCTGTTGTTGGAAACATGCCTGTTTTCTCCAAGCACAAGTCTTCACATCCAACCGAGTTTTAGGAGCCTCATAGGGACTGAAGTGGATTTTGTTTAACAAGGCTTTTGTTTGTTTATCTATCTTCCTTTGGGAATATCCATGGCGAGCAGTCAGGCCTCCGTGGGGAGAGGAACCCGAGTGGCTGCGGAGCTGCCCGGCTTTGCGCCGTGGCGGCTGCTTGGTCCAAGGGGGCCGGGACGCGGCCGGGTGCCGGCGCCGCGGGAGGAAGGTCCCGTCCGGCCGCCGAAGCGCAGCCCGCCTCGGCCCGCGCGTTGCCGCCGCCATTTCCCGGCGGCTCCGCGCCCCTGGCAACGCGGCCGCGGAGCAGGAGAGCCGCGA
>VWPW01014914.1:62193-84775 GCA_013389825.1 Crypturellus undulatus
CTCGAGCGCCCCGTGCCGGGCCCGCTCGCCCGGGGCGCGCGCGGCGGCCGTTGGCGGCCGTTAGCGGCCGTTAGCGGCGGTTGGCGGCCGTTGGTGCCGCAGCTCCGTCGCGCACAACGTTCATTTTCTCACCGTGCTGCACAGAGGTTTGCCCTGCGTCGAGCATTTTGCCCCGTTTTCTCTTTGGGGGCGGAGGCGGCTGTCACACAAACGTCCCCCTGAAGTACTGCCCAGATAGGCTGCGTGCAAATTTTTTTTTTTGTGCGTATTTGTGTTATAAAAAATATATGAATGTTTCAATTCCCTTCTTTCCTTGTTCTCCGTGATACTCTTAATTTCTTTAACAACTCTTGGTCAGAAACTTACCTAATATTTTTCTTCCTTAAAGAAAAAAAAAGGTCTTTAAAAAAATGCTCGAGCACCTCAGCCGTTAGACATACAGTAGTTATTTCCACTTACAATCTCTGGCAAATCTTTAGCAAAGCGCCAGGGCACAGGAGGTTTGGACGCGCAGTCGCCTATTTTTTGGACCACGCTGCTTGTGCACTTAAGAGTGAATCGGTGCCTCTGAGTCGATGGCAGTTTTAGTGGCTGGAGGAAGTTTTGGCGGCTCCAGCGGGAGCGGAATGGTGAGGACAGTAGCGAAGTGACGGGTGCTGGAGCAGCGCCACAGTCTGTGGAAGTGACCCAGGATCCTGGCTAATCCAAGTCCCCTTCTAACTCTCATGGGTTACACTAAACACTTTTTGGTTATTTCCTTTAAAGCCGAAACCCTGATGTTTCTTTGATTCATCATATATCAAATCCCCTAAATGTTGCTATAGTGGCTAATGGTCTTTCTTATTCCTCACTAGCTGTCAAGAAGAAGAGAAATT
The DNA here is from genome assembly GCA_013389825.1 of Crypturellus undulatus. Lineage (NCBI taxonomy): Eukaryota > Metazoa > Chordata > Aves > Tinamiformes > Tinamidae > Crypturellus > Crypturellus undulatus. The sequence goes on from VWPW01014914.1 coordinate 63,069, forward strand.
ACGCTAGCGTACACGAGGCGGTGAAAGCCGGTGATGTAGAGCAGCTCGCGTCGATGATAAGGAGTGGAGCTGATATTAACAAGGCGGATTTACCCCACAAATTCACCCCTTTGCACTGGGCTGCGCACTCGGGAAGTCTGGAGGTAAAGTGTTTGTTAGCACTTGGACACAGCAAGGTTTTTGAAAGTTAATGTTTTCCTTCTTTTAGTGGGAATGACAATGCACACAACTGCAAGCTCTGATCAAGATAATAAATAACCCGTCTGTTCTTCCTAGTAAATATGTTGGCAAGGGTAGAAGTACAGTTTTTCAATTGTCAACTCTTAAATAGCCCTTTTCTACCTCTATAAATTCTGCAAATTTTCATTTGATTCTCACATTTTGCAATCAGTGTATTAGACTTGATTGAGTTAGCTTGTCATCTATTTGTTCCGCACTAAGCTCCTAATACTGGGAAGAGGAAGAATCAGACCTAGAGACTGGCATAAACCACCACCAACAACAACGTAATAATAATTATTGTTAATAATATCTAACAAACTATGTAACTAGTCCTCTACTTTTTCTGGTTAGTTCATAAAGCTTTTCATGAAAAGTACGGATCAGGGGCTGACCTGCTGGAAAGCAACTCTGCACAGAGGGATTTGGGAGTCCTGGTTGACAACAAGTTGACCATGAGGCAGCAATGTGCCCTCATGACCAAGAAGGCCAATGGGCTCCTGGCTGCATGAGGAGGAGCGTTGCCAGCAGGTGGAGGGAGGGGATCCTGCCCCTCTGCTCAGCTCTGGTGAGGCCGCACCTGGAGTATTGGGGGCAGTTCTGGGCTCCCCAGGACAAGAGGGACATGGAGCTTCTAGAGAGGGTCCAGCGGAGAGCCACAAAGACGATTAAGGGACTGGAGCATCTATCGTATGAGGAAAGACTAAGCGAGTTGGGCCTGTTTAGTTTGGAGAAGAGAAGATTGAGGGGAGATCTGATCAATACGTATAAGTACCTGAAGGGAGAATGTAGGGAGGATGGGGCCAAACTCTTCTCAGTGGTGGTCAGTGACAGGACAAGGGGTAACGGATACAAATTGAAACACAGGCAGTTCCACCNCACCTGGATGCCACCCTGTGCCCTGTGCTTGGGTGTCCCTGCTGGAGCAGGGGGTTGGACTGGATGAGCTCTAGAGGTCCCTTCCAACCCCAACCATTCTGGGATTCTGTGAAAAGCAAAAGGACTGCTGGCAAAAGGTGAATAGCGCAAGGCTATGCTGCAGAAGGATGAGAGGAGGATTCCATGTACACAAGGAGCCTAATAAATGAAACAGAATTTTAAATGTGTTTAGTTGTATTTTTAACTGGAATTCAAGAGAGCATGTTTGCATCATTTACGACAGTATTTTTAACTCATGACATACAAATGCCCTCACAGATTGTATTTTAAACCTGGAAAAGAAAAATTTGTAAGACATACTACAAAATCAATCCTGGGGTCTAGATTACTAGGTCCTGCATACCTTTCTTCTGGGTCAAGCCCTGAAATTGTATAATTTACCCTTAACTTCCTAATGCACAAATATCTGGCTAATCCATACTTGTGTCTTATTTTAATAACAAGGTATTCTGATATGCTTTGAAATGTAGCATCTGCTGATAATTTGTAGTTAGGATTGTGCCCTAGACTCACAATATGAATCATTTGAAAGACTTTTTGTTTTTTTGTTGCGCAGTGTCTTCACTGGTTGCTCTGGCACAGAGCTGATACAACTCAAGTAACTGTTAGAGGCTGGACAGCAGCGCATCTTGCAGCTATCCGGGGCCAGGATGCCTGCATGCAAGTAAGTACCAATATTCACTCACAAACAAAGCTAACTTGTGAACTGAACTTTTGCTTTTCATTTCTTTTAGGCTCTGTTGTTAAATGGAGCCAACCTAGAGGCTCAGGATGACCGTGGGTGCACCCCGTCCCACTTAGCCGCAGCCCATGGGCAGTCCTACACATTACAGACTATCCTGCGGAGTGGAGTGGTGAGGGACTTTCTTCTGCAGTTCCCTGGTGCAAAGGGGTCTGTGGAGGGGATGATAGAATTTACTTTTACCGTAACTTTTCATTTTTTAAATTGCAAAGTATATATGAAAATGTTCCAAAAGTCTAGGGAGAATCAGTAATGTGAGAAAACAACATTCCACAGGGAATGTTGTTAAGGTTGGGCACTGTGGTTATTGTGATTTTTTTACATTTGTACTACTCTTCTGTTGTAGAATAGGCAAAAAATTAAAAAAAAAAATCCCAAACAAACCTAGATGTATATTTAAGGAATAATGATGGATATGATGATGGAAGTATGTCTGAAAATGTACCTTTTATACATGTATTACTTAAATATAATGAAGAGCCTATGAAAAATACCTCTCTTGGAATGAGGTCTGTGCACACAGCATGAACTGTGAAAAAAGTTGTTGGGTTTGACTTAAATAATTGAACACAACAAACAGCTAATTCCTGTTTATGAAAATTGTCTTATTTCCAAGTTTCATAAATGCATGAACTGACCTGCTGTTTTCCTTCTAGAATGCAAATGTTTCAGACAGGAACGACTGGAAACCTGTTCATTACGCTGCCTTTCATGGTCGCTTGGGGTGTTTGCAGCTGCTTGTTAGATGGGGAGCGTGCGTAGATGATGTGGATAACAACGGAAACCTTCCAGGTCACACACGTGTTTTGTCGCCCCTGGATGGCAACTGTTGTGTTACAGAGGCCCTGGGAGGGGGAGGGTGGCCAGGGCAGGGGGCACTTTCAGTTTTTTGGGTTTCTGCCAGAGTGTGATGGATATGTGTATTCAAATTCTGGCTTATTCTTGGGCAGGTTTTTGTATCCGACTGCTTCTTAACTGCTTTGATGAAACCGTTGTTCTCATTTACGTGGAATCTCATCTTGATTTCTGAAATACCAACGTTTCTGTGTAATTTGTACTCCTTTTACAACCAGGTGCTCAGTCACTTTATCTAGTGCAAAAAATGGAACCACAGAACCACAGAGTTGTGTTGGGCACTAGCTACTAAGAGACACACAGATTAAAATTCAGCTGTGTAAAGTTGTTTTATGTGACTTCCTCTGCATTCTATTGAAACTCTCCAAAATGACATGGACCGAATAGAACTCTCAAATATATTTTTCCCTTACCATCTCTACAGCAAAATCTGAGGTTTTCTGATTGCTGTCTGCATAAGGCAGATATCTGGATAAAAAGTTTAATCACAAAAGGTTATTTTTTGTCCTTAAGATATCTGGAAAAGATCTGTGAGTGCTGGGTCAGTTTTGCACCAGCAAACAGACTGTAATAGTTAGTACTTAACCTTAAGAAGATGAGACTTCTTTTCACTTTTCCCAGAGTAACTGTAACTCACCGAAGAGATTTAAAACCAATGGGACAGCTACCCCAAAATCAGCATAGCTCAGATTTTGCTGCTTTAAATTTTAGCAATCATCTCTACCTAAATATCATTATCTTGCCATAAACCAGTATCATCTTTAAGAGCTGTCGGTCGGAGGAGGTGTGCATGGTTTGCAGCAGAGAGCTTGTATGTGCCAAAATTTAACTTAAGTGTCAGGTCTTAGGTCTGCTTGTCAGTGTACAAATTACACAGGGCATTTCTGGAGAGTGACAATACATAATTAATAAGCACTTGGGGGGCAACTTCTAGTTGAGTTTTGAGTTCTGTTGTGACATACTGTGTTTTACCTTGTGCTGTAGCTCATCTGGCAGCCATGGAAGGACACCTGCTCTGCTTTAAGTTCTTGGCCAATAAAATGAGCAATGTCAAGTGCACTCTGAAAGCCAGGAATGACCATGGAGAGACCCCAAGGGACTTGGCTGAACGGTTCTATAAAGACAATATTTTGCAATATATTGATAGTGTGGAAAAACAAGGGGAGCATCCAGAGACACAGGAAGGTGAGTGTGGATTGCAGTGTAATGAATGCTACAGGAATATTTAATGCTGGAAACATGTTTGAGCAGGAGTATAACCTTTAAATAAGCAATGTAACCAACAACTGTTCCTTTCAATACTTCATATATTTAGTCATAGCCAAAGACTGGGATACCCAGTGTGATTTTATAAATGTTTTAGATTTTCTCCTAGCTGAAATAAAAGTTGTCACTCTGTTTTACACTCTGAATCTCAAGTTATCCATGTTATCTTTCTTAGACTTCACTAGGGAACCTGCAGAATTGTCTAATTTAGGAGTGTGCAGAGTTGCCTGTTCAGAATCCTTTACTTGCATTGAACAGCATTTTACTCTGGAAAAAATCCCACCAAAATTAGGATTTTTGCTAAAACTGAATGGCTAGTGTTTTAAGCAAGAAACAATTTATATATTTGGCAAGAGCTTATAATTCCAAAGAGGCAGGTGACTCTAGCTGTCAACAGTAATAGAACAACCACCTTCAAACAAAGGTATCTTTGTTATTCCAGGTTTATGAAATTAGTCCTTTAGTTGTATAAGGTACTTGTAGCCATAACCAAGCTATGTTTAGTCCAGCCTGTGACGAGCAGTGCTAGTTTTGCAGCTGCATTTTAGCTGGGTAAAGGTGCATTAGCCTTGTTAACTGCAGCTCTGAAATTTCCCTGCAGAAGTCAAGGGGAGAGAGGCAGGCTGTGCACGATGAATGTGAGCACGATGAATATGATGCTTATTAAAACTGTGGGCATCTGCTTGGAAACATGCTTTTCATTTTCAGTTTTAGCTTTCCCAGCCCACGGTGCTGCTTTCAAAGGGGACCTGATAACACTTAGAAAATTAGTGAAAAGTGGAATAATCAATATTAACGAACGAGATGATACAGGAGCCACTCTCATGCACAAAGGTCAGTAGTTGTGATCTGTGTTCCAGCTTGTTACTGTTGGTTTGTGACATTGCTTGCTTACTTTTTCTAGAGCCTGCTTATCAGATAAATTTCATGAAAAACAGCGTCTCATTTCCTGAGGGCTTCAAAGGGTGACACATATTTGGCGGTCTGTGTGTGCGTAGGTCTCTTTTACTTTAAAAACAAACTAACCAAGTTGAAGTCAAGGAGGAAGAATTTGTATTAAAACATCTAATCTGAAAATGGATTTCTTTTTTTTATTAGGTGAAATGTGACTTTTAGAAGTGTTGGCTATCTAGGTATGGTGGTCTGTATTATGGCCTGGACCTTTATTTACTGAACGTCTTTGTTCTGTGGAGGTGTTTTCTAAAAACCACAGCAAAGTCGTTAGACTTCACAGCATGCTGTGAAGGAAGGAAGGGAAGTCCCTGCTATCTAGCACATTTATTTGCAGGGCAGTGCTAGCATTACAAAAAAAAAAAAAAAGAAAAAAGCTCCTGCTGTGTTTTGGTGTTTTCTTTTGTAATGTCTGAAAAAAGAAATGAAGGAGGAAAAAAAAAGAGGTCAATATTATTGTAATATGTATTTAAGATTTTTTTTTTCTCAGTCTCTCCACATCTCTTTTTGACTAGATATAAATAGATTTTTTCCAAACATAATTGTTAGGAGGAATATGAATTTTATGGGGAAAAATTGTAACCCATAATTGTTGCATTTCCTTGTTTCAGTAAAATATGACACATATCCAAAGGAGGTGCTTGCAGAGATAGGTTTAACTTTCCTTGAGAAAAAGAGCTTTCAGGTTTCAGCCTACATGCCAAGTACCATCTTCCTCTATGTGAAATATCATTCCTGGGACCATGGTGTGGGGGGAGTAGCCCTGCCAGATCAATCTTGAGGGCAAGCTGTTGTGTCAGACTGTAAAGTGAGAGGTGTTGTCTCCAGGTGTAGCCCCAGAAGCAATGTACCAGCCCAAAGCTCCAGCTTTTCTCCCGTTCCAGGAGCCATCAATGCACCTTGCAGATCTCACAAACAGCCGTGCCAGGGCTGGGGGAGACCATGGAGCAAGTGTGAAGTGCTGCAAATAAGCAACATGAAGGCCTGACTGAAAGGGAGTGTGAGGTGGCAGGTATCTGTGTGTCCCGTGCTTGAAGCATGAGACTGGGCAAGTTTAGTCCAGCTCCTGACTGGGAGGAATTCCTGTTAATTTTCTGGAGCTTCAAGGAGGCACAAAGTGACATTGCATGATATTCCTGAGAACTGCATGGGACTCAATCCTCTTAGTATTTCCCCTGTAGGGTGTTAGTGAGCACAGACCCTGGAGTGTCAAACCATGCCAAGAGGAGAACATCTTGGGTTTGAAACACATCAACTATTGACATCTGACTTGTGCACATTCCTTCCCACAGCCGCTGGACAAGGACATATCCACTGCTTACAGTGGTTGATTGAGATGGGAGCTGACTGTGACATTACAAATGAAGCTGGAGAGACTCCAAAAGATGTAGCCAAGAGGTAGCAGTGCCTATCCTGTGACTGTTTCATTTATTTGCTTACTATTTATGTACCAATATCATTGAAATTATTCCTTATTTTCGATGATGGAATAAGCACAGATGAGGCCCGGGAATTCCAGTAAACAAAGCTATGCTGTAGCTGTAAAAAGTTGTAATTTCAATTTAATAGATTTTTTTTTTTTTTGAGTAGGGACAGACATAAAACATGAAAAGGTGAGTTAAGAGCCAATATACTCCATCTATGCAAAATGAGAACTAGATAAGGGCATCTTTTTTTCCTGTTTATTAATAAAACTAATGCAGTTGCTAATGAGATTCAATTAAAAATCCCTGCAAAGGACAATATATCTTTGTTGTGGAAGTCATGCCATAAGATTTTGCTGTAGCTGAAATTGCCATCAAAGTACTATAAAAAGCTGTTGAGCTGCTCATAGTTTGTGCACCAGTGCTTACTTAAATCCTGAAACATCATCTGCTTGAGATAAATGGGAACATGATGAATTTCAGAGAGTTTCTGTCCAATGCATGGACCATAGATACATTTTCCACATGATGGGAATATTTCTGCGTAGATTAACTGTTCTCTGTGCAGATTTGCCCAGCTGGCAGCTGTGGAACTTTTGACACAAAGAACTGGAGACAGTAACTCTGATGAGGAAGAGCTAGATGCAAACAACATCAAGTTTTTTGAGAGACACGGTGTGGAAGGGAGCACAGATAGCAAGGAAGATATAACCCTGGATAAAGCAGAGAAAAGGAATGCACGCGGTAAGCATTTTTTTGTCATCACTTTTTATTTGGAAAAAGTAGTTCCAAAATACTATATTCCTGGTTTCACGTTCTGCCAACTGCTGAAAACTTTCTTACAGAAGTTAGAACTAAGCTATAAGACAACTTAGTTGACAGGATGTCTGGGCCATTGGACATTCAAACATGGTTTGGAAAATTAGCACAGGATGATCCTTGACACTGCTTAGATCTGCGTGGATGAGGCAGCATTAGACTGCATGTTGTTTTTGAGAGCTCTCTGCAGTGGGTAGCTCTGGGGGTGCTGAGCAGAGCAATTGCTGCCTTCTGTTTGTGAGAATCTTTTCCAGACCACTAGATTCCAGCATGGGTGTCATCACTCTGTGGCATGTTACTTACCTGGAGAACTCTGTCTTGCAGTAAGGGCCTATCGCAAGATTCAGGAACTTCAGCAGCTTCTAGAAGTTGCCTACAGCAACTACAGACAGCTGGGAGGAATAACTGAGGAGGAAAGGAGGACGAAAAAAGAAGAAAGGAAAATGCACAAGTAAGGCTACCTTGTCCCGGTGGTATGTAACTGTAATGCCAATTTGAAAGTCTTGGTAAAGGCTACCTCATGCTCAAACTGCTTTGGCCATTCCCTTTTTTTCTACTTAACCACTTTAGCCAGGCCAAAAAGAAAAGGACTTGAGCCGTTTGTCTGGCCATTTCTAGACTTCCACTCCCCATGACACTGATCTATGTTTGATGGGTCCCCACTTCCTGTGCTTGTGTGGGATTATCTGCTCTTCCCTCAGGTTTTCCGGCTGCTTATGTGCAGGAGATCTGATGCATCCTGGCCATGTTCATTGCATTATGCCCAAAACATGTGCACAGAGCAGGAAATCTGAAAAAAACAGATTCCCTAGTCTTTCTTAGAAAGCCTTGGATGTAAGTGGATATAAAACAGAAATTACTCAATGATTCGCTCCATTTCTGTGTCGAGAGCAATGCATGTCTATGCATAAGAATGCACTAGATCATATCCACACTACAAACCAAACCAAAACCAAAACAAACAAAAAAAAAATCAGCAAGGCTCCCCTTGCAGGGGAGCACTTCTAATGTCTGTCTAATTCTTGGGATCTCCATTAAATCAAAGGATTCTACTAGATGATCAGGGGAGTGGATGGGCAGACCGTCTAAGAGAAATGCTCTCTTCTCTATCAGATACTTAGGTCTTAAATGATAAAAGTATATTCCAAAAGACAGCCCTGGCTCTACTGCTACTTTTCAAAGATTTGGCTACACACTATAGCTAATAGGTAATTATAGCTAATTATATCTGTTTTGCATTGCCTGATGACAATAGCATCATACCAGAAGAAAAGCAGGAATTGTCACCTGGGAATGTCACTGTGGGGGATTTTGACCGCTGCCCAGTGTAGTGACCTGGCTGCCTCACATGGAAAAATCCCACCCTGTGAGCGCCACTTTTGGAGATGTGTCCTGTTAATCCCAAGGGTCAGCCTACCCCGCCCCAGTGCTGATTTCCCTCCCAGGCACAGACCACTTGCAATGCCAGGAGGGCCGGCACAACCGGGGAGTTTTGGGCTGTGCATGGTCGGCCTGGGAAATGTGGGACCTCGTGCTGAGAGCTCTGTGGTTTCAGATATTTTGCTTTCAGCAGACTGGCTTTTGAGGTCATTTGCTGACTGTAATAAGAATATATCTGAATTATGGCTCTGTGAGCAGTTCCAGGAAACTTTAGTGACTGCTGTAAGTATATGACTGATGAGAGCTTGAGGAACCCTGTATCTAATGCTGCAGCCTCCCTCCAGAAAGTGTTAAGCAGAGTGTCATTTGTGCATTCCTCAGCTGTGGCTAAAGGGTTTAGGAAAGATAAGAGCCTCTGCTCTCCCAGAATTCCAGTTTTGTGATTATTTCTCTGTTTCATGCTAAGCTTTTGGCTTGTGTACCTAGGGCAGGACACGGGTTGTGGCCGTCTCAAGACCTGTTTGTGGGAGGATGTCTCCATCTCCTGGTCTGTGCCGGGTACTGCTGAAAGCCACGGAGGGTTAAAACCGCTCCTGCTGGGGCTCTGGCAATGGGCCTGTGGCCAGGAGGATGCGGTAGCCGAGTGAAGGGCCCTGCATACATCACTTTGGCTCTCTTTGGCAGAGAAGCAAGGAGCTCCTCGATCAAGGAGAAGAGACGATCAGGATTCCCATGTTGGCCTCCCCAGGGTGCTCAGCACCTCCCTATTGCGATTTTACACTTTGTGTAGGAGGGAGCACCTCTCTCCTAGGGTCTTCTCACAGAGAGATCTGTTAAGTAGTGAGCCCAATAAAGAGGGAAGAGGGACAGCAAGGTGGGAGGTGTGCTGGAAACACACGTTGGTGTGAGCACCGCACCATGGCTAAGCTGCTCCTTGCATGGAGCAGATTGCATGGATTGCAGGACTGCATGGAGTAACCAGGGCAGGGCTGGCTGAGCCCCTGCCCACCTGCTTTGCTTTTGACAGGGCCATGAAGGAGCTGGAGGTGCAGCTGGAATACGAGCGCGTCCGGCGGGAGAAGCTGGAGAGTCAGCTGGACGACTCCCGTGCCGAGATCAGCCTCCTCAGGAAGAGCCTGGAGAAATCCCGTGTGCCGCCTGCTCCCCCGCCGGTGAGCGCCATGAAAGGGGCCCCAGTGGAGGCTGGAATACTCTACTGGATTGCTGTGCGCAATGGCCAGTGTCACCCACTGTCATCTTAATTATCAGTCCCAAAGGAGACGCAGAGATGAGGCCCAGGAGCCCCAGCGCAGGGGTGCCGCAGCCAGCACGATGCCAGTTTCCCTAGACAAGGCCATGCTCACACTCAGCTCGCAGCCAGGCACTGTGATGGCTACCGTGAAGTATTCATTGGTGCAGAGGGAGAGAACAATCAAAAACTACTTTATAGGCTTAGTAAAAGAGTTGGCAAGCAGGAAGAGGGAAATGGGGGCTGAGCTTTCCATGAAACATTTCCATATCCCTTGGAACAGAAATAGGGTTGCTGGTTAAAAGGGTCAAGGTTTCCACCTTGGTCAGCCAGCTCTAAATGAGGTCCGCTGCCCTGGAGAAGGGAGGTCGGGGGCTGCTCCGAGCAGGGGATGAGCGTTTAAGACCCCAATTTTGCTACCATTAAAACTACTGAAATGGCTGGGGCCACTGGGGCCCCGAGAGAGTAAAGGTGCTTGCAGCCCTAGGCAGCTAAGGCCTGTGCTGAGCTTTCCCACCTTGCAAAAACGGCAATTTCCATCCATCCAATTTCCATCCATTTTAGTCCTTCTGCTGCCATCTCGTGGTCCCAGGGGAACATGACGTGGCTGCATGTGCCACACATCAGACTGTGCTCAACAGCAGCAACCCAAAGCAGGGTGGCCATCATCCACCTGGTCAGGGTGCTGGACTCGTAGCCACCAAATTCCTTGTCCGTGTCCACCTGTGTCCAGCATCCCTAGTTTGCAGTTTTGCTTTCTCTTGAGTACTTAAACAGGGGTCTGTGAGGCCACTTGGCCATAGCGAGTCCGTCATGCGGATACACTGCAGCTCTCATCATTTCAACATGCCCAACTGACCAAGTGCTAAGATTGAAGGGGTTTTAAAAGACACTGTATTTGTATCGAGGACCTTTCTTAAGGATGGAGGCTTTGGCTCCATGCCTTTCGAGGCANGTGTCCACCAGCAGCAGCTCCAACATCCCTAGTTTGCAGTTTTGTCTTTCTCTTGAGTACTTAAACAGGGGTCTGTGAGGCCTCTTGGCCACAGCGAGTCCGTCATGCAGGTACATTGCAGCTCTCATCATTCCAACATGCCCAACTGACCAAGTGCTAAGATTGAAGGGGTTTTAAAAGACACTGTATTTGTATCGAGGACCTTTCTTAAGGATGGAGGCTTTGGCTCCATGCCTTTCGAGGCATGCAGCAAGCTGCAGCTTTCTTACACCTGGGCGGCACTACCCCATGCTCAGGCATAACCACCTTGCACAGCTCCTTCCCTCTCCCTTCATCTGCTTTTCCCACTGTTACTCCTCCTTCTGCCCTCCCTTGCAGGATGGCCTCCTTCAGCAGAAAGGTCANAGATTGAAGAGGTTTTAAAAGACCCTTTTTGTATTTGTATCAACGACCTTTCTTAAGGATGGAGGCTTTGGCTCTGTGCCCTTCGAGGCATGGAGCAAGCTGCAGCTTTCTTACACCTGGGTGGCACTACCCCATGCTCAGGCATAACCACCTTGCACAGCTCCTTCCCTCTCCCTTCATCTGCTTTTCCCACTGTTACTCCTCCTTCTGCCCTCCCTTGCAGGATGGCCTCCTTCAGCAGAAAGGTCACTTTGTGGATACAGATGATCCCAAATGGGATCACTTTGGGATCACTTTGGTAAAATTGTTGATGGAATTAGTTTGCTACCAGTGGCAGCCTGAAAAGGCACATTTGGCTATTTCCTTAACTGTCACAGCATCCCTAGCTGTGTCTGCCAAGGCAGATTTGTTTTCAAAACTACTGCTCTGATCCATTGCTGAACAAGGGACCTTCAAAATGTCACCTTGCTGTGACCTGATCTGCTTCTAGCTTTGATTTTGTCAGCTGCCCTTTGCAGCTGAGCAGCAGCCTAACCACTACTTCCTTAAGGGGAAAAAAACAGTGTTTGTGCTAGTGCTTCATGCCAGCTGTCCCATGGAGTGTGCAAGCTTACAGCCCAGAAAGCACTAGGCTCGCGGCTCAGTCACAGGCAAAGAGATTGCCAAAGGGGAAGAAGAAAAAGAACGTGTCCAAAACAGGTCTTTGACTGCCCTGTCTGACAAAGTGCAGGTGCAATGGCTGATTTTGTTAGAATAAAGTATGGACTTGGCAGTGCATTTGCTTTGAACACAGTATTTTCTGGCTATTCAAGTGCATGCAAGTCTGTTCAAAATCTTACCTTATTGGGTGGCCTATTCAAGTAATCATCATTTAATGGTTGTGATGTCCTTTGTTTCAGGAAACTGAGGTGACAGCTAATGCTAGCAAAGAGAAAAAGAAAATAAAGAAGAAGCCACCCTGCAACCCTGGAGGGGTGTTTGTGAAGCGATGCTGAGGAACTAACCTTGCAAACAGGGCAGACAGGCTTAACAGAAGGATGTCAGTGCAGGAATGCAGTTGTGCCCCAGACAGCCAAGCCGGGTTGCATGTGAGTTTTATAAACTATTTTCCTAGTTCTCTGCGATAGAAAATATTTTAAAATCACAGAAGCATCTATTAAAAACCTGTAAAACTTCTTTTCCTATCCCAGTAGCTGTTTGGCAGCAGCTTTTCAAACAGCAATTGAAGAAGTAACTGCAGACATGTCATAGAGCCCACTAGGCCTGAGGAGAGTATCCCCATCCACGAGACTATTCTGTATTTTGTCTTTAAAAGCAGCACCTTGTTTCTTGAAATAGATCAGACAGACAGTGAGTCTTGGCTCTACACTAAGGATCTAGAGAAGGGCATTTGCTTGACTGCAGACTCGTGCTAAGTCCTTTGCTTTTCATGAAGTCATTCCTAAGGAACTGCCTCCCAATGCACCACGCAAAAGGTCCTGCTGGGATCTCTGCATCTAACTCGAGGCTGAAGGTTTCACTAAGTTTCAAGGCATGTTCAAATTAGAAGCAAGCCTGACCTCCATGTCCCAAAATCTTTTCATGATTTTACACATAATAAAAATTTTTCTCCCATCTGTATGCTATTGTGAAATTCCTGGAACCTTCATCAGGCACAATACTGAAACGATTTTGATTTCAATAATAAAGTCAATAACATAAGACTTTAATACAGGTTAAATTGAATCCTGATGGTAGAATCAGAATGGGTGGTTGCCTACATGGCAATTACCAAGCAGCTGCCCACGGCAGGCTCAACCCTCAACAAAAAAGCTCTGTGTCTATTGCAAAAATGAGATTTTTGCAAGTTGTTGATATGAATTCCAATCTTTCAGACAGCAAATGTACCAAAATCATTTTATTTTCTTAAATGAAAATGTTTAAATACATAATCTCAAGCACAAAATACAAGAATTTGCAGCGTACCAGCAAATTCAACTGTAAAGAAAACAGAACCACAATAGAAAAAAAATAGTTATAATCCCAAATTTTATGCTCTATAGCCCACTGAGAGGCTATTCCTGAAGTAAAGTTTAATCCAGGGAGAATTTTAATTTACCACACGACTCCAGCTAAGGCTGGGCATTTATACTTGGCAAAGTGTGACAGCTTCAGGGCTGGCAGACACCACCCATTACATTCTGTCTGGACCATCATAGTCTTGCAGGAGGCAGAGGGATCGTCACCACACAGTAGCTCAGAAGGTGCTGTGATCCCCTTTATTTCCATAGGGGACCGTTAGGAACGTATGGAGACATCTTAGTTTTAAATGGGAGTTTAAATCTATGCAAACCACTTTTCAAGAAAGAGAGGCTTCTCAGGAAAAGCCTGGGAGCACGTTTATAAATATTACCAAGGGGTCCTGCTTCAACCTATCAGAAAAGAGTAACAAATTGAGGCAACATCCAGATTTTAGATTTATTTAAGATTAGAATACTCAGTTACTCAGTTTGGATCACAGGCAATCCGTTGGAACCTGACATTACTATTTCCATATTTTCATGGACATATGTTTAGTACTTCCATTCTGAAGAGAGCTAAGAGCATAAAGAACGTTCTGAAAGACAGAACAAACTTAATTCTGAAACTTATTTGGAAACACTTTCTGATTTAAGCAGAAAGTATTTTGAAATAAATGACTGAATAAGGAACAAAAAATAACTACCAAGCATTTACTTCCTCTCCTTCTCCATGTCCCCAGTTATTTTGATCTTTAGTGTTACCTATTCAGAAAATATCCTTAGTGCACAACAAGAACATCAAACCCAAAGGATACCCAGATTACCTATAGCTCAAACATGACAGTCTAGCAGATGCTGCATGGTGGCCTTTTCTCCATCCATGTTTGATAAAGTTGTTCCATTTAGATCTATTTCCAGAACCTGTAGAATCCCAGTGCTATTGCTAGGCAAGTGAATACTGAAGCTGTTAAAAGAAGAGAGGTAATAATTAAGTCATTAAGCCTTTAAAACCTGATCAGCTGTCTTACAGTAACCGTTTTTGAGTTAATATTAAAATAAAGCTAAATGGGTTTGTCTTTGTATTTGTCTCACTCCCAAATGTCATCCATTATTCCTTTTTTATTCAGCTGTAATGCAAGATACATTACTCTAGCTATGTATATACTGAGAAATGAATCTCAAGCCAGAATTGATTTATTCTTCTTGGCAGGGACAAGTATAAATACTGCCACACTGAACATATACTTAGGAAGGCTGAATGGGAGGCAGGACTGGGTGCAGCAGGAAAATATGGTAATAGCAAAATAAGAGGTTCTCCTATTTCCATATTCCATAAAACAGAAATCACAAGGACTTTGAGGAACTGAGAGCAGAGCAACCCACAACACAGCTTACACAGACTCGTGGAAACAGAGATACCCTGCCCCACTCCCAGACCAGTTCTGAGTGTCAGGAAACTTTTGGGATAACTTAAAGGGCCTCAGGAAAACTTCTGGAACAACTCCGTTCCTCCTGATCCCAATTCTGGTCACAGTCCTAATCCAACTGCAGTGCTTTCATGCACTTCCTCCATGTCCTGTGTCACTTTTGTTTTACAGGGGGAATATCTCCCCAGTCCCAGTTATCTGCTGCTGCATGGCTGATTCCTTGGATTCCATTTGCATCAGCCCCTTGTTTGCAACACATAGAAATGCAGAGACACACAAGAGAACACAACCAGTTTACAAAATATTTTCTAGAACTGTGTGTCCCCAGGCTTTAAAAACATACTTGAAAAAAATTCTGTACTTCCAAAACACTGCACCTTCTTGCTTATCACATACCTGCCAAATAACGGATTGTATCCAGTTTATTAGATTCCATAAGTGTCTTTAAGGAAGCTATTTCAGTGTCAATCTTGTTACTGATTTCTGAGATAACACTGTTGGTACTTGAATCCTGAAATATTAAAAGATAATATATATTTGACTGTGATCTCTAGCCCCTTCAGTTCTGCAGAAACAAACAGAAATGCCTTGCTACCAGAAACGAGAAAGAAAAAAACTTTCAACCATATTTCCAACCTGTCACTGAAGTAAAATATGTAACTACTACGTGACCTCAGAAGAGGCCAGACAGCACTTAATATAATCTAAGTTGGTTATTAAAGAGGAAAGAAGAAAATTTACATAGAGTTTTCTCTAATGCCCCAGTCCACCTAAAGGCACCATTCTGTAATGTACAGATGAATGTCTAAATTCCTGTGAAACACTGATTTAATCATGGACCAGCCACATTCAGACACAGATGGGACGTGTCCACTGCAGCCTCTTGGACTTCAGTGCTGCTCTGAGGACTTGCAGCCCCCTAGACTGTTCCTTGGTTGCAGGCAGCTAAACCTGCACCACGTTTGGACTTTACCACTGGCAGGGGCAGCGTGACAGCGCACACTCCCCACACAGCAGCTTGGGCACTAACACACTCATGAGTTGAACAGCTGGAACTGTGAGGAAGTGTGTCTTGCCTGTTCCCTTCCACCCAGGGCACATTTACCACAAATCATAGAATCATAGAATGCCTAAGGTTGGAAGGGACCTCTAGAGGTCATCTAGTCCAACCCCCCTGCACACGCAGGGCCACCTAGAGCACGTGGCACAGGACTGCATCCAAGCGGGTCTTGAAGATCTCCAGAGAAGACTCCACAGCCTCTCTGGGCAGCCTGTGCCAGGGCTCTGGCACCCTCACCATCAGGAAATTTTTCCTTAAGTTCCTGTGGAACTTCTGGTGCTTCAGTTTCCATCTGTTTCCTCTAGTTCTGTCAGTGGCCACCACTGAAAAGAGGCCAGCCCCATCCTCCTCACTGCCTCCCTTGAGGTACTTGTACACACTGATCAGGTCCCCTCTCAGCCTTCTCTTCTCCAGGCTGAACAGGCCCAGCTCCCTCAGCCTCTCCTCACAGGGCAGATGTTCCAGGCCCCTGATCATCCTCGTGGCCCTGCGCTGGACTCTCTCCAGCAGCTCCACATCCCTCTTGTACTGGGGGGCCCAGAACTGGACACAGTGCTCCAGATGTGGCCTCAGCAGGGCTGAGTAGAGGGGCAGGATCCCCTCCCTCGACCTGCTGGAGACGCTCCTCTTAATGCATCCCAGGACCCCACTGGCCTTCTTGGCCACGAGGGCACACTGCTGCCTCATGGTCAACCTGTCATCCACCATGACGCCCAGGTCCTTCTCAGCAGAGCTGCTCTCCAGCAGGTCGGTCCCCAGCCTGTACTGGTGTCTGGGGTTATTTCTGCCCAGGTGCAGGACCGTGCACTTGGCCTTGTTGAATTTCATGAGGTTTTTGACCGCCCAGTTGTCCAGTCTGTCCAGGTCCCTCTGGATGGCAGCACAGCCCTCTGGAGTATCCNGATGAATAAATTGAACAGGACTGGACCGAGGACTGACCTCTGGGGGACTCCGCTCACCACAGGCCTCCAACTGGACTCCACACTGCTGATCACCACCCTCTGAGCTCTGCCATCCAGCTAATTCCCAATCCACCTCACCGACCACTCATCCAGCCCACACCTCCGGAGCTTGTCCAGGAGGATGTTGTGAGGGACAGTTGTCAAAAGCCTTGGAGAAGTCAAGGTAGATGACATCCACCGCTCTCCCCTCATCTATCCAGCCGGTCATCCCATCATAGAAGGCTATCAATCAGGTTAGTCAAGCATGATTTCCCTTTTGTGAATCCATGCTGACTAGTCTTGAGCACCTTCTTGTTCTCCATGTGCCTGGAGACAACGGCCAGTATGAGCCATTCCATCACTTTTCCGGGGAAAATCCCACAGACCTAGACCACAAACACATGTTCTGTGAGTGGTACCACCCAGAAATCCTGTCAGCTTTCCCGAAAGTTTTGAGTTGAATGGTTCCACATTACGAAATGGGCTCTGTTTAATACTCACTTTCTTATGAAACTCTGTAGTTGCTTCCATGAGTTTCTTCTCTTGATCTGTAAACTGTGAATGAAAGACAAGTAACAACTGTAGTAAAGGAGACCAAGATACAGAACTGAGAAGGGCATCCTCAAAACCCAGCTTACCATATCCGTCACTCTGCTTCTTTCCAGGTTTATATCCAGCTTGCTGTCAGCTCGGATTCTACCTGTTTCATTCTTTAAAACAAATAAGATTGTGAAAATAATCGCTTACTTCCCCTAATGGGAGCATATACATACTTGCTGTTTACTTACCATTAGTTGTTGTTTAACTTGATCTAATTCAATTTTCATTTTCTGTGTGTATGGGAGAAAAGAAAATATTTTATTATTCAGAAAATAAGATATTGCTACTACACGGTTACCAGTGCATTCATTATAATTACTCTCCCATGAGTTTTCTCTTAGTGGAACAATTTGTTCTGAGATACATAACTTGTGTGTTTAAGCCATATAGCCAGGTATAGCTTATTGGAAACAATATAATTGGAAATGATGTTTTTTTTTGCAATGATATACAATAATAAATTTGTTATATTGGGACTAACTAAATACCCAAAAGCGGTCAAGACAACCAAAATACACTTAAGACAGTAATTTAAATTGTTGCATAAAAATGGCTGATTACTCTCCCTATACTGTAAGATTTATGATGTCTCTACTAGAATCACCCCTAAATAAAAAAAAAAAATCTAAGATGCAAACATTTCTTTTTCTTTCCAGAAGAACAAGCAAGTTTTGCCAATTGAAATAAATGTTATGTGATTACAAAAGCCATCATGTGCAAATTTTTCAACTCTGATAGAAGCATCCATGATTATTTCTACATAAGAATTTTATTCCTCATTAAAATGTTCAGCAGGTAAAATCCAACATACAATTCAACTGTTTAATTTAAAACACTTGCAAATACCTCATTCTCCGCTCTCAAGTTTGCAAATTCACTTTTCTCCAGGATGACCATATCTTTCCGAATAGAGTCCAAATGTGCCATTATCTGCTGTAAAGTTATTTCCTTTGAAACAAGCAGGTCAGAATGATTAAGTCCCATACTTTTTGGCAAAGCCAAGGAAAACAGAGGTTTTCAGGTCTGAGATCGTGAAATAAACTACAACAAAGCACGAAACAGGGAGAAACAAACAAACAAACAAACAAAAAGACAAACAAAGAACACCCAAAACAGGAGAGTGGCCAAATCACAGATTATAGTTGGGAGTTGTCTGGAAGACTCAGGAAAGCAATATTCCTATGCCTAGAATAAGGAAGTTACCTTGCTGTTTAACATGAATGATTACAGTTCTGTGGGATTCTGCCTTTAAAGCTCCAAGCCAGCGAAATATGAAGCTGTCATTCAGCACACAGTATTTCTCAGTTCCTGTGTGGAACTAAATACCTAAAACATGTCCTGACGCAGCTTTTGTGCCACTTTCCCAGCTGACTGCCTCCAAACACGTTCACAATCGTTTGATGCTAAAGCAAAGGACGAGTTGAGACTTGGCTTGGGAGGTGTTGAACTGAGCAGTACCAACGCCCAGGCCAATACAAACAAGTCAGTCAGGGCTCCCTCCCTGGCTGTCCCCGAGGGCAGGTGACATTGCCAGACTGCCCAAATCTCTTCCTCCTAAAGCAGGGAGGCTCCATCCACCCTGTCTTGGACAGTTCCCGGCCAGCAGCTGCACTAACAGTTTATGAATTAGAAATGATGTGCAACAAATACAGTTCATGTATGAGAAAAACTGACATCTTTACTACTGTGGAAAAAAAAAAAAAGACAACTTTCTGCTGTTTTATGTAGAATGTTGTTATCTCTCAGGAATGCCTTCAAGGGCTGTGAATTTTTTTGTTTCATCTCACAGTTTCCCAGTAGCAAATAAGCAATACGTGCACTACATGTACACACTGTGACTGCACTGGGAAAGCACTTCAGGGGAGGCTGTTCTGGGTAAGACATTGCTACCCTTTTATAGCTTAACAGCAGTTAAAAACTCAGGAAAATCTACCTCAGTGAAGTGTTTACTGCAGCAAGTTGCTCCCCTGCCTTAAGTACACAAAATGCATCATTATTTTTATATAATGACATATGACTTGTTACCTGCTGAGCTTGGGTCACCATATCCTTGTAGACTGTGTCTAAGCTGACATTTGACAGAGTTATTAGTGCTGACACAATGGTCTCCGCTTGTCCTTTCCCAAAGCCTGGAAGACAGTTGGAAGGTGACAAGTTGAGATAATACTAGAAAACTGGACAAAGAGCAAGAGCTACGTAATAAACCAGGACCCGCAACTGCTTTACCCAACTGCTGCGACACATAATGCTGAAAAATGAAAGAGAAGAGTTGGTCACTGTGACTTCTAATTAGAATTTCAGAATTAATGCTACCTAAATCTGAAAACATTGATTTATTTTTTTTTAATAAACTGAAAAAACTATAGTAGCTGAAAGAACAAAACTTGGGTATAATGTTTAACTGCTCATGTAACATAAAAATAGTCCAGCAAAATTTTACTTTATGATAAATTTTAAGTTCTAGTGAGATTAATTTTACCTTTTGCTACAAAGCATACTCCTATACAATAATAAAATCAAAAAACATGTCCACATATATTGAAGTTGTTCTGCATAAACACAACACACACCAAAACTTATGACTTTAAAACTGCTTCCTGTATTACTTGTGAAATTAATTCAGACTATCGGATTTTTGCTTTCCAATGATAAAATTTACACTTTATCCTTAGCTTGGTGTATTTTTGATATGTTTAAAGATGATAAATGTTGAATAATAAAACAATCAGCTGTCAGAGATTAGTGACTTCGATTTAGCACTGAGGGCTTGAGTCCTAAGGATTTATTTCTAGAAATCCAATGGATGTGTTGTATTTCAATTGCTCTGTTTTATAAAATGGGACCAATTAACTTTTTGTTGAACAATGTTTTCAAGGAAAATTAGAGAAATATGCCACTGTTTCCTTCTAAAGTACCAAAACTTCAAAACGTGGAAAAGACTCACACCAGGGCAACTAGAACAATCAAAAACATGGAAATGCAGCTGCAGAAGGAAAAAAAAAATCAACAGGAGGGAACTTCTCTTTGTGGAAAAAATGAGAGAGGAATAGGAGGCTATGAGAGACGTGAAATGACGTCACTTACCATGGGCTTCCAGATCCTGCACTAAGGCATGGGTGTCAAACGTGACCTTCCTCTGCTCCAGGGGGGTGATTTCAACTCTTCTCACATCATAGGATCTTCTAAGAGCTGTGGCAGCAAAACCTGGAAGTGACAGCAAATATGTTAAAACTGGCAGGTTCTCTTTTCAGTTCACCATTTAAAAAGAGTGACTCTAATGCCTTTCATCATAAATAAATAAATAAATAAATAAATAAATCATAATCATAAATAAATAAGTTTTCATCATAAATAAATAAATTTTAAAAAGCTGTGTGAAAGCTGCAACAGTTTTTGACAGTTTGCAGGCTATAATACACATCGGAAACCACCCATCCCTTTTCTATGGAACTTTTGTACCAGTGAGAACCCTAACTCAATCTGTATAAATACGGAGCTGTGCAACACACATGTGCCCTGACACACCAAAAATAAAAAGAATAATTTTATAATATATGAAAAAAACACATTTAAACTGAACTCCTACTTTTAAAACGTTAGCAGGTTTAACACACTGACAATTTCTTGCTGCCACAAGCACATCCCCTTCACGCTTTCTTCTTCAACACCACAACCCTCACTAGCGAGTCCTGTGTAAAGATACAGCTGAGCTTTTTAGAAACTGTTATACAGAGGTTCAGAATGAATTTGCTGGTTCACCAGGAATGTAACAGAGAAATAAAGCAAGGTGCTATGCGTGTTTAACGCATGACAACTCCTGAGTCAGGAACCTGCTGTATTTATTACGCGAAAGCCCTCCTCTCCCACAAAGCATTTCCTTGCTTCTGCTACCCTAAATTTAAAGCATATTTTCCCCTTCATCTTACCCTTGAGAGGGGGAATAGACAGTTTCCATATTGCAGATTTCTGACAACCTCTGCTATATAAAAAGCCCTATTACCGCAGCATACGCACTTTTTGGAAACTTTTTCTCACTGCTGAGTCTCTCCCGTAACCAAAACCTTGCTCTTACACCTAGATTTTCACTCAAGGACCTCGTACCGGCCCGCAGGGCCCTTGCACTGCGACCTGCTACGCACATCAACACGAGGTCTCTACATCCCTCCAAAGCGGCAGGTGGGATCTGCTAGGCCAGCCCTGGAAACAGAGTTTGTATCAGGCTTCAGGCAAATGACACGGAGGGGAAATGACGCGGATTTGTGCGTAAGTGCGCTCACAGTGATTACCACAAACACTTAATTAAATACAACCCTAAATATAGCTTCACTGCGGAGTAAAACATCCCCACAGCTTCCAGACAGCAAGGGGCTCTCCCCACACACCCCAATCGGCAGAGACGGCGTCCGCGCCGCGGGGCTGCCCAGGCCGCCCGCGCTGCTCCTCCTCGCGCTCCTCCGCGGGCGCGACGCGGCTCT
>VWPW01014916.1:0-16385 GCA_013389825.1 Crypturellus undulatus
TATCTCCAAGTCACAAATCTGACTCAATCTCACTGAAAGCTTTTCTTCTTTGAGAGTTGTTCAGCACAATGCATATGAGAGTGTTAAGTGAGCGGCTAGTCCCAGTGATCTTCTCCTACTGGATTGATGTCCATAAGCTCTGCACAGCTCTTCCCCGTGTATTAAGATCAGCAATTCCTTGTAATTCGACATGTTCTTTGGAGGCTAGGCACTGTGAGAAGCTAGTGATAGCCACATAGTTTTAAAAGAAAAACACTAGCTCAGACTGCATATCTCATATCTGTTCCACCAAGCACTTATACGCTCAGAGAAAATTCATTAAAAACACTGTATTTTCATTGTCAAGGAGCAATAGTCCGAATAGATTTTAAAGTTCCTACCTCTACTCCTATAGATCTAGTGACTTTTTTTTTAATGAACTTCTCATTTGAAGAAAAAAATGTAAATTACCAAATTCGGAACTTTTCCAGAGTGTCCCACTGAATTTGTTTTTTTCTCCTTGTCTCAGACTGAGGAGCATTCAGACTTCGTGACAATCAGAGTTGTGTTTGTGCACTAAAATGATCAAAATGAAAGCCTTAAGTACATGACTTGCCTAAAGAGATTTTTTATATATCTTGTTTCCATAAATTCAAGGTAATCTTTGCACAAACAACTGCATTTCTTCACTGCTTGGCACATTGTTGTGCTAGTAAAGCATGTATAATCAATATCATTGAAAGAGATTTCTACTCTTGGAGAGATATATAGAAACATTCAGGAGACTATATGAAAATAACTCAAGATATCAGAAATGAGCCTTACAGAGATGACAATTTTAGTAGCTAAATATTCAAGGATAATTATTGAGAATTAGTCCTTCACAGACACACTATCAAGTAGATGGCAGACCACTCAGATAAACCTTCCCAAGACAAAACTAGAGCTTTACTCACAGCAAGCTCTATTCCATTCTAAAGAGAGAAAAAAAAGACAGATGGAATTTATGAGTACAAAAATGGACAAGAGGCCGTATTATTATTTTACTTTTTGTTTAGCTCAGTGATTTTGATTGACTTAAACTGTCATGAAACTGTATCACTAGACCTGCTCATTCCACTCCACCAAACCCTGACCATCAAGCTGATCCTAGGAATCACATCCCAGCAAACTGGTTCAATAATCTATTAAACAGATATAATCTACTGTAAGTATTTTGATATGTCAGCAAAATAGTGGAAAACACAGAACCGAGTGACGTTTTATTTAGGCTTTCAAAAGCCTTTGACTAGGAACTGCAAGGAGGAACTCTCAAAAAAAGTAGGATATAGAATTGCTATGGATTATTAAGTAGCCAGTAACTCAGAAACTATAAGTAGCAATAAGTTTCTGTAAGTAAGCAATTTTCAACTTGGTCCAGAATACCTAGACAAGTTACATTTAGAAGGACTAGTAATATTAAATGAGTTTCCTGGAACAGGCAATATACATTAAGAGAGATTGTAAAATTTGTGAATGACTACAAATTACATTCTAAACAGGACTTCTGTAGACCAAAGAAGCATGAACCCCTGAAGTTTCCTTTGCACACAGTATTCAGAATAGTATTCACAGATATTCACATAAGCTTTTCAGGTTAGAAGAGACCTTTAAGGCCCTACTGAAATCAGTGGGAATTTGACATTGAATTTAATAGGGACACAATTACAGTTTAATTTTTTTTTCCTTCTCTCTCAAGGACATACTGAATGAAGTTTAACTTTGTTATTTTTGCTGAGACAGTTCATATGAAGAAAACACAAATCTCTCGTTTGTAGTTTTTTGAGCATAAATAGAGAAAAGATTGAATTTTATTAATAAAGTTATTTTTCTCTGTCATCAGAAAGACATGTCTTCATTACTTATTACTTCATAAATTTACCAGATAGATCTGTGTTCTGCTTTGAAAGCTGACTATAGTAAATCACATAGCAACACTATCTACTATAGGAAAAGACTGTTTTAAACACTCACAACAAATTGCATTTTTTTAAGGTGCCTATATAGTATATCTCCACAGTCAAATGAAGTATCTGCAAGGAAATCAGCATACCAATCTCAATTTCTACAACACTATGAAATATGCCTCATCTTTTTTCATTGCACAGTAGGTAGGCAAACACCTACCGCAAGACTAAACCAATGTCTGCTGCATCACAACACATTGGAGTGGTGAAAAACTATTCATCAAAGAAATAAAAACATAAAGCAGAACAAGGAAATAGAGCTGAATTTCTAAACCTGCAGCACAGTCCAATTCAGTAGCACAGTGGTTTTATTCTGGAAGAGCAAGGGGAAAAGAAGCAAAAGCACATTTTTTTCATAGTGATTTCATTGCTCTGACTAGCAGTCTTTCAGCAGCATAAACATCTATCCTATGGATGAACAAATTTCCCAAAGTCTAAGATTTCCTTGAAGCACCTGCCATGAAACCCAGAATTAGAAGTAGGCTTGAGATTTATACCAAAGTGATCAGTAATTCAAGTTTCTCAGATTCTGATTGTCCAGAATAAGTCAACTAGTCTTTCTCTGTTTTTTTAAAAAACAATAATTAAGTTCCCAAAATTCACTCCCAAAGTGGCATGTTTACTCTGAAGAGCTATAATAGTTCAATAATAAAGAACTTTGAAGAGCCTTTTGTGGTCACATGAAAGGACTGCATAGGCATGGAAAAATCCATGGACCTCAAAGCCTTCAGATCTGCAGAGTGTGATCAGCAATTACCATAGGACACAAATTTTCTCAAATTAAAACTATTACTCCATGATAATTCATTTCTGATCCTTATCAGAAATGATACATAGACTGGCAGTTGAACCCCATTAATCCTTCAGCCTTACCGTCTCTAGTCAAATGACTAACAGATCTATTGCTCTATTTATGTATTTCTTACATCTGTCAAAACACATATCTTACTATGTACACCTAATCTAGTCATGAGATTAGAAATAAATTTAGATAAGAGAACCCTTAATCTTTGCCCACTATGCTATTTCTCAATTATTGCAATGCAACTGCCTTTGCTTGTCATCAATGTCATCAGCATGATTTGCATCTTAGACTTTGCTCCGTTTCAGATTTAGGGGTTCACCCATGCTTATAGTTGTTACGCTTTAAGAAATAGCCATTTATAACCTGTGCCACAAGTGTAATGTATTTTCAAGGATGAGAGAAAAAGCACACCAGTTTAAACATTACCGAAAGCTTCAAGCTAACATCTTTTACCTCTTATCTACTGTGGATGAAAAATGCAGACACACGGAGCTGGCTAAAAGCTCTGAGGAAAATGAGACAAATGCAGGGCAAAATACTGCTGAGGGAACCAAATGCCTGCTTACTTTGCCTTTATAAGAACCTTTGAAAATCCTGATTTGAAAATCAGGATAATTGCAGCGGTTCTTGCCAATGAGTAGAATCAAGCTACTGTTAAGAAACAACATGGTCCTTCTCCAATGCCCATGCATGTGCTCTGTACTGTCCCTACCTAGATCAGGAGGCAAAAGTCTCTCTCTCAGCAATTCAGCTTTGTTATGCTGTGAAGCCAGGATTCAGCTTTGATGCTTTTACAACTCTGCAGCTCGCTCTGCTGATACATGATAGTGGCTGGACCGCAATTGTTCAGTTGTGCTCTGACTTTACACAGGCTTTCTGAATAATATGGTTAAAATAAATTCTTGTCAATTAATCCAGAGAGCTGACATTTGTGGTCTCATTCCTGTCAACTCCTATCTGAATTTCCTGAAAAAATCTTATCTTCTGGCCTCGACAAATGCACTCTTTCCCTGCTTATACTCATCCAAAATGGTTCTGCAGAGATCATTTTCCAGGCCTCTCACACTGAACATGACACATGTCTATTCAAATCATCCACTGTCCCTTTTCTCTATTACAGTAAGTATACTTTTTTTCCTTCTATCTCTGTGCAATATGTACCCTGTCCTTCCTCTATATTTGAATGATACACAATACAGTGGGGTCTGGTCCTTACTATGCTTCTTAATACTGCACAGATAATTAAAAAAAAAAAAAAAGCAGCATTTGTTAGTGCTAATGTACAGCTGTGAAGACCAATCACTCCAATGAGAAACATTAGTTTAGAGTAAAAGACCAGAAGATATGATTATGCTTGCCACGAATGGTTAAGTTGAAACAATCTAGTAAATCAACACTGTTATGAGGGACTGCATCTTTTCGCCTCACATTAAAAGCACGGGGTGAGAGAATAAAAATAGAGAATAAAAATCTACAGCAGACACACACGGACACATAACATTGCTACTACAGTCCACTATCAGTGATAACTATTACTCTTCTTGAGCAGATTTTGACAACAATATATGGGGCAGGTTAGAAAAGTGTTTTGGAAGTTTCTACCTTTATCCATGTTCTGAGAACAGCATCTGCAATCCCACCTCTGTCTTGCACAGTCCAATGGGAAGATAAATGCCTGTAGCATTTTATATTAATACGATGTGTGACTCTTTCTCCTTCAGTTTTGTATGCTTCCTGCTTCAATGCCTTGCAGTTAAATCAAAGACAGCTGTAAGTTAGCATTGAAACCAACCAGCCAGCAAAGATAAAATTATACTCTAGATCATCAGCATCGTCTCAAACATGATAGTCACTTTTATAGCTGACAAACTCTTTCACCACATCCTTGGTGACAAAGCTGTATTGTCTGAGAAGAAGGAAAGTGAAATACATAGTCTCTACAGAAAACGAGGGGATGAGCCCAAAGAAAAATAACCTGATAGCTGGGAAAGACTTATATGCAAGCAGAGCAAGTAAGATGGAAGTCAGACGTGTTCCTCCCCGTTACATACCAGTAGCACTGAGACCCATGCAAGACTTGAGAAGTTACAAGATTCTTTTTTAATTTCTGTCTTTCTTGGATGGCCTCCAGAGGTCCTTTCCAACCTGTATTACTCTTATCCTGTGACCTGCAGATGAAAGAATAAATAGTGTACTGGTATGAGAAATTGTTTCTAGGTCCCTTCAGACATCTTACAGCACCCAAAAGGCAGTCATGCATGGTACCTAGTGGGCTGCATGTCACAGAGTCAGGGAATGGGATGAACCATGGAAGTCCAGCCTGAGAGTAGGGACATGACCATGATCCTAAAACGCATCAGCAGCAATGCCAGTCACTCTCGTGACTGCAATGCCATATGCACAGTGGTCATTAGATGCCTGAAAGTCCTTTCCATTCTCTGATCATGGATCAAGTGCTATATCGGAGGCTCGCAGGAACATCTTGCGGAGTAGGAATGTCATATTTTTATAGGTAGTTTTCATAATAAGCCTGCTTTTTAAGTCAAAATAAAAAGAAGAAACCATTGAATTCCTAAAGCACACGTACGGTGTACTTTTTGCCCTTTTTGGAAGAAAAAAGCTTACCCGCTGTGGATTTAATATCAAGAAACTGATGAACCTTTGCAAATAAGTAAACAAATAAAGAGAACTAAGCAATCAGCTAAAATGTTTATCACTCTTGTCCTTGTTGATGTGCTTTTAATAACACATGCTTTTTCATATGACATCAGTGGATTTTTAATGTTTAACTTATATGAATTTAACATCATCAATCCATCCCCATTTTTTATACTTTACTAAAAATGCGTTCCTATTTTGCAGGGAAGCAGGGGAGGAACAAGAGACTGCAAAGAAGATAATAAGGTTACTATATTTTTGCTAATCTTCACGATACCTTTTAACCCTCAGCTAGGGTGCTATTATCCAGAGGGTAGAAGTAGGCTGATAGATAAGCAGTTTCTAGATATAATTATATAGAGATTTTTTTTTCCTAAGGTTAAAAATACATTGTTCTAGAAGCATACTTTGGCATTTGAATCAGCCTCACTGGCTCTATTTTTTAAACTGTGTGAACATCTTACAATGTTTCATCTTGGCAGAAAGCTTTAGGGGGAAAATAATAATGAGGAATTGGAGGAAAAATAAAGCAAAATGAAGTGGAAAAAAGCAGCATCGGAAATAAAGCACTATTTTGGCACTCAAAATTCGGGGCACTGAATGCAGAATAGAGAATGCAGATAAAGCCATGCAAGGGATAGTTTATTCATAAGTGGTCTTTTGAACAGTGAGCTTGGAGATACAGTATATTTTCTTTATCTTTGTGTCATTTTGGTTGGCCGGTTATTGAATATGCTCTGAAACAGTCATGGGTAATCTACATTAGCAGAAGTGTTGTTTTGACTGCAGGGCTGCCAAGGAATGAAGAATAAATGGGATAGGTTTCACAGAAAGATTGGAAGAAGGAGGACAGAATTTTTCTAAATTAAAATAATAAATCTCCATAATTTCTTTTTTTTTTCTTTTTTTTTTTTCCTCTAAGGGAGCAGTATATGCTTAGATATGTTTCAGTTTAGCAGAACAAACAAAGGGAATTGAAAAAATACAATCTTCAGATGAAAAAGATCCACAGATCTGACTTACTTTTCAACACCCTTCTCCATTTCTCTGATTTCTGGTCTGGTACATGTAAAATCAGTCGAATGAGACTTTCCTATTGAGCCCAAGAACAGGAGTGAAGTTGCATGCTGGATCTTGATCGTCAAATGCTGCATCATCATCACAGTGATCTTCTGAAAATTCACACAATAACTTGCTTTTTAATGTTTCATCTATACACCTGATTACGTCAAAACAGAGGGAAAATCCACTTCCTACACAGCCATGACTAAATTAAACTGCATATCCAAGAATACAGTCCAAAGTAATCAACAAGAGCATTTAACATAGGAGCTTTAGAAACAAAAGAAACCAAAAATCATCAAGGTATACCACAACTGATTTTATCAAGGTTATAAGATTAGATCATTTAGAACTCTTTTTTTTTTTTTATTCCTTATTTCTCAGAATTTTAAATTATTGCACTGAACCCTGGAGGTCATCCCCTCAGATCATCTAATCAATCTACAATACACAGTAATATTTTCTGCAATACATTAAGAATTTACCAAGTATAATATTTGCCATTACTCTCTGAAACTTAAAAAAAAAAAAGAGCACATATTTTAATTGCCCTTAAAAATATTTATTTTGAAGGAAAAATAAAGGCCTTATGAATCACTTGGGAATCAAGAGAAGAATTTTGGTTACAGATGAGGGAATCTTAACAGCATCGGAGCTTTCTCAAATAAATAATAAAAAAAAAGAAAAAAGAAAAAAGGACATATTTTGCTCTGAGAATTGTTAATTTCACTTAGGAGAATACTACTATTTTCTGGATTTAAGCACATTCCAAGAAATACTATCCAGCAACACAAAGAGCTCCTCATTCAGCAGGTCACTGTATAAACAAGCCAACTGAAGGAGATGCAGTAATTCTGTATGCTAAACACCCATGCATACTGATTGGCATGCTCTGGCACAAGACTTGCCTTCTATAAACCTTTGGGACGAGAGAGCACTTCAAGTGTTTACAGTGAGGAAAAAGCCTGGTAAAATGGCATAGAGAGTGAACTTCACATTCGTACAAAAATACTTTTGATTCATGGACTTGAATACCAGCCCACCAAATCTAAGTGATAACAGAATGTGAATAGTTAACCATCTTTAGAATTTCATGACTGGTTCGTTACTGCTTCCCAGTTTCTTAGCAAATTATTGAGGATTAAAATCAAATGTTCTTTTCTTTCAGAAATGAAAACTAAAATGATCAGAGATTAAACTGAATTCATCTTTTTTAAAAAAACGGTACGTTTTTCCAAAAGACATCTTTTGTGGTGTTTTATACAAAAATAGAACAACAAAGCCTATCAAAAATATAAAAATTAAACACATACTGAGTACAGCAAAATTTAAGATTTTTCATCCCTCTGCTCTCATCAAGTGATGAATTCAATAGCTCAGATTTTTTTCAGATTTGGGTACTGAATTCCCCCAGGCAGCCCAATCTTTGGTAAATTGAAGCGCAGATTCCTGGTCAAAACGTATAATTCATAAATATGTAAAGAAATTTTATTTTAAGGTAATCTAAGTCAAAATAATAGATAACTGCCTGGTGGGAACAGGGTTATTCCAAAGCTAACATAGCCCAGCTCCCTCCCTACCCAGAGGAGGATAAAAGAGGGGTTCTTCAAGAAGGTGCTTTAGAGGGTTAGGTCCCTGCTCTGAGGACCTGGCTTTTCTTTGACAATACAGGGAGCACTGTGGATCGACTTCACTAGAATGCAGTAACTTTCGAGGAATTTTCCCCTCATCTTTACTTCTGTGCACCTGGAGAATCTGTATAAGTGCTCAACACTGCTTCTTGGATTTATAAAAATAAATATGCCTGACTCTCTCCATACCAGTATACTGTAATGTACGTAAGCAAATAACCATTCACCAGCGAACAACTAATCTGCATAAAGAAAACAAAGCCTACTCTGGCAGCAATTTTCCTTTCTTTGAGTAATATGTTTGCTTTGGCTAAATCACCATTAGCACCAACAAATTAGCTCCTTGATTAGTGTTGCTTTGTAATTTAAAACCAAGTGGTTAATTTATCTACCCAGTAAAGAAAGGAATATTGGCTTAAAGCAAACAGGGAAAGTGTATTGTAATTTGGATGAAATTTTAGAGATTTAAACTCTTTTGCTAAAAAAGTCTTCCCAGAAACTTTAAGAATAACAGGGTTGGGCTCAGTTTTTTGCTCAGTAAGAAGCTGCTTTATGTTGAACATTGCTTATTAAATGAAACAATGCCCCTTATGTTGCTTACACGAACGATGAAATAGCAGTTGCAAAATCTTCCTCCTTGACTCATAGAAAATTGAGAAAGGACAATATTTTCAAAAGTGTTCTGCTTCCAGACTCAGATCCAGATATCCAGATGACCACAGCTGCCCTTCCAATGCTTAATGGCACAGGAAGCATGTCACAAAGCCACACAAAAATTTTTGGTTTACTTTCAAATATGATAGCCTCAGAATTGGTGGAAGGGCTATAGTGGCATAAGAAGGACCTCCCTCTTGATTAGCTCTACGCTCCTGATAAGACAAAGATTGAAAAACAGGTCCAAAAGCCATTTGAGAGGAAGTGCCAATTAGCCAGTGTATGAACTTATGTTTGGTGAACTGTACCACTTCTGTAGTACAAGTTCTGCAAAGCATTGATCTCTGCCATGAGAACATACCCAATAGGCTTTTTGGACTACTCTGGTAAGCCTAAGAATCTGTAATATAATGCTGCACTGCATGATGCCAACATGCCTTGGTCAGATATTTCAAGTTTCTCAGAAGCTGACAGCTCTCACTGGGGACAGTGCTGCTGACAGCCTCTGGAAATCCTCACATTTCACTTAAGTCCTTAAAAGCTCCTTCTGAAGGCCTTAACTAGCGACATTAAAATCAATACTGCTGGA
The DNA here is from genome assembly GCA_013389825.1 of Crypturellus undulatus. NCBI lineage: Eukaryota > Metazoa > Chordata > Aves > Tinamiformes > Tinamidae > Crypturellus > Crypturellus undulatus. The sequence goes on from VWPW01014916.1 coordinate 9,385, forward strand.
TGCAGCAACTATTACTTCAGCCACGATGATTATGCTTAAAAATGAGGCAAGGTCTGTAAGGAAGGGTATTCTTTTTCATTAAGCAATGAATGCAGTGGGGGAAAAGAAAGTTCCTAGGACTATAATCCTTCTGCAGATCTTTCCTTTCAGTCACACAGCAATAAAAAAGCTGATGCATTTAGAAGGTGGCCACCTGCATGACTAGAGCTACCTTAAATTACAGTCTATACTTAGAATGAGGAAAATACTTGTTATAGTGTGGCCAAGAAAGCAGGGCTATTTGGAAGAAAGAAACTAAAGAGAAAGTTGAGACTACTCAATTCTCAGTTCTTTAGACCTTAAATTCTCTATCTAAGACCAATTTACTAAGGAAATATTCAAAAAGCTGTTATATCAATGACAGTATGAGATGGAGTATGTTGTTATAGCAAGTTCAGAAGAGGAAAAGGCTCAGTGTGTGGAGTTGTAGTTTTCAAAACAGTTTGGAGTTACACATCCAACTTTCACTAAAAGTCAACGTGGCTTTTATTCTTAACTTCCTTGGAAAATGCTAGACAAGAATTTGTTGATCACGGGACACCAATCAATTCTAAAAAACTACCATGAATCTGAAATTCTACTCAGTTTAGCTGTTGTTCTTTTTTTCTGGACTAAAATCCTAATTACTGACCTCAAAGACAAAGCAGTAAAAAGTTACATTGAAAGAAACTTAGAAGCAGTTACACTGAGCAAAGACCAGGCTCCACTATAGAAAAGGCTTGTTGCCAGATGTCACAAAATCATCCTTATCATCTTATTATAGATTGCGACTAAATGTCAGAAGAAAAAGGGCCTCTCCTCAGCTGTGGCACATATTAACTCCGATAAAGTCATCTTTATGATAGAGGAAAAGTGCACTGGGGTTAAGTCCTCCTACTGTTTTCAGTGTCATTATGTTATATTGCACCTAAAGCAGCACCAGCAGGAGCCTTAATGAAAGATGAAAGCTGAGTGGCAGCAAGCCTATTAAGAAAGAAAGAAACAAGGGTAGACTCATATTATTTGCTGCTTAACGGAGTGAGGAAATGTATTTGGGGCTTTATTTTTAAACAACTTCCAGCACTTCATGCATTATTTATGTGACTCCTATGTAACAGACACAGAGGCTATCTGTATTCATCAACAGACAGTATTTGCTGCTGCACAAGAGATCGTTTCCCCTACCCATAGTGGTGCACTTCCAGTTGTAAGGAATGCTACTTTTTTTGTAGACTGCAATGTCACATAAAGAGTTTGGATAACAAGATGTTGCAGGATAGGGAAACTGGAAGTTTTTCTCTTTTCTTGCAGAAGCCAAAAACAGAAATAATGCAAAACAATGAACTTGCATTAACTTCCAAATATTACTGAATGAGTTCTTGATGGTATATGCATCAATTTAATGCCAGCTTACTTCTGAGATTACGAATTATTTATTCTATGTAAACAGGTAGATGTTACAACACTTTTATATCTCTTCATCAAATATATATTAATATTTTTTCTTTAATGGAAGCTCATTGAAAATAAATTTTCTCTGTTCCAAACTGTATTGTGGCATATAATTATAGAGAGCTCAGCAGTATAACTTTCACATAGATCAATACCTTTAGATTCCCAGCACAATTCTACTTTTGTCTTTGCTGATATAAATGAAGTTTTCATGTTGAATTAGCTCAGCTAGAGTAGAATGCCTTATGTCAAGATTCAGATGAAGTTGTTCCATTTATCCTGTGTACAAAAAAATCAAAGAATAAAAGAAAAAAAAAAGGTGGAGGAGAGGAAGGAGAAAGTCATTTACACAACTACTTAGTCACAGTGTGATACAAATCAAAAACTTCTAGAGATTTTAGAAACTATTTTAAAAGCACTCTCAACACACATGATAACATTTTGTAAGATCCATGCAGAAAAGAAAAATCAGTTCTATGATGTCCTTTTTTCAAATAATGCTGCTAATATGAATGAACATCCCTCTGCTCAACAGGCTTGTCTCTTTGGGGTCACTCTTGGCTCTGCTCTCGCAGCTACCTATAAATAACTACACAACAAATATGTAAAAGCCTTTCAGGAGAAAGATGCCATTTTTGAAAATGCTGTGCCATTTTGTTTAGTTTTCCATTGAGCTTAACCTGCATTCAACACAATTTTGAAGTCAACCACCTGAGAAAAAGCTCTGTTTTCCTTTATTTACTTGGCTCCATAACTCTCACCCTGTTGATGCCACAAAAACACAGTTGGGACTGACTGCTGTGACAAAGCAGTAGCTGAGACAGCCACAAGCACTTTGTGCTCCTAGATTTGCTGTAATAATGGCAACCGTGAGGTAACTGTATGATAACATTTGGCACAGATTCCTCTGAAATGCTTTGCACACCATGTGTGTGGTTAGCAAATGCCATATGACCCACTAAACCCGACACTGTTCTGTGGCAATAGACCAAACAGTTGTTGTTCTGCACAGTGTTATTATAGAGTCTGAGATCATTACCTTACATTGCTGCTTTTCTTTCTACCAAAGTTTTAATATTTCGTTCACGAGAATTTGATTGTAGAGTGGCTAGTCATCCTTTGAAAGGACATATAATTGTTACATGCATCATATATTCATTAAAATGTGTGCAGAAGCTATCTCTTCTCTCTCACTTCTCATATGATAAGAAATGCTCCCTCCATCATTTGGGCTATGTTAATACTTGTTTTCAACTAGTGTCATATAAGATTACAAGGCAGAGTATTTGAACATAAATCCTACTCTTGAAAATTAGCCTGAACTAACACAGATATAGCAAGTAAGAAAAAAAAATCTCAATTTAAAGCACAAAGGGCACTGAAACAGAAAAAAATACCTTAACCTAGAGGAGTGATTTTCCTGACCTTCACTTCAGATATCTCAGGCAAGCCCAACACACAAAAAAGTATGCATCCTCAGGCTTTCATGCTATGGGTTCTTAAACTGCTTGGAAGGAGAGTACAGTTAAATGCTCATGAGAGAGGAGTCTGAAGGACATTTAGGCACAGTCTTCCACACAGAACAACTCTAAACATTCTGAAGGTCTCACACTTGCATCATTTCTAATTGCACTTAACTTCATTCAGAACAGTCCACTTCCACGCCACACAAAAACAGGCATTGTATGTTTTTAAGAATTACAACTATTACAGTCCCTATCCCATTCTGCAAGCTACAGCCTCTGCAAATCAAAAGTAACAAAGTAAGGAACTCTTATCTGCCTGATATGCTGTAAAGCCCGTGTTGGTAAGATAAAGAAGAATGATTAGACAACTTCTTCTGTAAAGTTCTTTCTTGCTCTCCTTTACTGTTTAATATAAACATTTGTTGTTACACAACCAACGACTGTCAAATCAGTGCTAAAGGGACATTTTCTAGATCTGGATTTTCAGCTAGCTTCTTATCTGTGAATAGTCATTTGATTATCTTTCATGTCATTTACAGTCTATCAAAGGGACAGATTGACAGCACAGGAAATTACAGCCTTACCTTATCTATCAAAAGGTACAGAAGCCAGCAGTAGTGTTATGAGCTTCTCTAAGCTTGTCCCTACAAGCCTACTGCAAAAGAACAGTGTACCTTAAAGAGAGGGAGACTTGTTCACCTTGTGTATATATAACTAACTTCACTATCTGGTGCTAGTCATAGCAAATAAAACAGGCAGAAATTAGACCAAGGCAATCTTGATTTCTATAAAACAGATCTCCCCAGAGTAGTCTGACTTTTAAAGTCAGGATATTAAAACAATAGTTAATTTGATTTTAAAATGTTTTAATTAAAGTGAAAATTATTGTTTTTCACAGATTTCTCTACCAGTTATGCTGCATCAGGGACTCGTTATTTGCAAACACAGTACACAGCAAAGAAAGCACTCATGTTCCATTACATTCTACACTGTTTTTAGTCAGATCCATGGCTGCTGCTACAATGTCTGGATTCAGGTATGAGTCTATAACATTGCAATGATAAACTGTGGCCTCTTTAAAAAAAGCAAAAAGAAGAGAAAAGAAGAGAAGAGAAAAGAGGAGAAGAGGTGAGGGGAGATGGGGCAAGGCGAGGAAAGGCGAGGAAAGGAGAAAAAGCAGAATCCCAAAGAAATATATTTTTCACTATCTTCTCATCTAAACATGCTGTGGAGCAGCAGTTGGTAGTGACAACATTGCAAGAAAATAAAGTATATAGGAGGCACCTATATTCTCAGGGCATGAGAAGGTATTTGCATGAAAAACAGACACTTGCTGAAGGAAATGTCTTATATTGGTAAATTGTGTACATAGAAAATGGTAGTTCTGAAGTGTATGCCCAGGCTATAGAGGTTACCAAGGCTGTATGAACTACCATCTGAGCGATGGCTGGTCTACAATTATTCACAACTTTGGATTTGGTGGATAACAACTTGTTCTCTGTCCTCCTTTGGCTGTCTGGGTCCCACTACGGCTCAGATGAAGAGGCATATTTAATCTGGCATATGCCACAGCATGCAACAGCAGCTGTGATAGTCACTGATTTGGATTTAGCCCACATTTCTCCTCTAGGAAAGCAGAGGCTCAGTTCAAACAGCTACAGTCTTTTGATACATATCCATGAAAAAAATATCATGGCCTCGTAGATAGATGACAACATTGTCTTCTAATTTTAGTTTATTATTTTCTTCTAACTTTAGTAAAACATTTAACCTCTCTGAAGGAGGGATCAAATTAGTATGAGCCATCCTGCAGTGAAAGACACAGAGAAGTTTCACTACTCCAGCACAGCCAGTAGAACAGCCTACCCCACCCCACAGCCTACCCCACCATACCTTCTCAGCAGGTAGTATGCATATGCAGGGCCAGACATCATCTGTACAGAAGTTTACACTCCTCTTCCTGTAAAGAGAGAATAATCATAGTCACCCCATGAGAGGATCTTATTCTTGAAAAGAAAAAAAAAAGGCAAAAGAAAATCCATAAACCTGTATTAACAGAATGTTTTAAGAATTTCCATAATTGATGACAAAATGTTTGAGAGACCCTGAAGTTTAACAGTACTCCAACCTGCCCATTAGTGAATTGTACTTATACAGAAAGGATAGGAAGCAAAATTGACCTGGTTACTTTCACTATAAAGCGCAAGTGAAAAACTAGCAACAGAAAACTGCAAAAGCAACCGTGATTTTTTCTTCTCTGAGCTTTGTTTAATAGGTTATCTGGGGCCTGGGTCCTGTTGATCTCACAGTCTTGCTTCAGACGTTTGCACACTCTGTAACCACTGACCTACAGTCAAGCTTGTGGGTGTGATACACCTAAATAGCGCCCTGGATCCTCGTGCTTGCCTGCTTCTGGAGCACCATCGGTCCAGGCAAATTGCAGAGTTCTGCCCCCAAAGTGAGCATCTCACTGGACTGTTACATGTAGCTGCATTTCTACACAGCTACTGAAGATCGCCAAAGCATGTTGCAGCCTCCGAGCTAAGGCATCTCCCTGCCCACATTTTCCTCATGAAGAAAGACAGGACTTGTCGACATCATGGGTATTTCTATGTTTATCTGTATTACTTTTTCCGTTTGGATCATGAGTTTGCTTTGGAAGACAATTTCCCGATCCCCACGCACCGCATTTTGGTTCACATCCCAGAGAGATCTTGAAGCATGCGAGCTGATTTGATAGCTTTTGAACGAAATTAGACTGAAAGATGTGGCCTAATGCACTCCAGCTGCAAACAGGCATTTAGTCCACTTTACCATACCAAAGTTAAACTGAAGAAAAGCCTCCTAAATGTGTACAGTGTGCATGTCAGATCCTCAACACTTCTCTCTCTCTATACTCCTGCTACTGACTGCTGCTTGCAGATAGAGCATGAAAGCCTAGATGCAGACAGTGCATCTAGTGTTTATGTAGGTATGCAAAGGCAACAGACAAGGAAAGGACATAGACCTTTTCCATTCTGTCTTCTTGCACAAATTTACATCGGCCTGCCAGAAAAGATGAAGCTTTTACTGTTGCTTTGCTTCATCAGGAGAAAATCAAGAATAAAACCACTGAGATTGGCTGAAACAACATGATACACAAATGATAAAACAGTATCATTAAGACATATAGCAACCTTTTTTCTTGAAAGAGAGTGGAAATATCTCCCATCTACCACATTCAGAAAGAAAGACAAAAATATTTATGCAGAAACAGCAAGAAAAGCTAGCAAGACAGCTCACATAAATCAAATCTGCTTTAATCCATTGCCCACACTGGGTTCCTACCACAGCCAGTTTTTAGTTCCACTGCTCCCAGCTTTGATAAGGATTTCCTGCTAGAGCTAATGTGAAGATACAGCTGGCCAGACACAGCCAGACAAAGCCCAGAATGGTATACGGCCATCAATTCAGAAAGAAATTTTGCCCACATTTTTTCTTCTGTTATAACAAAATCCCTATACTGTGGTACCTCCCACAGGCAACATTCCAGATCCATCCCAGGTCCCAAATGATGAAGAGAACAGTAAGCTATGAACATTATTACTCAAGAATGAGAAGTCAGGGTTTGGCTAGCTTATAAAAAGGGTAACACTGCAGGGTGTTTCATATTTTACCTTAACTAATTCATACTTAGCTAGCAAGAAGTTTGGCGCATTAATATTACCCTACACTGTGTTCAAAGTGTAGGACTGTCATTACCTCAATGTAATAAAAATCAGCCAGAGACAGAGTGAAATACATGAGAAGTATAATGGTTCTGCAGGGAATTTTGTTCGTGTGATTTGGAATATGCATGCGAAACATTTAGAGAAAATCAATTTTAATGAATAATGTGGTACATGAGATATTCTAGAGAACAAACATTTTGGCGTCTGTTGAATCAGTATCTGCCAGACTAGTTGCTGGCCAAATCCTGAGAGGTCCTGATTACCTTCGGTGCTCCATGTGAGTTCCAAATACTTGGCACCTTTTTAGGACCTGATCCATTACGAATAAGCACATCAGAAAAAAAAAAAAAAAAAG
>VWPW01014921.1:3219-23283 GCA_013389825.1 Crypturellus undulatus
AAAAAAAAAAAAAAAAAAAAAAAAAAAAAAAAAAAAAAAAACACAAGGACTTGATTTCCTTGCTTTTACAGAGGTCTTGTTACGGTAACAGACAGCTGAAGTCAAGAGATCAACAGACCCAAGTGCAAGGGCTGTTAAAAACACAAAGATGTTTTGTCCAAATATCTGTCAACATGCCCAGGCTACTCAGCCAAGCACATTTAAAACTTATCTGAAAAATCCCTTTCTCCAAACAACCTGTTTTAAATCCTCTAGCATGCTTGAAACTTGCTGAGAAGTTACAAAAAAGGATTTCTGAGGGGAAAATATATTTATATATAAGGGCCTGAAAGTTTTTTCTATACATATAAGAACCTCACACAAACACTTTTTTAACATTTGCCAGTCATTAGCCTCACTCCTCCCACAAAACACCAGCCACTTTGTCTTTTCAAAGCTTCACACAGCCATCAGAAGCCACATTTTACAATTTGGGCAGAACAACTCACTGTTTACCCACAACAAGAAAAAGAAGAGCATTGCTCACACAAGAAAAAACAGGCTGCTGCAGAGGAAACAAAGTCAGGGACATAACACAGGTGAACATGATCCAGGCAGGCAGCAACCCGACAGTTTGGGTGTGATGGTTAATAGGGGCCCAGCACGGATTTGATACTCTGCCCTCCTCATTTACAGGGGGGTTTAAGCCAATCACAGCTGCCAAGAGGCAACTTGAGACACTCTAGAGACTTCAGTTCTTTAAGGGTGAATTATACAAGAACCACTGTGATTAGGAGCGAATGAGTCAAAACTTTTAGCATCTTAGTTTTTGAAGCAGAGTTAGTTATTGTGTTTAAACAGAAAAATGCCAAGAAATAGAATACAATCTAAGTGCAGACAAACCGTTTCTGTGGGTGTCAGGACAGCAGTAGCCCTTTGGAGAGATTTTGATGGGGAAATAGCCTTGCTGATTAGTTTAGGAAAAAGGTTCCATACAAAGACAGTATACTGAAGGTCCAAAAATGCTCGAGAGGAAAGCAAATAAACATGCCAGGCAGCAGAGGCAGGGGACGGGACAGAACACACTTAGAAGTCAAGAGTGACTAGAGAATGCAAGGCAGATTTGCAACGACATGCAAAGGAAATCTGAAATAAGAAGTTAGGACAGAAATCCAACTGGTCTGCAGCATTAAAATCAAAGGGAGAAAGATTTTTACGTGTGTTTAATATCAGATGACACATTCCAGGCTCTAACTCTTGTTTCTATGGGAAATCTTTAGGCAGCAGGGCTGAGAGGGGTTAGGGATCTGCTCATACAAATGTCATCTGTCACCTTAGCTTTTTAGGATTTTTTGTTTGTTTGTTTTAGAACATTTCAACTATGAACACAGATTTTTAAGCAGTAGTTATGGAAAAATATGGTAGGGTGTAGGGAAATTCACAACCCTGAGGATTTTTCATACCAACGCATCATTGCAAGTGCAGGTGTCACAAGTATGTAAAGGGATGATAAAGATGACAAATGTCAGGCAACCAAGTGCATCTGATGGTATTCCCTACATGCAATATACCATTTATACTATGAACTGTAAGAAAATTTGGCCACTAGTCATTGTAATACGTTGCTGAACGGTCTAAGCAAGTCAGCAAGTTTGTGGGCAAAATATTGTTCATGATGTACCATAACTTAAGTAGTCATTACTCCTATGGTCAGAGTCGCATTGCTCCTATCAGAGCCCAAACTGGCTGAGTTTTAAAGTACAAAATAAAGACCCAGGCATTCATTATTTATATTATTGTGGTCACAAAGACAGACTACAGCCAGATTAGGACCTGTGCTGCACACTGCCAAATGTGGTGGGGATGCCCAGTCTGCAAAGCTGGGCATTGGTATGCTGAAGTAAGCAATTAATGAGAAAAAACATTGTGATGATCAAAAACAAATTTCTAGAATTGCAATTATGAAGGCAATTGAAGAAAATATTTAAGAAAAAAAAAAAATAAGAGTAGTTTGAAACTGCCACTGATGCTATGGGAGCCAGATTTACCAGCAATCCCAGGCACATATCACCGACAGTTTTATACCATGCAGTAACACGATGCCAGCAAACAGGCTCATTAGAGGAGTTTAAACACCAACCGTGCTAGAACATTTCATATGGGTGAAGGACACAAGAAAAATCTTGCATAAGCACTCGCCTCTGAAATTAGAGGCACACAAAGAAGTCAGAAGCAGCATATACATTTGATAGTTCTTAAATACTGAAATATTAAGAGTTTTGTTGCTTAATAATGCAGTGGTAGAAGTTTTATGATGATAAAGAAAAAAATCCATAAAGCAATAACACAAAAGAGTTCACGATTTGATGAAGACATGAATAAGTGACCTGACTGAAGGTACTTTACAGCACATGAGACTATTATCCACTTGCCCAAAGGGTGAACTGGCTCAAAATGTTTGCAGACAAAAATAATTAGTATTAAAGGGTGAAAGAAATAGCACTAAGAAGGTACTACACTACCTTCCTAATTTTTTTTTTACAAGAATAACTAACATTAGCCAGAATACTATTTTTTCCATGAATTTGAATCATCAGTATCAATTCTGCTTATCTCGCTATCAGTAGACAAAAGAAAAAAAGTTATACCATAAAAGGAATTGGAGAAGAGATTTAATACGAAATAGTTGCTGCTTAGAGTAGTCTTAAAATCATTCCACTATCATTCCACACTAAGAAGCGTGCACAACTATTTGTGGAAGAAACTAATTGGGCGTTTTAGCTGCCCAACTGTAGCTCTCAGCCCATGCACTCCCCCAGCTTCCACCTCTGCACTTTCAAAAGCATTTGACAAACGCTATAGGCTGACCCTCTAAATTGAACATAGGAAGCATTTCTGCTGCATGAGGTTCTACTTTTTCTTCCAACGACTTCAAGATACTAACAGAAAAAAAAAAATCCTTTTTTTTTTTTTTTTAAATCTGATTATATTGGGGGGCAGGATACGGGTATAGCTAACAATACCATGCTGATGTGACTACATAAACACACATTTATAATCCTAGAAAGCTCCATTTTCCATTTCAGTTTCCCTTCCCTCTCTATTTATTTTATTTTTCAGAAAGCATACAGGTCAAAAAAAAACTTTCTTCCACACGGGCTCCTGCACGTCTGGAGAAGGAAGACCACGCATGGCAGCACGCACCTGGAAAGGGCAGCAAATTATTCCAGTGGAACACACAATTGGATCTGTTTCAGCAGTACAGATCCAGGCACCAAGATGCACGCTACATCACAGCAGGGAAGTCACTCACCATGCCTGACCTATCAAGGGGTCCATTTTCGGAATAGACACCAGCGGATGACGAGGAAATGAAAATTTGGGAAGGAGAGATCGCTCTCAGAAAACCCTACCTTTCTTTTCCCTTGCCACACAAGGATAGAACAAGCCCAAACTGAAGCCTTTCCTGGAACACTCTGTGAGCCCCATCTTTTTGCAGACACCTTCCTCCAGCAAGGAGGAACAGTAATTTGTCAAAACCTCACAAGCAGAGGAAACAATTGTGGCTAAACTGAGCAATAAAAGGCAGAGTCCAGCCTTGCTTGGGCAGCAGCAGTGCAATTTCTCCTTAGCACATAATGTTTCCATATCCTAACAATAGGTGTGTTAGATAACATCTGTTATCTAAAGACAGAAAGAGAAACACCTCCGGGCAAAGCAAGCGTGGAAAATTCCAGCCCCAACCAAAAGCAGAGGTTTTTCACAAGGTTAAAAACGTAGGAAAACAGAGTCCCAGAACTGCTGCTGGCTCATAACCACAGCACAGGGAAGCTGCTCCTCAACAGTATCCAACAAGCTGCTCTGAGGACCTTTGTCCTCCCCTAGATAAGTCGATGCATCTCAAAGCTCGTATGCCTATTGTGTTAGTTGTAACTCAATGCATTAGGTGGAGAGTCACCTACTTAAAAAAAAATTTATATATATATATATATATATATATATATATAAAATCAGTTTGAGACACTGCTTTTCTTTAGACTTGGGCTCTTTGAAACAGTTTTGATACCAACATGAAATAGGCGAGCTAGTGCAAGTAAAATAAAGCAAAAGAGGCTCAAGAAGGCAGAGTGAGCAGAAGTACTTCCTGGAGCAGTCTGGCCAAGATAAGAGGGCCCAAAGGATGAGTTGTCTGCTTATCGTGACACCAGCATAGAAAAATACACTTATTTTATAGCACAACAAAGCTAATTTTAACCAACTTGCCCAAAGCTGTGCTGCCAAACCAGCTCACAGCACTGCAAGAATTTTATAATTTGGACTAGGACAGCCTGTTGACAGTGGCACACAGTTCCCGACCATGATAATTTGGGAGGCAGTGGTAAAAAGATACTGCGATCCTGGCCCTGCCGTGTATGTTTGACAACAATCGCTCTGCAGTGGTACAATTAGGGCTCTTAAGTAATAATACATCTAAGTCCACAACCAGATTGCCCCATAAATCAAGCCGCCTTCAGCCGTAAACCCTGCAACAAGTCACAAACCTCCCCCTCAACTCCACAAAAAAAAAAAAAAAAAAAAAANAAAAAAAAAAAAAAAAACCTAAAGAAACAGAGAAGGCAGGAAAACAGTGAAAGAGGGTTAATCTTTAACTAATCCCCTGCACTTAGCAACTCCAGGGCCTGCTTGGGAGAGGCTGAGCACAGAGCTCGCTAGTCTGGTAAATAATATGGCAGATTTCGAGGAACTAGGACACGATGCAGCTCGAACAACAAAATAGCAACAAATAAAAAAACCAACATCCGGTGCGTTTGAAGCCTGGGAGAGGGGGGCGAGGGGAAAAGTTTATCTGGGGATGAAGCGGCAGGGAAATAATAAAAAATATATATTGAAAAAAAGTAATAAAAATATATAAAATAAAAAGGGGGAAGGAGGGGGATGCTTTGTTGCAGGAGAGGCAGCGCAGGGCCCGGGCTCGGGAGGGAAGGAGCGAAAGAGGGAAGGAGCGGGCGGCCTTGGTGGCGGGCAGCAGCTGAGAGCGGATGTTACCTAGGCCGCGGGCGGCGGCGGTGCGGCCGCTTTCCGGGCGCGGCCTGCGGCTGCGGTGACGAACAGCGGCGGCGGGCGACCCTCCCCTCGCCTCCTGCCGTCCCGGGAGCGGCGGAGCCGGGCCAGACCTTCGCCTCCGCCTCCCCCTCCTCCTTCCCCTTCCTTTCCCTTCCCTTCCCGCGCTGCGGCCGGGCCCGCGGGGCGGCGCTCACAGCCCGGCGGCGAGGGGGAGGGGAGCACCCGACCACCCCGCTACGGCTGTCCCCGTCGTCATCGTCGCCGCCTTGTTGTTGCCGCCGCTCCTGTTGTCGCGCTCCGCGGCCGCCGCCGACCCGTCCAGACACCCCTGCGCATGCACGACATCCGGGTAACTCAACTCCCCCCCCCCCCCCCCCCCNCCCCGCCCCGCCCCCCCCCCCCCCCTACACACACCCAACGGAGCCGCCTCCGCGGCTCCGCGGTTGTTGTACACACAACAACCTTCCCCTCCACACACAACTGTCCCCTCACATAACAGTCCTTTCCACACACCAACCACCCCTCCACACACACTAACCTTCCCGGCCCCATATAGCAACTGTCCCCACAACCACTGACAACTGCCACTCAGTCCATTTTAGTCCATAAGCTGCAAAATCAACAGATCCACCTCAGAAAGGGGACATTAAATTGTCCTAGTGACTAGATGCGAAACCACTGATTTCAGTCCTATCATCTTGCTAGAAATTAGATTTATAGAATGAAACCCTACTAGGTAAATAATTAATATTTTTCCTTATAAATAAACATAATTCAGTAATAGAAAATTATTTTAAAAGTCTGTAGTTATCAAAAATTGAACCACCTCTAACATCAAAAATCCCTTTCCACAACTGGACGTAGAGCCCAGACTGAATCACAAGCTGCACAGGAGATCTGCTGAAAGCAGAATCCACCCCCTACAAAGACTGCACCCCCCCTTGGAATAGCTACATGTTTCTGAGCTTCAGGTTATCAATTCACGAGCTTTTCTTGCAAGTTCATGCAGATCCCAACAGACAAAAGATTAAACTTAACTCTGATCAAAGCTCATCAATTCACCTAGCAACTATATGTAAAACTATGTAACATCTGTGGTGTTAAAAAAATCTTCAGATATTATTTTCTCCCTCTTCCTCTTTCCCATAATATAATAAGCTTCTTTTGTTTTCCCTCTGCTGGTACCAGCTGAAAAGGAAGCAAACTAAAGGAAACCTTCAAGCAGAAAAGATAAAAGAATAAGCTTTAAAAAATAATAAAAAAAAATACTTATATATAAGTAATCAGAGTTTCTTAAAATTCCCTGTTGTCCCCAAACTGTCCTGACCTTGACTGCAGGCATACAGCTCAACAGTATCACTTTCAGAACTGAAAGCACGTCATGTTTTATTTCTTTAGCAAAACCAGAGACCTTTTGCTTTCTGGCATGAGAGAGTTCAGGAATTAGTCATGGCAGATATTTTTTAATTTTCTCACTCACACAATGATGAGAGGAAAGGGAAGAATCAGAAAAGCAGAAATTCTCCCTGCTTTCCCCTTTCTCTTCCCCCACAGATAGCTAGGCACCATGGAAATCCCAATTTTTGTATCATACAACCCTCTCAGAACCAAATACAGGACGAAACAAAATCCACCTGCAGTTCAAGTCCATCAGCATCCAACAGGAGCAGCCCTTAAGACATTTTGATTTAGGTGCTGAAGGTAACTCACGTCCTACAGGATTAGACCTTTAATTAGGTCTCTTCATTTGCTGAAACACCAAACCCACAAGCTATTGTTGCACATCAGCCAGCAGCAGCCACTTACTTGACAAGAACACTAAATGCTAGAGACTGTTTTACTTGGCCTAAAATACTTAAAGGACAGGATATGTTACCTGAGCCTCCGAGGGTGGCTTGTGCTATTCAAAGGACAATTTGCACAGCTGGAAATTTTAATCTGTGCTATTCAATAATTGCTTCTGTATGGAAGATATTCATCCCTTGGAACTTAACATGCCTACTAAGTTTAAAATGAGAATACTGACTTGTGAGCTGCACAGGTTCTCACATTTTTTTTTGTCTTTTTCTTCTATCCAGGGTGAAGTGTTTTTAACTTTGAGTGCGTTTAAAGACAAAACTAAAAAGGGAAAATCAAGGATCTTAATTTTCTCTCCATTTGAGAAGCTGTGCAAATAAGAGATTGCCCAAACCTCCATCTGTAACCCTAACAAGCTTGCTAGTATATTATCACATTACTTACTTGCTGTCAAACAAAATATTTTCAGGCAGATATGCTTGAACCCACAAGAGTTTTGTCCTTCAATAATTAACATATGCTTAATGGAAATACAAATCCATTAATAGGGAAAATAGGAATTTCCTGGTCCAAATTCTTCTGTCCTTACTGACACACACAATTCCATTCATTTAATTCAAGTCTCGTTAGTGGTCAGTTTTTAAAAATAATTTGGTATATCCTTATGTACAATTTGGTAGCCTTATGTACAGAAAAGGGGACTGTAGGAAGCAGAGCTATGTGGATCTGAAAATAATAATAAAAAAAAAAACGATTATAATTTGATTACAGTTACTATAAGAAATTACATCCAAAATAAATATAGGAATTTCAGTTCTGGTCTCCCTCTCTCTGCTCTTGTGCTAGTCCCACAGCAAGGCAACCCAGCTCCACAATCCAGCTGAAAACCACCCAGCAGGGAGGCTTCTTCTGCACACTTCTGGCTGCGTAGGCTGTTGGACTTCCCTTTGTTAGCATTTCCATCCTTCAGTTTTCTCACTTGGGCACAGTGTCCAGTGGATTTCTACAAGGCCTTGAAGTTGTTTCCAAATTTCACATCCCAGCTATTGAAGAGCTTGCAGGTACGAAGCCACAGTTGTACTGTGGCTAAAGACCACGCAGCTTTTGTCAACACAAAGCAGAGGGTGATATTAAGCTCTTTGCACCCACTATTACTGTTAATGTCCAGCATATTACCTTACAAAAGAAAAACAATTTCTGCAGTCTACAGACTCTTCCAGCTTTACACCATTTTTAAGAGAAAAGTCATAGAGATCAGTGGCTTTCTGCTCCAAATATCGTTCCAATCTGCAGTCTTTCCAGTCAGGATCTGCATTCCTCTGAAGACTATATTATGTATTTGAAAGACAATTAAAAACTTAACATTGGTGTAATTTAGTTCAGAGTAATTGCATATTTAGTGCATAGAAAATCACACTCCTTTTATTTGTTCTTGAAATCTTGCTGCTGAATTGCAGCCACACACATTTTTTAATGAAGGGAACATGAAGAGTATAGTGAGCTATATGCAGGATTTAACTTTCTCATTTCACCAGGTCTGGGTCAAGATTACCACTGCATAAAAACAGTGCAAAGTGGTACATCATTCACAAATGAGAGATCTTCAAACAGTATACTTCTATAACTTTATTATTCCAGATTTAAAGCAGAGAGGTAAATAGTAAATTAAAACAAATTCCTTTGCCATCTGTATTATTATCAATTCAACAAAAGTGCAAGCATAAACTCTAGCAGCTGCACTTAAACCCTGCCAAAGTTTCGAGTGTTTATTAGAAAGCTATGAAGTATTTCAGCTTTCAGGAATCCATGCTAGGAGGTTAGGCATATCTAGGACAAACTTGTCAAAAACACTCATTCAATTTTTGAACAGAAAATTGAGCTAAAATGTGGGAAACTCCAAATTCTAATTAGCTTTTAAGAGAGGGAGATTTAAAGTTGGTCTATAGGTCACTTAAACTGAAAGAATAAAGTCATTGGGTAAACAGACTGAGCTAAACACAGGTAAAATTCCTCCTGTAGCTGCATTTCTACTAATAGAAATATGCTTTTATCAGAATAATATGATTCCCCCCCCCAAAAAAAAAAAAAAAGGAAAAAAAAAGTCTTTGAAAACACACTTGGAGATGCACATTAGGGAAGATTTCTTTTCACCTGCCTAAAGACCACCAGAGCACATTTCAAAACTTCAGTGCTACAGGGGACAGGTATACAAACCAGGATTCACATTTCTGAGTTTTAAATAAATCAACCTGTTAAGAGTGATTCTCCTCTGACAGGAGACCTAAACTACAGTTATTTACATGAAAATGTATATGTGAAAGGAGTATTTGTAAAAGCTCCTCAACTTGAGCATAGCAACACCACCAGTTACAAATATCTGGCAGGGTTAAAAATACTTTATTATTTCAGTGTAATAGTCCCTTTACCTAGAAAACAGATAAATAGTTACAAAATGCTGCATTTGAAATAGATGAAATAGATGTCATTCATAGTTTGAAATAGATGTTATACAAAGGCTTGTGACAAGGGCAAGATACTTTAGATTCTGGTGTAGAATCTAACCTTCCCGAAGACTGTATTAAGTGAAATCATCCAGTAGTCTGTTCTAGGAGCCTTTCTCCTAGTACAAGTGAAACATCTAGGCTGGAAGGCTTGTTCTTATGTGTTCCAATTTCTGGTCAGCCTAGGTGTCTGCAGCAATCACTTCAGAATTTATTCCGAGTTCAAGATTTTGGAGTACTTTTATTTTCGTTTCTGTCCAAAAGTGATGAAGACTGTACCTGGTACGTGCTCCACCATTCCCCTGTTTGCAACAATTCTCCACATACTACAGAACTTGTTTGGGTACGAGAAACCCTGCCCTTAGGCTCCACAGGAAGATGTAAAGTAGGCTGGTGTTCGGTGACACTTGAAACTGTTAATACTATTCTTGATTTTTCATTGGAACTTCTATTGTCATAAAATCCTCAGCTAGTGTTACCTCTTGCCCATCTAACACGGACTCTGCCTGTCTCTTCAGCTCTGTTATGTCAGCATCTCCTTCACCCATCTGCACGGTTGGTTTATAGCGTTGACTGAAATGAGTCAAAACCAGTTTCTTAACTTTACATGATTTTGCAAAAACAGAGGCCATTTTTGGGGTGCAATGACCATGCTCTCTGGCCTTCTCCTCTTGGGTATCATCCAACGTCGCTTCATGAATCAATATATCTGCTTCATAGCAAAGTTTCATGGCTGCATCGCCAACCACCCCTGAGCAGTCCCCTAAAATGTAAATTTTTCTTCCAGGAATAGGCTCTTCTAAGACATCTGCAGGAGAAATTGTTATTCCATTTTCCAGAACTATTGCTATACCATTCTTCAGTTTTCCATAGAGAGGACCTGGCTGAACTCCTGGTAAATAAAAGCAAAAGAACCGGTCAGTGTCATATGATCATTGTTGGGTTTCAAAGACCTCTTAAGAGCTGCACTACATGTAGAGCTATCTCACTGAAAAAATACAGCCTCAGTACAAGTAGCAATTGACATTTCACATCCTTCATACCAACAAAAAGCTTGTAATTTTAACAGAAGATGCTTTTGAAAAAAAAAAAAAAGCTACATTTTTCATATCAGAGTGAATAAAGTCAGGCAAAAACACTGCCATACCTTTCTCTGAAAGCCATGCTATGCTTTTTAAGCCTTAACTTCTGAACTTGTTTGCTCTTCTCAGCATGAGAGTAGTCAGCAATGCTAATTGGCAGTAGCAAGACACACTGATTCAAACTGCTGCATTGGTATAATGCATTTAAATGTTTTTACTAGAAAATAGAATTAAAGTGAACTATGGAGATACACACATAGCTCTAGTTTGCTAGAATATCTAGAAAGGAGGTCACAAAAAGGTTTCTGCTGCTAGTAAACCTAGTTTTGTTACAATTGGGAAATGTGGGAAATGAAAATAAAACACATGTTTAAGAACTAAATCCCAAGCCACTAAGTATATTTTTCCACTACAGGGATAACTTTCCACACAGGGCTTATTTTGACTTACAAATGATTTGTCCCAAAAGACAGTTGAGACATAAGTTTTAGCTAATCCTAAGCAGAATGTGCTAAGAGCGCGGAGCTGGATCAGCTGGAGACATCTGCCGTATTAAAATGCAGAGCAGTTCTGGAAAGTGGTTGCACATTGATACCTTACATGGAATCTGTGGACTAATGAGAAACATAAGGTGGAATTTGTGTTGTTCTGCTTTTGACATTAAGACACAAAATGATCGTAATTTCAACAACAAAAAAATACCTTTCGAGAGCCAGAACCCCACAGTTCCTACCTAATCTGTTTCAAACAGATGAAAGTTTTCACTTAAAGATTTGTGCTTTCTATCTAGTCTGGATTTGTCTCACTCCAACTTCCAGGCACTGAACGTGGTCCTTGTTAGATTAAAAAAAAAACAGAATTTTCTCTTACTAAAGATGCATATACATTAATCTAGCTGCATCAGGCTCTTCAGTTAACTAACGGAGTTCCTTCTTCGTTGCTATATGGCATTTTCTCCATCCACTGAGTCTTTTAGTGGCTTTTCCTGCCTTCCTTTCCACAGAAGTCAAACAAGAGAGACATCAAAATGAGACGCACTGTTCCAGGTAACAGCTTCATCTTGAGCTAACCAGCTTGTAATTGCCTAGATCACTTCAGGTGCTCCTTTCTACAAAGGGGAAACACAATTTGACTTGCAGCCTCTTTAGTACTGAGGTTTGTGAACCAAAAGATGTCAGGGAACCAAAGTCTTCTTAATCAGCAATTAGGAGTAGGCAACTTAGGTGTGAAAGCTAAGAAGCTCTTTAAAAGAATTAGTTAAAATTAGTACTTCAATTTATTCACTTTGATATTTATTCAGATGGTAGTTTCAGATTTTGGGGGAGCAGGAGGCTATTTCTGTGTTTATAATTGATATTCCAAGTTTAAAATTCATCTGTGAAAGTCAGAAGTGTGCTTGCTGCTGGAGACCACAATGAGGGAAAACAAAGGGGGTTCCTACACTATTACCTAAAATGAAAAAGCTAATAGGAAAACACACAGCTTTATTCAGAAATAGAATTCAAATATCTACAAGCAGTAAGACTCATAGCAGATATTAACTGGAGCTGTCTCTGGACAAATACAAACCATGCAAGTTTAGGTCCATGGTCCATGTCTGAAACCACAAGGCCTAAAAAATAATTAATTTGGGGCAGTTTGTTTCTAGAGCACAGTTCTCTGCACAGTTAAGGCATTTGGTCCAGATCCTCGGCAGGTTCTCCCCTCCTCCCAGCAGCTTCCCACAGCACCAACCTGCTTTTAGGTGGCTTCTCATGGGCTGCGTCAGAGTCCCCTCGCCGCAGTCGAAGAGCCAGCACTGCCCTTCCCTGAGAAGCGCTATCGCTGACGCGGCCCACGTGGGAAAGGGGTAGGCTGAGCCCGTCCCGAGGAAAGTGACCTCCATGGACATTCCAACTGTGTCTCTTTGCAACCTGGAAGAGGCATTTTAAATTACTGAACATGCTTATTTTTGCTGGGGAAGAAGCAGGTATCTTTGCTTTAAGTGCAGGCATCCTACTTTAGTGTGAGGATCAAATTCCCCTTCTCTTAAAAAAAAAAAAAATCCATGGAGCAGGACTTTGGGACAACACAATGTTTACAAACAGCAGGTTTCCATTTTATGCCAATGGAAGGTTTGCAAACATGCACACTAAATGTTAGAGGTGACCTTTGTTCATCACCTAGGTATTAAAAAACAGAACCAAACAATCAAACAAGAAATACTCCACTAACCATCTGGAAATACTCTAATCTTTAAAATCACTACTGTTTCTTTCTTCTCCACTTATTTTAACCTTAATTTTTCCTGTTGTCCACTTGTAAGAGGGTTCCTTTAACCATTTTCCCCTCCCCAAAGACAGGCACTTTCCTCTTAAAAGTCTTTCCAGCATGACTAATATCAAATAGCCCATGCTGGCATTTAAAAGCCATTAGTGGACTGCAGGAGGAGATAGTCCAACACAATGGAGGGGAAAGATTCACTTCCCTCAGAACAACTTAAGAGACTGCAAAAGGCAAGAGCCGATTTCCTTTGCCTTAGGAAAAGCATCTTGAGAACAAATGCTGTTTTACTCATCGGGGTAAAGTGAAAAATTAAATACTGCAAAATCTTTATGTAGCCTAGAGGCTCTGTAATACATCAAGTGACACCTATTGTCACGGAAGGATCTATATAAGTAGCTGCCAAACGTGAGTTGTTTATTTATTCGCTAAACCATTTGCATAAGGAGCCCAACTCATGTGCACAGGCAGGACAACGCTCTGGGAGCTGTGTTAGAAACTCACAACTGTTTTTTAACTTGGCTGGATATATATGAGGCATATTTGCATTTCCTCCAAGACTTGGTCTCTACCTCATTTCCAGGTGCATTTCCACTTCATCTTAAACAGCCTCAGATACCTTCCAAGGGAAAGAGCCACCCATTTGTTCAGTTATTTCTGCAATGATTGCCATAGTTCCCATAGGATGGGGAAAGAGACCAGTCTCATATCAACAGGATTTATGAGGCACATGGAGCTGCCACATGCGGGTACCTGACTTTGCAGGGGAGGTCGATGAGAAACATCCCTCACACACCCAATAGACACAACAGACCTGTTTCCCTTACCAGAAAGGGAAGCAAACCCTCCATCCAGAAACGCTGCAAATTCGCAGCTTGTTGGGTTGTTTTTTTAGCTATTTAGTTTTTCCAAGCTGCCCTGCCCTGTGACCTCCACGGGGTCCCCCCCCCCGGCTCCCTCAGTGCCCCCAGGGTCTCCTCAGTGTCCCTCGGGTCCCCTTGGCGCTCCCCAGGCTCCCTTTGGCCTTCGCAGGGTCTCCCCCGGCTCCCTCAGCGCCCCACACCTCTCCAGGCCTACCTCATCCGGTGGCGGCTGGGGTGCCGGGCCCAGCCCCTTGGCGAAGGCTGCACAGCCTTTCCTGCCCTTGCCCATCCTCCTCGGCGCCCTTTCGCTGTTTTTATTTATTCGTTTGGCCTTTATTTTTATTTCTTGGTGTGGGAGGAGGGAACACATCGACTCTGAACCGCCTCAAAGATGCGTGGCCCCCTGTTTTATTTGTTGGGCACTCACAAGGGACTGAAATGGGCTTAAACAGATTAAGATAGGGCAGGGGGGAGGATAAAGTGGCTAAAATAGGTAATTTTGTACCTATTTTGTACAGGCCAAGCACTACCCTTTTGGAATAAATAAAAGGAAATGTCATTTAGGCAAAGAGAATGCATTTTACTAAGAAAATAGAAGAGCAGAACACACATTTCAACAGTTACAATATTATAAAGGGAGAAAACAAAACAAAAAAACAGTTCACATTTAAATACAATTTTAGTTTCAGCTGAGCTCTCCTAGAGTAAGTTTCCCCTAGGCACATTAGCCTGGAATTGCTCTCACAAGGCGGCAATAGAGTTACGTTGAGTTGGACAACATGGATGTGCTAGAGAGAGAAATGATTTTGTCATTTTATTTCCTGAAAAAAACTGACACGTGCTCTGTTTGCATAGTTTGAGAAATATTTGCATCTTTGCTTTTATTAGCAAGGAGCTATTTAAAGGATGGTCAAAGCCAGAGGTACTTGGAGGGTTACGCTGAGTCCAGTGCCCATCTTGCACACGTGGGATGTCAGCACTCGAGCTCTCGGCGCGATGGCCAGTCTAACACCCGATCCAAGAGATGGCCAGTCCAACACCCGACCCGAGAGATGTTTTGATGTGTTTTTGCCATGGTCTGCCACTCCAGGCAGTACCAGGGAAGCTGAGGCTGAAAGCGTGATGAGTTTTCTTCATGTTTCACCAGGAACGTCTGCAGGTTGACACCACAGTAACATAGTATTTCAAGAGTAGGCAGGTAGGTCAAGGTAGATGCGCACAGAATTAGATGTCCCGTCACCAGAGGCAACTAAATTGCGTTAATCAAATTCTGCTGCAAACGGGTATAATTAGAGCTTTGCTCTAGATTTTCTCCTTGCTCCAGTATTCAGCATAATACCAGTCCTTGCATATTATGTACATTTTGTTACAAACAGGACAGCACAGCACTTTGCAACAGTGGTTGTCAATTTCAAAAAAAAAAAAAAAAATCCTAAAATGACAGTGGTTTTCTCCCTAAATTCAAGAACAGCACTTTATAGCCAAGACAGAACTGAAACCCAAACTGTTTTGTTCTTACTGTCCCTCTCTGAAAGTTGGTGCATTACTTCATCTACAGTACAGAGATATCAACATCTGCACCTTGAACATCGAGGAGGGCTGCAGCAAACCCCAAATGAAAGAAAACTTGATTTTTAATTAAATTCAGAGTCAGCTGAACTAAAATGCATAGTTGTAGCTGTACAACACTACTGATCCCAATTCTCCTACAGGAGTATTCACTAAATAGGGCTGATAATGAAAAAAAAACACAGGTAAATTGTGCCTGTCCCTTCCTTACAGTTTCTACCAGGAGAGAGACACACAGGATTACTTTACTCCGTCCTGCAAAACAGTGTGCTAGAAAAGACAGTACAGGGAACACACATAGGTACCACAGGGGCACCTGTTAAACACCGATCTGCATGTAAAGCATCGCTTCATTTTAAGCTTGTAAAACACAACATCATGAAATACCACCATTAACAAACACATCCAGGAACTTGGGAACCAAGTCACACTTTGGGTTATAAATGTATCAGACACTACATTTTATTAGTTTTCCTCTCCGTGTCAACTGTTGGCACTCACAAACCTATGTAACATCTTAAACTCCATCAAGGGAGGCTGCACTCCCTGAGCTGCTTTCCTTTTTAAGGACCTTCCACTTCTCACCTAGATGTCTCCACGTATTGCTGCCCAAAGACCCAGTCCTGCTCCTGTGGATTTTAAGGGAGCAAGTCTTGGACCAATACTGAAAAACAAAACTGAGTATCCTCAGCTCTAAGCAGTTTCTGATGCTTAGCATTTTTCTCCAAAGTACTCTGTACCTCCAGACTAGTACCCTAACAGAAGAGACATGAAAGACATTTCTATACCATTGGAGATCAAGAGTCACTAGGGCTGTGGGAAGAGCTACGCCACTAGTCCTCATTTAGGTAAAAATTTGCAAAAAAAAATATATATATAAGCTTAACTTATACTATATAATGTTACAAAATGCATCCTGATGAAAGCTTTTTGTCTTTGCGTGCTGCAAAAGAGAATTTTCCCTATTGATACAGATTGATAAATACTTTTGATATAGCCTGCAAGGAAAAAATCAGAAAATCAGGTTAAGTAGAATATAAAAAGGGATACTGCAATGTGGAGGCCCGCCTCAAGAACAGCAGTACAGGATGCCTTGTTAGCAGATAATCAACCCCTAGGATGGCAGTCTGGGTGTCTTGTTAATTAACCTCAAGGACGGCAGTACAGAACATCTTATCAACAGATAAAGAACAAAGCAAGAAAAAGAAAACTGCAACCGCAGGGCTAGTGCGTGATTAAGAAGCATATTAGATATTTTTGACATAATTCTTTACACTATTGGCTTATTTAGTAACTGCGTTTCGCATGCTTTTTGCAAATAAGGAATTATATCCGGTTTAGTACAGTATAAAAGTTGTATCTGATACTTAATAAACAGGTCTCTTGTTCATTATACCAGAGTCCGTGCGTATCATACGCTGCACTGCAATTCCTTCCTATCATCCTCATCCCCAAAACCAGCCCCTGCCAAGTGTCTGTTTGGGAGCTTCCTCGGGGAAATGAAACCACTCCTGGCCAGAGCCAGACTCCTGGTGTGAGCGGGGAATATTACTCTTCCCAAGTGCCAGATATTTGTAACCCTGAGTGCTGCCAGGGCCCCTGCATTATAAATGATGGCTGCACTCACTACCTGAAAAGAACAAAAAGTCAGACTGAAGCGAGGACTGTAGATCTTTATTCTGTAACACGAGAGTTGTATTTACTGATTGCTGGCCCTGCCCCTGCAGCCAGGTGACAGGAGGAATGCGCGTAGGAGGTTATCTCTGTTATTCTTCCACACAATCAGAATTTTGTCCGAAGCAGCAAGGAAGGCTGCGTTGCTCATACGCTTTAACACACGGACGCAGAACCTCCCTGACGTGCCACAACAGCCTTTCAGGCCCTGCTTCAGCAAGAGGTGAATTTTCAGAAGGTAAAAATAATTTGTACACTAAATAAATATATTTTTCGATAAGATCACGTATTTAAATATACTAAAAACTAATCATAGCAAAAAATAGATGAAAAAAGCATTCTTTGTAAAAATATTGTGTTTGTTGGTCTTTTTTTTTTTTAATTTGTACTTATATATGTAAGTTGCAAACAACATAAATCACACAAGTTGGCAATGAAGCACCTAGAGCCCCACCAGACAGCTTTTCACCAGTTTGAATAAATCATTTTTCCCCAGATTGCTGCTTTCTGTGTTTATATAATGAGGTTTCTTTCCTTGCTTAGTCGAAATCTTCCAAAAGTTTAATGTAAAGAAAAGGACAGTAAAATCAGGGATTAAACAATAAGCAAGAGACCATGATTTTTTTAAGGGGGTGCAGAGTCTGTATGTCCATTTCTATTTTGGTGCTATTTTACATACCTCTGAAGAGGCTGCATTTTCCAATATAAATGAGGTCACGGGACATATACTTGCCATGGGTAAATTCTGAGCAAGATTCACTTCATCTCTTTGCTTTAAGGCTTCAAGTTTGCTAATATACCTTCTTTAAAACTATATATATAGTTTTACTGGCCTCAAAATCCATATATATATATATATATATATATATANNNNAAAAAAAAAAAAAAACCCTATATACACACACCCTATAATACCCTATATGTACTGGCCAAAAAAAATCATATATATAATTTCATCATCTTCACTTCTGTTCCTAACATGCCATTGTTTTTATGGAGATTGAATTTACATAAGTCATAGGCTGTAATTACAAAAATTTGTTGTTGCATGCTAATATAAAATCATGAAGGGCATTCAAAGCAGATGTGAGCAAAGTGTAAAGCAAAGCACATGGTGATACCTGTATCAAAGGTGCAGGACTATCACTGCATGGAAAGGGAGCTAAATTTAAATTAGCCATTTTTGTTTTCATACAAAATACCCGAGAATTTAAACCTGGAGAGGGGAGGATCAAGCGGTCAACTTCTAAGCATCAGATCTTTCAAGTTTCACATTCACTGTGTTCAAACAAGCAGGACATTGAACTGAGCTCACAGGGAACATCTGAACCTCTGTACATGCACGTGTCAGTAGCTGCCTGCAGCACCTGGGGTTTGGCCTCACCAGCCTGGGGGGAGTCTTTTGTTCAAAGTGGCAACTAAGTCCATGTAGGAGCCCTTCAAGTCAGTAGTATCATAAAAACACTAAATTCAAGTCCTTTTGTGAAAGCAAAGTTATGCAAAGGGAGAAAATTATTGTGCTGATTTACTTAGAAAAAAAAAACAAGCCTTAAAAAATAGACTAATGAAACCGAAGTCCTTTGGTACATCCCCTTGGAGTCTACCACAGATCTCCCTCTAGAAGATTTCTGCAATTACTTCAGATTCTGTCTTGATACAATTTCTGCCGCAACAGCACAGCTTTGTTTTTTAAAGTCAGTAAGTGATTAATATTTTTTCAGACTTTCCAAGGTTATATTTTAACTACTTCCTATCTCTCCTGACAGAAGATTTCACACAATGATGAGAATTCAGAACGCAGATACTGCTGCAGATCCCACATGTACACACCACACTGCTCCTTAAAGCACATCCTGAAACACAGAGCAGCCAAGGAAGCAAGGAAGTCTGGACATGTGTGTCTAATCATCAGACAAAACAGCCCGTTAGACTGCCAGATTTGTCCAAAGCTATCCTTACTTTTTCTTGACAAACTCTCTTACGTTGTCACAAGTAATGCAGCGTGACAACACCAGGAGAATCAGATAGAAGGCTGATTATTAAAAGCAGAAGTGAATGATTCTGGAAATCAGCCGTGAGGAGAAGGCTGTAATTCGTTACAATACGCATGCAGCTAGAACATTATTATTGGAATTCTTTAGTGTGGTGAGGGCTCTAAGCTAGAAATGCAACATTATCCAAATCCTTTTTGGAGTGCTTTATCAGTTATGTGACAGATGCTATCACCCACTTATGGTGAAAAATCTATGTCAAATCAAAAACAAGGGAGGAAAAAAGACAACAAAACAAGAGAAAATAAATTACAAGTCTCAAAAGTCACGATTTAAATTGGTCTGAAAAAGGGATCCCTGCAGAGTAGAAGATGCTGCCTGAGGAGTATCTCCTGGTGCCTCAGTGTACCTTGGACTCAGGCCAGTCGTACACATCTGGCATGAAGGACTCGTATTCGTAGGTCCAAACTTTTGATCGGATGTAGTGGTTCTTGTCTGCAGGTTCGGGATAGTGGAAAGCCATGTTGTTCATGTACAAAAATTCCATAACCTGGGAAGTTAAATCACCGTGAGAGTTTGTGCCTTTCACCACACTGATGTGGCATTTGCGCTCCCCCTGCAAAACGTTTAGGATTTTTCAGGTTGGACGAAGATAAATACCAAAGTCTCTTTACAATTTCCGAACACCTTGTCAGGGATCTAGAAACTTCATTTCAAAAAATGAAAGGAGCACAATTGTGACAAACAATCACTGCCAACCTGAAGCATCCAGCAACACCAACATTTTTATAAGTGTTATTAATGGCACAAAGAGAGGTCTGGGTGTTTTGTGCTGAAGCATCTTGGGGCCAAGTATCATGCTGTACAACTGACTGAGTGAACACACACGTAAAACATTTTTAGCACAGTTCACTTATATGCTTTACACTCACCTTGACAGCGATATAAATAGAAACTTCCCTGATATTAGACAGTGGAGGATAAAGTCGTCCTTGCGCGAGTTCTTCATCAGTCAACTGTTCTGCCAGTGCCTGAATTAGAAAAACAAACAAGTTCCTATTCTCTGCATCATGAATGGGATCAACAACATGCTGAGATGCAGGAGAGAAACAAGCTGCAGCACTTTTTTACTATTAGATTTCTCCCCAAACAGTAGAATAAGACACTTCAAGTCTCAATATTCTCAAAGGGTGGCACTGCAAAGTGTGCTTGTATCTGTAAATTCAGCTTGTAAGAGTTGTAAGAGCTTGTAAGAGGGCACACATCTCCTTGCCAAAAGGCT
>VWPW01014927.1:2231-13840 GCA_013389825.1 Crypturellus undulatus
GGCACCGCCCGTCCACGCCGCTCGCCCGCCCACGGCGCCGCCTGGCGGCCGCTCCCGGCCCGGCCCGGCCCGGTGCTGGGCCCGAGAGGACCCGCCTGCCCCACGGACACGGAGCGGGGAGAGCCCAGAGGGTCACGGAGGCTCGTAGCGCCCCTCCGGACTCCTGCAAAATGAGCTCCGTGCAAGTGTCCCCTCTACTCCTATTGTACCGATCGTCGTGTGTTCGTTTTAGCTTCTAGTCTTCAGGCACCCAAATCTACCTGCTTCTGCCGAAAATCATAGGTGCTCCCCATTGGGCTGAGTGTTCAATCTGGAGAGATCTAGCTGACCACACTCAGAGCAAAAAAATACTGTTTTATTCAAGACGTGAATCCTGTTTCTTCTAAAAATCCCATAGCTTTTATCTTTAATCTGGTGTTGTATGATTTTCATCTTCAACCTGTGACAACTGGAATGAACGTCATACCAGTGACGTTCAGTGTGATTCCATCTCCTTTGTGTCAAGGATTACGGAATATTTCGTTAACTGGGGGAAAAAAATGGAAGTTTTGACCAAAAAAAAAAAAGAAATATTTCCACAAAATGCGTCTTTCTCATGAAAGTTTGGTTTTGTGTATTTTTGTTTTTCTTCCATGAGAAAGTCCAACAATTTTATTTTGCTTCTGAAATGCCACTGTCACTAAGCTGACTACTGTGTGGTGGGAAGGAATTGTGTCAGGAAGGAATTGTGGACTAATAGGTCGTCGTCATCTCTGCATAACCCGTGGCACACATTAGTTCCCGTGCAACTGGAATGTTAAGACTCGTTAAAAATGGTAAGAATTCCCTTTTAACCTTCAATATTTGTTTCCTGCGTAGTCATTAAGCGCAGAAATGAAGGAGGTAAGCTTTGTGCTGGAAGCTAAAAAAATATTTATTCTTGGACCGGTACCAGAGTTTTCCATTCCCCTTAAGCCCTGCTTGCTCTTTCCCCTAGTCCTGTAGATTTCATGTTTGAATGACAAATAAAATACCTCATAGAACAACAGCAAAGAGGAATAAACTAAATAAACAAGTTTCTTGCATTTTATGTTATATTGAGGGGAAAAAAAAAAAAACAACAAAAAAGCGAGATGATGCTCAAAAGTGCCACGATGGTCCCCTGTTTAAGAGACAGAGTTTAATAACAGCGATGCAGGATGCCACATGCCTCTGTCCCAGGAGGATTTAAGTATGCTCTCAAGTATATTTAAATATGGCTGTATTTTCCTTATAGAAACTTGATCTATGGACCCCATAGGCATAAGTTATCCCTGGTGCTTCAAGGACAAGGTCACCAGGTCACCAAACTTGCCCTGTTAGAAGGAAAGGGAACGTCACATTCACAGAGCACCATGGTCGTGCAAACAAAACCAGGGCCACAAAAAACACTGTGGTTCTGGGTTGGTTTAATGAACTGAAATATTTCCTTGTGTGCCAGCCCCGAACAAAATTGATCACTCATTTTTCCTAGCATATAATGGAAACCAGATTTGCCACAATTGAAAATTTCCTGCAGGATTCCACTCTGAAAGTACATCTAGCTATTCTGTTTGAAAAGTGCTTTACAAAATATCACCAAAGGGCCCTATATTTCAGCTTCAGGACCTATCCAGTCAATGCGCCCATATTTACCAGCAATGAATTCTGGAATAAATGTCCTGTTCTGTCTTCCTCAAAGTTAAGCACACACCTGCACTAAGACAATCTTGCAGAAAAAACTGCATTAAAGCCATATTTCAGATACAATGTGATTAGGGATGGTCAAATATGTCCCATATCTAGGAGCTGCAGGAGAAGGGGAATGTGGTTGGACAGGCGGCAGACCAGGGGACTGGTGATACTGGGCGGTCCCTTTGAACTCTGCCGCTTCTAGGATTTATATTATATTACATTACAGTTTCTAGAGGTGTTGGGCGGGTGTTACCTCATTTTTTTCAAGGCAGTGTTTGGGTTCGGATGGTGTATGTTGGCGTTTGAAGCTAACCTGGAGATTTAATACTTATAACTAATGGGGGTAGTACATTAAAGTCCTCCAAATGGCTTATACCTACTTATAGCTCCAATGGCTAATGCCTTAAAAAACAAAAATACCCTCTCTCCACACCCCCCATGCCCCCCAAAAAAAAGAAAAAAGAAAAGCTCACTGAGCACTTGGACAAAAAATTAGTTACTGGTGACCCTTAACAAACATGAGAGCTCACTGCTTTTCTGTGAAGGCCAAACAACTGTCTGTTTCTAGAGACTGACCTTCGTTAAAGGTTGTTTAAATGAACCCTTTGCTGACTGCACGAGCAGAACGATCGTGAGCAGCAGTTTCCCAGTGTTTGCTGAAGCAGCGCGTCCTTTTGTAACTCAGAATTATGTCCACTGCAGGGTTAAACGGGTAGGCTGTGAAGGGAACAGAGCTCCAAGCTCTGCTTTCATTTTACCGCTTTTCCTATTGTTTTTACAGCTCATATCCTTGGCTGAAGAACTGCTTATCTCACAGGTCAGCAAATGGCACTTGCTTTGCCAAGGGTTTGCTACCCCTGCTCTTGCATAGCTGCTTATCATCTGTCAACAAGGTTAAACTTCTGTTATATCAACATCAGCTTCAGAAAACTATGAAATAACCAGTAGGGAAAAATAAAAAGGAAAAAAATGTAAAACATCCAACAGATATGCAGGCTCTCTGCTTCCCAGCAGATAATCTGGGGACTGGTATAAACTGGCGGTCCTCCAGGATGAGGATACGGCCCACCGTGTTGAACTGGATTTGATGTCAAGGCTGCCAACCCACGCTGTGGTTTTGGATTTCAAGTCTGGACCTCAACATGAGATACCATAACGAAGCAGATGCTCTGCATTTTCTGAAGTGTCTGTGCACACAAACCTACTAGTCACATCTGTGATCGATATCTATTAGGAGCAGGGAGCATGAGAGACACTGCAAGAGCATTTGGGGTCTTTCATACAGAAGGGGGAAAGTGAGAAAAGAGAAAACAGAATTGGATTTCCAGAGTAAGGAAGGAAAGTGGAAAGGGATTATGTGGAAAGGGTAGTAGAAAGTAGGAAAACATATTGGCAGTGCATGGAAAATATAGAAAATCCAAGTCTAAGGCTGGGCTATGAAGTCTAACTGAAAAAAAGAGGAGGGCTGTAAGGCTCCTCATGATGATTATAATGATTAAGTGAGCTTAATGATATAAGTAAGCTTTGTGCTTACTTCAAATCATTACTTAGTTCTAAAACTCAAAGATAATTCTCAGTGCAGGAAGCAGAATCAGGCATGAGCCTAACTGAAACCTGCTGTTCTGCACTACAGAGTGATGACCACCTCTATCTTCAGATATGCCAAACAAATGCATAGAAATATATAGAAATATTTTCAGACAGCTATCTGAACTTTATAAAAAATATTTTTCCTGATTACAACTTTAAAATTACAGTATAGTGACAAGGCTAATAACAAGCTAAACAACTTTTTTCTGTAGAACTGGTGATTTTCATTCTGGCCACAGATTCTTTATTAAAAAGCATCTGCTTTTACTCTAGGATATTTAATGAGTGCAGAATACCAGAAATGCAAAAATGAAAGGGCAGTAGAAATCTCTGAGTGGAAAAGGAAAATATGCCTTTGGGTAGAATTTTAGTTTAAAAAAAATAACATCACCTCAATAAAAATATTATAGCATAGTGCACTTTTTTTAAAAAAAATCATATTTTCTTATTGGCTAATGCTGCAGAGCAAGAAGAAGACAGCGTTACCTGCATACCGTCTCGCAGGGAATGTAGTGGAAGTGTAAATCCTTTGTGCCTGAGGGGAATTTCTGCCTGTATATGTGTCTAGCCACATATATATAAAACATACAGGTGAGAGATTAAAGAAATAAAAAATAAAAAAAAAATGCATAATTGAGCAAGTTATGTATTACATTGCCTATGTTTTTAAAATTTGCCTTTATCCTCTAGCCTCTAACCATTCCTTAGAATCTAGTGACTTTTTGACAAATACAAGAAAAACACAGATAAATCATGTTTGTGGTGAGGCTAAGTGGAACAATACTAGGTTACATCCACCTGAGGTTTTTGTCTCGAT
The DNA here is from genome assembly GCA_013389825.1 of Crypturellus undulatus. Lineage (NCBI taxonomy): Eukaryota > Metazoa > Chordata > Aves > Tinamiformes > Tinamidae > Crypturellus > Crypturellus undulatus. The sequence goes on from VWPW01014927.1 coordinate 6,331, forward strand.
TCCTGTAAACATGGCAACACTTCCTAATTAATTTTAAAAACTTAACACTGATTCTGTCCAGGAAACGGGTTATTGATGAGTAGCCAGAATTTAAATAATTCACTTAAACAAAATCCAGCGCAGAGTCTAAGGCTTTTTCTCTTGCAGTACTGCTTGTGGCTAGGAAACATGACATACTGACACATCTCGAAGTACTTCTGCTACAGCTGTGCTTTGTTTTGTTCAGGTTTATGACTTCTGAGAAACTATTCTGTAATCGTGGTAAGAACAAGCATCCCAATTGCATGGTCTGGCAGTGGTGCTGCCCTAGGAATGCCTCCTGCTTGGGGAAACGTGACTGCACACGAGCGCTCATGTCTGTTGTTGGTCGCCGGATGCTCTCGTCTCTGGAAAATAACCCTGAGAACAGGCACTTCACCCTAAAACAGAGGCACAGAGCATAATCCCTGAGCACATATGGGCCAGCACAGCATCTTCAAGACAGCAGCAAAGCTGCGGGGAGAGAACATGTTCCCTGTACGCACAGGAAAGGTAACTGCAGACACCACTGTGTGGGCAGCCTGTCTGTAATACAAGTGGTGGTAGAAAACAGCCGTGGCCTTGTGGCTCTTTGTGGTTTATTTCTTTCCTGTTCTATTGCTCTCATAAAATAATAAAATCAAAACTCCCTGCCAAAAGTTATGAAATAAAGCAAAGACCTTCTTTCTCATGTATCACTTTAGACCGAGGCAATCCGCTTGTCTCCCATGGCCACTGCCCCTATCAACTAACACTCTTCATAGCAACTCACGCAGCAAAAAGGCTCAGAAACTGTGAGGGCTGCAGAGCCCAGCTCTGTACCCCGAACACGGGCCAGCCACCCCAGCGGGAGCCACGCGGGTGCAGCCGGGGCACCGTGGCCAGGGTTGGCCTGTGCCAGTCCCAGCTCAGCTGCACTCGGCTCCCTGGGTCCTGCCACTGCTCCCCTCATCTGCCCCCATCTGTACTCCACAATTTACTTCTCCAGCTTCGCCGCTTTCGTGTCAGCTCGGTTCACATGGGGCCACTCGTTTTGGCAACGCAAGAAAAATTGTGGCTGTTAACATTGTTTTTGCTCAATTTAATTTATATCCTAAGAGCTGCAGTTCTAGAGAAAAGGATCTAAGTGGTTTAAATTGCTCTCTGGTGAGGTTGGTGTTTTCCTTTCCATGGAAGGAACCCGGATGACCACACTCTGTCTAATAAAACTGAAGTGCTGAAGTTGGTCGTGTGAGTCTGGGCTGCATGGTTTCGAAAGGTAAGAAATTGCTTTTCAGTGCATGTTGAAACACCGAGCTAGGAAAAAAATGACCAAAAAGAAAGCAGGTCCAAACAAGTACCTCCATCTCCTCCATCTCCTTCATGGTCCTGCTCCAGGCCGGATCCCCATCACTGCTCCACGGCTCTCACTCCATAGGCCTCATCCCATAGATCCCCTCTACACATGAATGGAAACAGATGGGCTCTGCCCCACTGGGACCAAGCTCCCTGCAAGGGCTCATGCGGCGTAGGGGAAGCACAGATGATTCTGATTAAATATTATTAAACTTTGGCTGTTTCTCTAACACTAATCTCTGACTTAATGTTCTAGCCACATAAGCAATAAACTATTCTGACACTAATGGTAGGCTTTGCAAGGAATTGTGTTGTTTTAAAAAATTGCTTTTAATTGCCACACAGTCATGGAGAAGATAATTATCTCATTGTTTGGAAGCTATAAAAATTATGTTAAGAATTTATATAAATCAGCTTGATTTACCAGTCCTGTAGAAGCTGGATGATACAATGAAACCACTGGAGGGATAAAATGTACTTTATGCTGCCTTGCAGAACAACACAGGCCTGACAAAAGATATGTATTTATATCAAAACTTCCTTTTCCTGGAAGATAATCACACTAGCAGAGAGATCAGGCCCCATCGATGTCTTAAAGGCGGCAGAAAGGTAGGTGAAACCTTGTCCTTCTGCTTTCATTGATCAAAAGTTGTGAGACCAGTCCCCCAGGCTTCAGAGAAATGCACAGGGATGTGACATTTTCTATCAGTTGGAGCCCTGGCCCTGTGTACCTGCAATTTCAGGAGCAAACAAATGTGGAATGGAGATTTGCTAGGTGATGCTGTCACCCTATAAACAAGTGGCCTCTCTTGGTACCAAGCTATTGTTGTTGCAGGTGGTTCTCCAGGTCTTGGAAACAATGTGTTTTTATAAGGAGGAGGAAAACTTTCACCTATAATACTGAAACATAATGAAGATTAATTAGGTCACATTTGAAAAGCACTTCAGCTATGTAATGTCTCTACTGCTAGCGTAATTATACTAATTATGGATGTACCACAGCATCCCAAATGCACTTACACAAAGGATTTGAAGAAGATTTGCACAGCTCTGCTTATCGTGCAGCCTGATGAAAGGTCCTGCAGAAACATTTCCCAATGCCTGCCTCTCTCACGCACGCAGCGTTATTGTTGCTTGCTTGAAAGATGAGCCACTGTTGCAGACAATTCGGATCAGATTGAACTCGTGTGACATGAGCTGCAGTTAACAAGGTCGTACCTAAAATGCCAGGCAGAACCAGAAGCCTTTGAAGTATTGGCTGGTGATCTCAGCGTGCTTCATTGCTATCTATCGGGTTGCAGAATTCTGTCCCCCAGAAGCGATACCTGGTAGCTTTTACCCAAAAAGAACAACTAAGAGCCCAGGTCCAGCCCAGGATTTTGATCAAAGCCGAACTCCAGAGCATCTAGGAGAGGCTAAACTGGGGACAGAACAGCATTCACGTAACAGGCCAAGCCAGGCAGGTCTTTCAGCAACACCCATGAGTTACCAGCATAGCTTCACAGAAGTCGCTGCTCCAGACAACAACAAATTTCAGGAAGAATTGGCCCTGCGCTTGCACAACCCCCCCTTTTTTTTTTCCTGGCATCATCCCAAAAGCACTCAGCCTCATGCATCTTCACGGCAGAGGAAAAAGATCTGGCACTTTTGAAACCATGACTGGCTGGGTAGCTTAGTCAGCTTCCTCTCAGTGCATGTGTGACTGCACTGCAAAAATGCTTCAGCATCTCAAGAGTTTTCCACATATCTGAAGCAATTATAGGCTGTCACCACTTGCAATAACACATTTCACGGAGTTATATCATTTCAGAGACAGATCCTGGGTGAGTTATACAATACTGAGAGACAAGCGAGGTGATACGAATCCCACTTGTGTGCTCAGTTGCTAGGTTTCCTCTTCTCCACCCATCCTGGCGCTGACTAATGCTGATGCCTCGGAGGACGTTTTACTTGCTGAAGATTAATAATTAATACCACTAATATGACATTTTCAAACTCACCACTGCCATGTAGCAATTTTCTATTCCAATAAAGTACAATGTCTCAGATCCAAACACAGTGTGCTCCAGTCGGACTGCTACTGCGTTCCCATAAAGAGTTGCACATGGAAAATAAGGGTAACCCAAACCACCTGAGAGTAGTTTTATAGCAATCCATAATGCACCATCTCCAGATCTCTTAAAAATGATGGGTAACAGCACAGAGAAATGCTGCAGCCTCCCAGCTTTGCTGAAAACACTATGAGCACCAACTTTACAGCTACACTGAGTAAAAGAAAAAAAAAAAAAGAAAAAAAGTCTCTTCTTTGGTATTTTACCATTCCTTGTCGCTCTGCAGTGGGTCTCTCCAGATCACTGGTGGCAGGGGTTGTTTTTAGGGAGCAGAGGAAATAACTAGCATGTTTGCTTCAGGGAGGGAAAAGGCTGCTCCCGAAGGAAAGGGCAGTTCTGCCTCAGGGTTTTCCTCTTCCAAGTCCACTGCTATTTTCTCAGCCCGCTTTGCTCTGGCACCAGGGCCCTGCTTTGTTTGCTGCCGCGGAGGTGCAGGGGACCCCGGGGATGCCACGGCGAACAATGGCAGCGTGGGGACAAGAACAATGGCAGTGCGGGGACAAGAACAATGGCAGCGTGGGGACAAGAACAATGGCAGCGCGGGTACAAGAACAATGGCATGGTGCGGACAGGAGGAAGGGTGGCGGGGCCAGGCGGGTGCCAGCCCTGTGGCCATTTCCTGCGCGGGTCCCCGCGTCCCCCAAGGCGTTGGTCCTGCCCTGCTTCCCATGGGCACTTCTCTAATCAGAGACACATCAGCTGTCCTGAACAATCCAGGTTTCCTCCTTCTCGTTCAGGGATTGTGTCCCCAAAGCGCCCTCCCCACCAACCTTCATCCACAAGCAAAGCACAGCCTGCTGGCTGGCCCTGCTGCACTGGCTGTTTAGCGAAGCCAGGCCCTGCTTTTCAAATCACTGAGATGGGTAAATACACATCTTATTGGCACGCATGACTGCTGTGCAACTTTATTTCTGCTATGCAGCTTCAAAAATGGTTTAGCAGAAATCCCCTTGGTTCCCAGTTCTGCTCATGAAGATCTCAGAAAATTTTTACTCCTGCTTTCAGACCGGATTTTCTTGTTGTGATCTAGGATAACATCTGACTGTGACTGTGGATTCAGGAAAAACTATAAGAACAGATGGTAACTTTAGGGAAAGAAATGTTTTCCTATATGTTCATTATTTATAAGATAAAGAGGAAAAAAAAAACAGAGAAAGAAATGACGGATTGGAATCATATACCTCTGCATAAAATCCTGGGTCAACCACAGATTTCCGGCGTGACTAGAGGTGGAGACTGAAAGGAGAAGTATATTGGAGGTACAGAGTTATTTTGTCTTGCTGAGGTGGCTAAGGGAATAGTCTTCCCCTTAACGTTTATCATTTCAATAGAGGAACTTTAATCTTTCATAATTTTCATGTGGAAGTTCTTGATAGTTCCGCATTTTTAAGACTTACCTCCAGAGACATGTGAAGGCTTGAAAAACCCATCCACTACAAAAAGAAAATAGGTTATGTCAGTAAAACTTCAGAGAAAAATCCAGCAAAACACTTGGGAACACTGAGTATATGCAATTACAGAGCTCTCTGCCCTCTCTTCAACTCCTTCAAATCCTCTCTTCAACTGAGAGGATTAAGTTTTTCAGAAGATCACAGCTTGACCAAGAGAGGCAGAAAACATATCCTTGCTACGTTCTAGTCTCTCTGCCCCCTAGACTATCTCTGCAGGGGCAGAGATCTTGTAGTGCAAGATTTTCTCAACAGTTCCTAATGTATCATTTTTCCCTGATCTTGTTTTAGAAGATAATTTGACTCATTTGCCTGAAATACTCAAAAAATACTTGCCCGAGGTAGACATCTAATGTGGAAAGGTCCTGTCCAGGCTACTAAAATTGAGGAAAATGAAACGCAACAAAAAATGATGCCTTGGGAAGGTAACCACTAGCAAATCTCAACTTTATGCATTTAGTTTCATTGTCTTTGGATTTTGCAAGTTTCGTGTCTGTAGATGGCAGTACAGAATGCCTTTAGCTCTGGGAAGCTGAAGTAAAATCCAGTAGCGATTCTGGCTCAGGCCAAATGATACTCCATATATCAAATCTGCTAGTCTTTGAACGTACAGATAAAGCAAACATTTTTGGGGCTCCAGTAAGCTGCATCTTCCTGTTTCTCATTGTTTCAGTATCTGTCTCCTCTACCCTTCCTCAGCTTTTCAGCAAGATTAAACAAATAAGGCAAATAAATGGTTATGATTTCCTTTATTTCATTCAATTAGAACCCGTCATGTGCATCCTATTATTATTTGCACGACGCAAGCTGGCATTTCAAAGATGGGAAAGCAGCCACTTGTTAGGTAGAAACTTTAATTAGGAGATGCTCCTTAGTGAAGCCGCATGAAAAGATGTAAATAAGTAATTGTCCTGAACAAATAACGATGCCAAGAAACATCTTTCCCCGCAGATGCTTTTGACATTCAATCATAGCCCCAGCGGGTAGTCTGCCTCTTAGACATTAACTGTTTACAGCCAGCAGTTATTAACCAGATTCCTGTTAAACCAACATCTCCTTGGGCTGCCTTGCTCTTGCACGTTGGCACACGCCAGCTCTCTCCACCTGAGAGGAGCAGGTTGGAGGAGAAATGCTTTGGGAGCAGAGACACAAGAGCTGAGCACACAAGACTCTTCTTTATTCCACTGAATATTTTGTAGAGATATATAGTATCTCGGCCCGGAGATGCTACGGATGTGAAGCATGTTATTTAAAACCTCCCTTGGGAGTTCAGCACTCGTGGGCAGAGGTTAGCGAAAAGTTTATGCCCAAGTCTTTATGAATGTGGCTCTGCAAATACCACTTTTCTCTTCAGATCAAGAGGTTGAGAATTCCAGACACACACCTGGAACTAAGATATAAGCAAACATCCACTTGTAAACCAAGAAATCTCACGTTAGTAACCACCAACTTTTAGGCTTCACTTTCTCTTTTTCAGGTACTTATATACCCATTACTGCCAGCACCAGGACAAGGTGCAAGAAGACATTTAATACCAGTCATTCTACATGATGTCATGAATTACGGGAATGAAGGTGGGATTTTTTTTTCCTCTGGAAAATATTACAGTGTAGGAAGAAACATCGAATCTTTTCTTTTGCACAAAGTACAAAATAACCATAACCACATCTTTTTTAAGGACAAGATTTAGCACCTGCACCATGACATCTTATAGCCATGAGTTTAACTTAACAGATGGTGGGAACAGATGAGAGGAAAATAATTTGGCACACTTTGCTAACCTCATCTGAACCTTCTAATTGGGGCTGAAAAAAGTCACTTAGTTTTTTTTTTCCTGGGAAAAGCAAAGAGGAAAGAAAAACAAGAGGCTGGGACTTGGAAAATCTCCGCACCTTGCTATAAACTTCCTCTATGGACTTGCATGTACTGAACCAAGCAATTGGTTGTCATTGTACTTATTCCTCTAGCTCTGCCTTCTAATATTACAGCTTATTACCTGGTACCTTAAAAACGCATAGGTATAAACACTTTTGAAAAGAAAACAACTTACCGTTACAAGATTACCTAACAGGATCCCAGTAGAAATAAGAAAACAATGACCAACTCTTAAAATTATCCCGAAGTTTAACTGCACCTGCAAAAGGTGTGGTTTTTCTTTTTGTGTGACCTTCTTACTTGCTTTATAGCACTTTATGTTCTCTAGCCTCTCTGTAGCAGGGTCACAGTCTCACACACTTATGTTATAGCAAGCAATAGAGTCCTTATTATCATCCTCTCGCCTAGGTGTGCTCACCCATACAGTTATTGCATCTCATCTCATCTGCATCTCATCTGCATCTCATCTCACGGCTGTTCGAAGTCCCCTGCTCATCTCACAGCTGGCACAGCTGGACTCCATCCTGCCCCGGGAGCCCTTGGGAATCCCTATAGAGTTCACAGTTTTTATATTCCCCGCTAGCAAGGATTTCAAACTCCAGTTACCAACAGAACAACCTTTTTCTTATTGCATAGCATTTAGTGAATCCAACCCTGGCCACGGCTAGAAAACACGCAGGAAAAACACGCTAAACAATTTTGTTAATGACTTGCACAGAAAAA
>VWPW01014930.1:0-15559 GCA_013389825.1 Crypturellus undulatus
TGTTACTTCAATGAAAGAAGAGTCTCTTTAGAGATCAGATGACTCGCATTTTTGAGACCCTTTTTATTTCTGAGTCTTGCAGTTAGCAAGGCTAACAGCACAGTAAAAGACAGCACAATAAAAATGTTAATGTAATGATAATATCTGCATTTTTCACCTCTGTAGTGGTGCTCTCTCCCCCGTCCTTCTCCCCTTCCCCCCCCCAAAAAAAAATCTGGAATTGTGAGTTGTCTAGTGGAAGATGCAGTGCTTGGTGGCATATGAATGTTATCAAACTGCAGAATATCAGTATTCATTACCAGAAGCAGAACAGGAAGTCTGAGGGTCACAGGGAACAGATAATTGTTTCTTTGTGTTAGGAGGTATTCTGTATAGCTTCTCTTAGGCATTTATCACACATGAGGGTTGAAAAGGATCTATCTTTTTAACATCATTTTATTAAAACAAAACAGCAGAGCCCCAGTGCAGCCAAAAAAATGTAGCCATGGTGAAGGGTGCACCATGTAACCACAATACTTGGTCTTGAATCAATGACTTGAACTGTGTGGTGACCTACACTAGTTAGATCATCAAACTTTTAAAAATAATCTTAACAAATACCTATTAGTAGATAATACAATAGTCAAATGATGAAGAATACTCTTTGTTTTTACTGTTATCTGCAAAATAAGTTAAATCTGTGTAATGCTTTAGAAAAGTTGGTTTGTCACAAAGTGGAATGATCATAGTCAATACTTTTTTTAGTTGGACTTAAAAATTCACATGTATAGACTGCTGGCATATGCATAGGTATGTTGTGCACAACTAACCACATGCTTAGTGGTTCTGACCTTTTTCATGTTGAGCAGGAGTGAAGACTTGTGGCTGTTGTCTTTGAAGAGCATTAGGAAAGCTAAACTCATTCTAAATTCTTCCATGATTCTAAAAGCCCATCTCCACTATTTTTTTTAATCCTATGTCTAGTGCGAATTTCCCAGAGTATCTTCAGAGTAATAGGAGATATTGCCATTGAAGAATAGTGATGAAGAACAGGATACTACCAGGGGTTATGATCACAGAACTACTGTTTAAAATAGGGAGTACCTGCTTTTCTTTGGTCTCCACAAATTATATTATCCCCTGAGCAGTTTTCTTCTGCCTGCCCCAGTTGACCGGTGAGGTTTTGAGAGCGCAAGTTCGTCCCTGTGTGATTATTTAGCCCCTTGTATGTTGAGCTTTGCTTTCAGTAATTGCAGTCCCGCTGGGTCTCTACTGTTTCTTGTCAGTAGATACTTGTGTCTCCCAGCCTGCAGAATGGCAGTGTTATCAGTTATCATGAAAAAGGAGGTGTTAAGAAGCCACTTTAGTATTAAGTGCATATTTAATTATTTTTCTTTCTCAGAAAAAAATAGAGTAAATTTTTCACCATTATTGTCATTGTGCTGCTGTACTCACTGAGTCTGAGTTCACTTTGGCTGGACATTACATCAGACTTTGTTGTAAATCATGGAAAATCTATGTGCTCACCCTCAGTCTGTTGTCAGGACCTTTGTTAATCTTCACTAATAGATTTTATCACACCAGTCAGCGCTCTGGTCATTCAAGTTTTGCTGTTGTGTTAATTGTTTTTAAATAATTTTTTAAGCTCAGAATTTTTTCCTCCTATTTTTAAACCAATGAAATACCTGCTTTTGAACTTTTTTGCTATCTTCTCCAGGGCTACTACTGGATTCTAATTGCTCATCCTTTCTGTTTGAGAGAAAGGTAATATGCACTGACAGGTCATTAGTTGACAGTTGTGTAACTTTCATAAAATTTGCATGTTTCAACATCCTTACTTTACGAGGGTGCCAGTCAAGAATTAATTGTAGGTAGGCAAGCTAACGAAAGGGTTGTTAAGACAAGTCGGAGCTGATTCCAACAGCTTCCAGCCTTTAAGGTGAACTTTAATGAAATATGCCTTTTTTTTCCAAGTACTATGACTTATGTCTTTTAAAATGTTCACTTTGTGATGATGGAAGAGGAAGTTAAAATCTTTAGAATATTATTTTAGCACAAGAGGAGTAATTTTATGGATTGTTCTAGTCAGTTTGAATGGGTATTTCTTTGAAAGTTAGACACCTAACAGAATTGTTTTAGTGGTCTGTTTGCTATAGTATTTTGTGTTTTAATGTCAGTTGCTTCAGAGAATGATCATTCAAGCATCTCCCTAATTGTACAACCAGCCATAGCCATGCCATTTATTTGTTGGCACTGGTTTGTTCTGAAAGAGGAAAATTTATATGCTTGAATTTTATCCCATCTTACTTGCACTTACTTCTGCAAGCTAATGATGCTGTAAGACAGCCACAGAAAGAGTTTTAAGAGCACTGCACTAAGGACATCGAGGACTTGTCATTATGGCAGTGTGTAAGTGCTTCCGTTCTCATCTCTGACACTGATAGTGAGTAAAAGAAAACTGCTTCAAAAATTCCTATATCAATGAAATAATATTATTGTATAGGGTAACTGTTTTTTTCTTTTTTAAAAACATTTTAAAAAACGTAAACGTAAAAAAAAAATTAAATCCAGGATGCTTTATTATTACTATAGTGTTTTTCTAAAGAACAGGCCTGTTCAGACCCTTGTTTTGGTAAGTATGTTTCTCATACCATGTCATGAAAAGAAAAAAAAAAAAAATCATTATCCTCTAATGTTATTTCAGGAAACCTGCAATCTTGAAAATGTAAAGCCTGAAACAAAGCGGTATCTAGAGAAATCGGTTCAAGTGGGAAAAAGGAATGGATTGCATCTTCCTAAAGAAGTGCAGAATGTAAGTATGGCTTCTTAAATTGTAAAGCAAAATGAAAAAAAATTATTGAAGAAATGATGGATCATAGCTGAACTAGTAAGTATTTTAGTGCTGAACTTGCTTAATGTGCCAAAGTTTCTCTGGAGCTTGCCTAATTACTGCTCTGAACTTCTGTTCTTAGTCCCAGATCCATGCTCTAAACATCAGTCATTTAAAGGTTTTAAAATTAGTAAGATTCTCCCAGTACTCAGTGGATAGAGAACATATCACCTCTCAGGTTTCTTTTAATCTGGAAGAGTATCTGAAAGAAGTTTGCTATATCTTCTGATCAGAGAAGAAGCCTAATTTACTGGATTCTTTGGATTCCTAACCTAATGGCCTCTTAACCAAAAGGCCTTGCAAAAATGTTAGCTGTGAGTGCAAGCTTCAAAGTGCATAGGTAATAATTGTTACAGTCACACAGCTGTTTTAATTTCCAATTTTAGTCAGTGTTGTAAAGGTAGTCCAAGATTTTCAATATGCTGGTGATTTTGGCATCTTTGCTACATGCTCTTGTGTTACATGTTAGTTACGTGCTCCAGGTGTCCCTATTTGAGCAGTGGGTTTGAACTAGATAATCTCTAGAGGTCCCTTCCAACCTCAAGCATTCTGTGATTTTGAATAACAAATTTGAGGTAGCTATCTTCAAGGGAGTTCAGGCAGCACTGAGAATCTTGGCCTGGGGAGGGAGTAATTCCTTAAAAATATAAAAGCCTCTGTCACTTTTGAAAATCATGAAGTAGCATTTTCAGCATTTGAGATGCTGAAGTAATTCTTCTGAATTTCTGACCTGCTATATAACAGTCTAGAATTAATTTAGTTTTAGTTTAGATTTTTTTGCATGCTCTTTGTTCATTTGATCCCCTTTGATTTTAGTAGATATTTTTATATTTAAAATTAGACTTTTCAAATAAGAGAAATTAGATAAATGAAAACACATAATACTGTTCAGATAAGTTCTTTACTTGGTTAGTACCCTCTGAATTGAATTTTTAAATGCTTTGAAATGCTACTGGAATGATAGCTTTCCTTCTTGTTATTTTCAATGGCAACAATGTTGCTAAGGTCCCCAAGAAAATAAAAGGTAAAATAAGCCTGGGAATACCTTGGTGGATAAAGAAGGGCTGTTCATGGGTGTGTTGCTAATTGCCAAGCATTCAATGTTTCTTTTTCAGCTAACTTTCAGTTTGTATTTGATCTAGGAAATAAAGACAATGAAGAAAAAGTTGAGTGAACTATGTATAGATTTTAACAAAAACCTGAATGAGGAAAACACATTTCTTTTATTTTCTAAGCAGGAACTTGGTGAGTAGTACCAAGTTTTTTTATTTCTTTCTCTTTCCACTGGTATTTGAGTAATCTGTTTGTTTGTTTTTGGCCCACTGAGCGATGGTTAGATGAAATGGAATCCTGGCTGCGTTCCAATCTCCCCCATTTCCTTTTTAATCCTTCCCCAAAGTTAGTCTAGAATTAGCCTTTGTAGTTCTTCAGACTACTGCACCGCTTGCCTTGCATAAATTCAGTGCATCTGACCTGTTTTTCTCTTCTCTGCCTCTTTTTTTTCCCTTCTCTACCATCAACCAACCCAATGTGTATTATGTTCATTACAATTAGCTGGAAAATTGTCCTACCAGATAGTTAAGCCACTTCAGTATTTTAAATGCTGCTTTAAAGATTTCACTTGATAGGGGAATTAGGGATTAGGGAATTAGGGAATTATCTCGAAGGTATGGTATAAGATGTTATTTAATAACACTGGAAAAAATATTTTTCAAATCATATTAATTTTAATCTAGCCCTACAATTATTTCTCTCTTGCTCACAAGTAAATGTTACATGTAGTTTTCTTTCTTCTTGGTTTTAAATTGAAAAAAAAAAAAGTACTGGCAAGTAGCTGGGAAATGGAGAGTTGTTTTCCAATGGAAACTCCTGATGTTAAATTGCGTTGTAGCAAAACAAATGCAAGAATCTTCCAAAATGAGACGGGGGTGGATAATTATGGTGAACATTGTTTATTAATTTGTGTTCCACAGAAGGCCTTCCTGATGACTTTATTAAGACTTTAGAGAAGACTGTGGAAGACAAGTATAAAATTACTTTGAAGTATCCCCACTATTTTCCTGTCATGAAGAAGTGTTGCATTTCAGAAACCCGGAGAAAACTGGAATCTGCCTTTAACACCAGATGCAAAGAGGTACATCAGATATTGACTGTTATGCTATAGATAATGACAGAATTGAAAGACAGAAAAAGCCTTTCAGGTGTTAGGTTTAAGCTCTGTGTATTGGCTAGCACTGATGAATCAAAACCTGTCATTGCAGACTTCAGCATTTCCTTGTTCTGGTTTATTCTTATGGATAAGGAGTTTAGAAGATGATGAGCTGCATGAGTGTGTCAAAATCTGAGCCGTGCTGTAATAGAAGTAGGATATTGCTCTGCTGCCAAATTCCCCTACTGTCTATTCTGCAGCTACTTTTTGGCACTTTGCTCTCAGAGGAGGCTTTCTGAACGTACCTTCTGAAGTGGGACTCTTCAGAATGAAAGAGGTTATTTGAGCATATATTTTAATTATGAAATGCAAGTGAAATGTGAAACAAATGCTTTTTTAAAACAAAACAAAGCAAAGTCATTTAATTTTCTGGAAAATAGCTGGAAGCATGTCTTAAGAGGAGAAACCATTTCACAAATAACTTCTTTGAAATTGATGAGAGCAGACAACTAGGTAGCTACAAAAGTAATGAGAAGAGTAGAAGGCTGGAAGTGGCCTTGCAGCAGTTGTACCAATCATTCACCAGCAGTTGTACCAATCATGTACCAATCAGAGAAGGGAGCCAGAGCTGAGCTTTTGTGCCTGGAGTGCTGGGAAATGTAGCAAGGAGAGGGTGAGATAACACCAAGCTCCAAGAGCTCCAATGTTCAGCTCCAAGAGCTGAACATTTAAAGGCATATGCTGTTAAAAGTGTGGGACCATCTTCAAACCTACAGTTCTACACTTACCTTATAAAAGGTTTCCCAGTGAAATTGTGCTTTTCCAGAAATGCAGAATAACCCAACTATATTTTCAGCTTCTTGGAGATCCTCCTCTTCAGTTAGACAAGGACCTGGGCTTTTTTGTGTGTTTCAGATGAATGTTATCCCTTACTCTGAATGCTGTTGTCAGAGTGAGCAAAATAAGAAAGCTTGCAAACAAACTTTATGTGTTGGCCTAACAATCTTATCTTCAGCATTAATCTTTGCAATCTGTTTTCAGCAGGAGCTAGCAATTTAAGCCTCCTCTGAGCTGCATCCCTGTTATCTGTAACATGTTTAAATTATTAGTAAAGGAAGTCAACTCTTTGCAACACTCTAATATCTGTTGTCTTAAAAGGTAATGGTGTATCTTTTAATTGAAATAGATTTATCATAATAGGGAAAGTAATGACTCAGATTAGAAAATGAGATATTTAGCTGTCTGTCATCAAATGCTGCAATGAGAAATTACAAGAATCAAGCTAAAGTTGTATTTTTATATATGTACATCTTAACGTGTTTCATTCAAAATATTTGCTGTTCCTTAATTACAAATGTTATTTGGATAACTGTTTTCATAATGCATCAGCATTGGCTGATTAATTCACAAAATTGCCTTTTTTTCTATTTTAGGAAAACACAAAAATTCTTGCACAGTTGCTTCCACTAAGGGCAAAAATAGCAGAGCTTCTTGGATATAATACTCATGCGAATTTTGTCCTGGAATTGAACACTGCAAAGAGCACAGATAACGTAACAGCCTTCTTAGGTTTGTTTTTATTTATAAATAATACTCTTATATTTAGAGTGGCACTATGCCTTCTCAGCCAAGACTAATTTAAATACATAATTGGGTCACAACATGCATTGTGTTCAAATAGAAAGGAGCTCTCTATTGCCTCTGCTATGGCATATTGAAAATAACTGCTTTGGGACAGCCAGTACAGATAAATTGCTATGTCTTCCTCTGCCCCGTAATGCAGGTATCCTAACTGGGAACCGGAAGACCTTGTATGGCATGAGCACGCATTATCAGTTCAAGGGGCAGTGTCACACTTGCAGCTTTTTATTCCCTTAAGCTGGCTGCAGGTTTTTTTGTGTCTGCAACCTTAGCATCTTTCTGTATATAGACAGCACTGCATTAGGTATAATAAAAGATTCAAGTCTGCTTGGAGAGAAAGGATAATTCTTCTGTCATAAAAGGTTTTAGAGGAGCAGCTTATAACTCATTAAGGCCCAAAGTGCCCTTTTTAGTAATCTGCTTCTGTATTTGCCTTTTTGTGTGAATGTTTTCTGTTCTGGTTACAATACAACTTTTGTTAGAGGTACAAAGGAATTCCGATCAAGGCAGCTCAGTGATTTTTTTCCACAACAACTGCTTCTGATGGATGCCTTTGTAAGGAGGAGAAATTTTTACAGAGTGCTTGCATCTTTTGTTTGGAAGTGAAATGGCTGTGAATGATCTCTTGATGAGTTCTATAGGACTGTGGGGCTAGAACAGTTACTTATGGATCTGACTGTTGTGATACCTGGACAATCTGCAGTATTTTTAAAATATCTGTAACTTTTAGCTGGTTTTAAATATCTATGTGTAAGTAGACGAATGCGGTAGTTTTAAGTGAACTGATGTTACTGAGCATCTTACATGCTCCTTAGCTGCCTGAGAGGTTAATATAAAGAAGATGTGTGCTGAGCATCTCTATAATTGTCATACAGAATGCTTAATTAATGAACACAATTTGAGTTTCTTTCTATTCAAGTCAAAAAAGACTACAGGAAATAAATACTTAGAAATTAAGTTGAGAGCAACTCTGCTCTATTTTTTCAGTTATTTCAATTTGGAAAAAGAGTAGTACATTTTGCTATATGCAAAATGGGATATGTTCATCAGATTAATCATTAGCTTTGATTTAGTTCTTTTTATATGGAAAGACGTATTATTTGCTGTGCTTTTTCTTATATATTTGTGTTTTAAATTGAAGTTATTAAGTTGATCTTATGGCATTCAGGCTGTAAACTGTAAGCATTTATTAGTCATTAAATGCATATAATGTTTTATAACCTACCTAGAAACAGGATAGTAATATCTTGAGTTTGTACTCCAAATACAAATATTGAACATCAGCCTGAATATTTAAGGAAGTGAAAAGTGTTTGGCAATTAAAAATACTCAACATAGAAGATAGGTATAGTATGTACTTGATGCAAGCTTCAGTAAACTTAAGTATTTTGTATAGCACTGATGTAGCACTTTACAGTGCTGATCCTTTTATGTCTGAAAAGAACTACACTGAAAAAATTGGGATTGTAGGAATTAGTATCTTGTATCTTTCCTAGTCTAGAAGCAAGCTATAGTATAGACAAGAGCTCCTCAGTTACTTGTTCTTTTATAGATATGTGAAGTGTATTTTTAGACTTCAGCTGCGACTAGATCAGAAACTACTTTGAAAGGTCCTGGAAGAAAGTAGAGGTTGAACGTTTTCCTGCACTTTCAGGAACTTACAGTAATTGTAGTCTTTGTTTGCTTCTACAGAAGCACATCAAGACAACTGAGATTACATGAAATAGAAAAGTTTGAGCAAATGTGTTGTTACTTTTCATTTCTGATCTCTTTGAAAGAGTCCGAATGTACCAAATCCTTCCAAACACTGCTAGGCCTATGTGCATTCCTGTGCTATGTGGAGCATACTTACAACTAAAAATCATTGCAACACAGAGTGGAAGGTTGGCATGTTGTTAATCAGCAAATGGAGAACTCTAGCATCTGGATGGAACACATTCAGATTTACATGGTATAGCTTTATGTGTGTATTTTGTAGGAATAGAAATAACTAAGGAGCAAACAAGTTGATTTAAAAGCAATCTTTTTTAGATGACTTGAGTAAGAAGCTAAAGCCATTGGCTGAGGAAGAAAGTAAATTCATTCTAGACTTGAAGAAAAAGGAGTGTAAAGAAAGAAACTTTGTTTACGATGGAAGAATCAATGCGTGGGATCTTCATTATTATATGAACAAAACTCAAGAGCTGAAGTATTCCATAGATCAAGAGAAGCTGAAGGAATACTTCCCAATCGAGGCTGTTACAGAAGGCTTGCTGAATATCTACCAGAAGCTGCTTGGCCTTGTGTTTGAGCAAGTGGAGAGTGCTCATGTCTGGCATGATAGTGTCACTCTTTACACAGTAAAGGACAGTTCAACAGGAGAAACTTTAGGGCAGTTCTATTTGGACCTTTATCCCAGGTAATTTTGACTTGCTATTTTACTCATATGTTTAAAATGGAAGTGTTCTGAGCAATTTGCTGAAATGTGTGGAAGTAACTGCATTTGGAAGTAAATATCTGTCCTGCTGGCAAGACTATCATTGTGTTCATTAAGCGGTGTTCTGGACTGTTCCCAGTTGGTTTACACCTCTTTAGAGTGCAATACTTCTAATCTGAGGCCTCAGTTTGGCCGAGAAAAATAGTTGCTTCTTTGTTTTTGTTATATAATGTTGCATTCCTTGATCACACTCGGTCCATAAAGCATTGTCAGTCTTTGTTTCCTGTCGTACTGCTGTCTAGCCAGTTCTCCATCATTTTGTCTCTATGACTCCTATGTTCCTCCTCTTAACTCCTTAGGACCTTGCTTGACATTGTTACTTTAATTTGTGTTGAAGCGTTACTTCCATCTGTTCATATTATAGCCCAGTCAGCCAAGCATTTTTATCTTCTCCCTGTTCATCTGTAACTGCATAGATATATTTTGTAATCTGTTGTCCCAATCGCTAAAGAAAATATCAAATAGATGGGGGCCAAGGAAGATTTCCTGTTGAGCAAACTTTGAAATGTGCTTCAAGGTTCATCTCTGTAGCTCTTCCTTAGTTATCAGGATCATCTGTAGTCTGTGAAAGGAGGAGGCTGGACTGATTTGACATGATTTGTCCTCAGCTAGACTTTTTTGGTTGTTTCTTTAGCAACTTATAAAATCATTGATACCTTTTTTTAATATAAATTGATGTAAGGACTTCTCTGAATAAAAGGAAAGTAGTTTGGTTGGTATAAAAGTACTTAAGTTGTTCTTTCAAGACACACACACTAATTTTCTTCTTCACCTATTTGTCTATTTTGCCTCTTCTCTATATCCCACGTGAATTACTGAAGATAGCTGTTGATAGGATTTTTCTGACTTAACTACTCACATTTAGCAATGAGCAGTTCCAAGTGATTTTTCTTTAAACTTTAGGATATCTCACTCAAAGTGCAGTAAACTGTATTCTCTTTATGTCCTGTAACAAAATAAAAGCTCCTGCTTCAGATGATAGAACCTAGTCCTCCCTGTTACATTGTTCATGAGTAGTTTAAAAATAGAATAGACTTCAGAAGTCAATACTTGTGGTATTTAGATAAGAATCAGACACTCACTTGTAAAGGCTGCTGTCAGTCTTAACTGATGTGATTTAGTGCTTTTTCCCCTGTGCGTTCTTAACATGATATTTGATCATTCTAATGAACAGGTTTAATTTCTTCATATAAACCTTTCAAGAGACATGGATTCATCATCCCTGTCCTCGAATAGGCTTTTTATTCTAGTGAACAGGTTTATGATATAACGACAGTTTCTGCTATATTTTCTTACACAGAGAGGGAAAGTACGGGCATGCAGCCTGCTTTGGCCTCCAGCCTGGCTGCCTTCTCTCTGATGGCAGCAGAATGATGTCTGTGGCTGCTCTGGTCACCAACTTTACACAGCCAGCATCAGATCGTCCATCATTGCTGCGACATGATGAAGTGAAGACTTATTTCCATGAATTTGGGCATGTAATGCACCAGATATGTGCACAGGTTAGTGATGTTTCTATTCCAGTGTAAGCCCATGGTCTCAGAGGAAGGCATAAGTCCATTTTAGTGTTAGCTTCCAGTTTCAGTAAAATAAGTATACATTTTTTTGGTAATTCCTCAAAGTGGAAGCTTGATTTTGTTTTTAATTTTCTTTTAAAACTACAGCAGTAAAAAGCAGCTTCTGAAAAGGTTCCAGAAGAGCATATCCTTTTGTATTTTCACTTGTGCATAGCTGTGACTAATGAACAGATCTGTATATAAGGTTAAGAAGATGCTCCAAGGCAGCTCCTGTTGCAACTGCTGGGAGGCTTTTTATGGTTCTAGTCGCATGCTACATCCTTGTCAAAAACAAGCAAACAAGAAGGCTGCTGTCTGCAGGAATGCAAACAATTTTTGTGTCCAGAGAGTTATGCCTTCACCTCTAGCATTCTGGCATTTAGTACTCCTTTTGAGTTATCATACTTCATATCAAAAGCATAAAATGGCGTTGTCTAAGCTATCTTATTTTCTGCTCTCCCATCTGGCAGTTGGGATTTTCACTGTCAGCAGGAAGAACTGAAGCTAGGCTGCAGATTTCACATCAAGACAGTAAAATAATGAAAAAAATCCTGTTTTCATTTTTACTTACGTTTAAGATTGATTCTGCCACATGGTGATACATTTATTGTAGACCATAATTATTATATATCATCATTATTATTATTATTATTATTATAATTTTAAGAGGTAGAGAGGGAGACAAGTCTCAATATTCTTTCATCAGAACCAACACAAGTCCACAAGTCCAGTCTTTGTGTGGTGCTACTGTGATTTCCTTTACAAGTAGGTACCAAATCATAAAATTTCAGGGAGGTATAACACTCTTTAGATTTTAATTATTAATTTGGATCTTAGAAACTGGGACCAAAGAGGAAATAAATAGGAACATAGCATTTAACCTGTGTTAAATCTCGAATTAAAGAAACATTGCTCAGTCAAAGCTCAGAGCAAAAAGCTACACTTCTTTATGCAATTTTGCATTTATAAAATTATTCAAAGGTAGAAATGTATCCTTACCTTAAAGCAGCTCAGAAATTAAGAATTCTGTCCCTTCCTTAACTAACTAGAAACTTTTGATAGATGTGACACATTGAGCTTTCCTGCAAAATTGACCACAGAATTTAGGTAACCAGTGAAAATGCACCTGTGTTGCAAAGCCTCTGCAGGACAGCACAGCAATCTCCTCCTATAACTTACGCATTTCCTCCTTGCTGTGGAATTGCAGATAGGTCAGGGTAACCTGCTTGCAACTGCTTGTCTTGCTGCTCAAGTGGTCTATGTGTATGTAACTGCTGCTTCTGTATTTTATGTCAATCTTTTATTGGGCTAATAAACATACCTGCAAATAACTTCCCTGCCCCACACAGTGGGGGATGTTAGCACATCCTGTCCTCTCTTAGGTTAGTGTGTGCAAAATGATGTCATGGTTGTTTTTATTTTGGCGGGTGACGTGTTAAAGCCTAACATTTAAGGACAGATCCTCTTCGGGTATGGAGGGGTCTGGCAGGGTGGGAGTGTGTGAGGGGCAGATGAAGCTTTTGGAGAACGATACTGCTTGTAGCAGTGGCTGTGAGCTGCTGGGAAGCAAGGTACCGGGCATGAGGCAGACACCTGCATATGACATTGGAGCGGTAATAGATGGCTAGATGAGGATATCTGGAGGCCAAGACTCTCTTACACTCTTCCTGTCTTCCTCTAGCCGTTCTGTCACCATTGCTTCCCAGCTGCTTCTTCCTAT
The DNA here is from genome assembly GCA_013389825.1 of Crypturellus undulatus. Classification (NCBI taxonomy): domain Eukaryota; kingdom Metazoa; phylum Chordata; class Aves; order Tinamiformes; family Tinamidae; genus Crypturellus; species Crypturellus undulatus. The sequence continues at coordinate 12,412 of VWPW01014930.1, forward strand.
CTTTTCTTCTCACCTGAAATTCAGCAAGGATTTGAATGACTAACAAGTATATATGAAGGCAAATGTTTCTCTGCCTTTCTGCTCTCATGATATCTGCATGTGACATAGTTGCCAGTTCTGTGGGTATCCTATATGGTGCATGATTTTTATTTATTTATATATTTTTGGTAGCCCTTCAATAAAATAAATTCAAAAGCCAGTTCTGGCTGGCTTTTGTCTCTGGTCATCTGTCCTCAGTGGAGGAAAGAAGCTAAGAGATCCACAGCTCTTCCAGAGGCCATTTGGTTGACCGGTGGTTAAGGATTGTCAGGAGGTGGAAGATGTTAGAAGACAAGTGCTTTCAGGAGACCAGTTATTTCAGAAATAATTTAGTTTTAGAACATAATCTGACAAGTATTTTTAACTAATTTCCCTTTTTTTCTTCAAAATTAATAGGGAGAAGGTTCAGCATGAAGGAATTGACAGTAGTAAAGTGAAATAAAATGATAGTGTGATTTGCTTACAGAAGGAAGATTGTTGTATCAGTGATTGAGTATCAAATTTGGAGACCTTTAGTTCCTAAAGCTACCCAGATTCTTTAGTTCTGTTCATGTATCTTGGATTGAAATAATTGTGCAGTGTATTAATTCTCTCTCTCATGTATATGCACATACAACAGACACTTCGTGAATGAAGGGAATTGTTAGCACTTATTAGGTTAAGGTGGTCAAGTAAAATGGTTGAATCAGTGCATTATACCTGTAATACAATAAGCAGTTTTGAATATATAATTGGAATTTATTTTTACTTTGATGAGGTAATATAACAAAATTCCTTAATAATTGAAATCATTGTCATAAGATTACACTGTCATAGCCTAAGAAATGAAAGGATTATTATTAAGATAAATGATAATATAATTTCACACTGCTAGAAAATGCACTAAATAATTACTGAATATTCCATTTGTTATTTGGTAATAGCATAAATATATGAATTTATGCCCTCTTCAATTTTCATTCTTTTTTCTTGCTTTTCACCTGCTGATATATTTCCTTCTGCTCTGATTAACACTGAAATTTTTGGCATCTGAAAGTTTATATTCTGCTAGAAATCTTATTATATTTTTATTTAATACCATGACTTTCTCTTGTAGACTGATTTTGCTAGGTTTAGTGGAACTAATGTGGAAACGGACTTTGTAGAGGTCCCTTCACAAATGTTTGAGAACTGGGTATGGGAAAAAGAACCACTACAACAGATGTCAAGACATTATAAAGATGAAAGCCATGTTGCAGACACTCTCCTTGAGAAACTTGCTGCCTCTAGACTGGCTAATACAGGTATCTTTCTCCCCCATCCTCCCTCAATGTATGTCTGTGTATATAAATAAGTATATCAAAAACTGTAGGAAATGGTCAAGATTATATCCTTTGTAAAACATAATAGTCCGATTACACTTCCTCTGTGTCTATATTATCACTGTCAGTGCCATGAAGAATTAAGTGTGCAAAACACCAAAGGAAGTTAAATTCACTGGATGAATAATTCCTGGATTTATTAGCCTGAGTCGTAATGATTAGAAAAGGCTATGATGACAGACGCTGCTATACAAGCAGTCTGGTTTTCCAGCCAGGCTATCTACACATACATGTGAGGTGATCACAGGGTCAGGAGTTGGTGGGTTTTTTTTTATTGTTGTTGCTGTTTTTTGTTTTCCTCTCATTTTTCCTTTTTTTTTTTTTTTTTTCTTTTGGTAACCCAGAGTAGACACTGTACATTAGTACAGAAGCGTCCAATTTTGTGCATGTGCTTTCTGCATTTGCCTATGACACTTCACATAGAGTGAAGTTGTTTGCAAGTTTACCGAACATGTATAACATTGCTTGTAAACCCCCTGACTCTTCAAAACAGAACCCTAGGCCCCACCTTCCTACAGACAGATACACTGCCTCCTCCCTTTAAGTCTTCCCAGTCTCAATCCATTCTCTTTCTACATCTCATAGCACCTTATCTGTATCCACACCAGGACTGTCATCCCATGCCATTTCCCTTCATCCTGTTATTATTGTTTCTCTCACTCCTCGTAATCAAGTCTCTCCTAATCACATAGTTTTAACCGTTTTTGGTAAAACTTGTCTCATAAACTTGCAGCTGTTTGCCTCCTCCTTGTTCCCTACCCTGAATGAGAATTGCTTGTTCTTGCTGACTGGTACAAGCATTGTAGCTGCATAAGCAACTTATCTGGGCAAAGGTTCATATCTTGTAGGTTCTTCAAAAAGCAGAGCCCAAAGTAGCAGCAGCAGCAATAGCTGCTACTTTTTCCTGTCTCAAGTAATAGCAGTAGATATATGATCACCATCTGTGTAAACCTTGAGTTAAATGGTGTAATGAAAAGGACAGCAACTGCGAGCATCATTTTAAGTACCGAAATTTTATTTACATGTGTCTATGTCGATTTGGTTTCAATCCATGAGAGGAGTAATGGAAAGATGGAGCTGGTAATGGTGGTTTCATTGTTAAAAATATGTCCTTCTTGAGTGAAGCATTCAAAAGCCAATAACAGCACAACTCTAAGTTTTGTCCTCAATTAAAATTCTCCTAATTCAGGGTGTGAGTTGACAGCTTTGAATAAAGGGTGCTAAAGAAACTCCAGTTACTTTGGTGGTAATTAATTGAATATTGTTATCCAACCAGGCCTTCTAACTCTCCGTCAGATTGTTTTGAGCAAGGTTGATCAGGCCCTACATACAAAGCCATCTATTGACCCAGCAGATGAATATGCCAAAAACTGCTTGGAGATTCTAGGAATACCTGCAACCCCAGGTATGTTACCATGAAACTTTTCTATGGTATGTGCAAATACTTTGAATAAACATACTTTACTTTTCCAGTAATGTTTATCATAAGGGAAAAAATAAAGTTTTTCTTAGAAGAATCTAATTTATGAATGTGAAATAATTACTTTGAAGCTAGGGATGATCTTGATTATTCTAAGGAACATGAAGGCAAATGTAAAACTTAACCTTCTGAAGATTATAGTTTGGAGAAATTTGACCTGAATACCACAACAGGGTCAACATTAAATGTTTTGCCACATCTGTCTCAGATGCGTAACTGGCCTGCAGTAGGAAACCAGATTTCCTTTATAGGCAGTGGAGTATAGTTG
>VWPW01014931.1:1898-31583 GCA_013389825.1 Crypturellus undulatus
ATGGCTGCCGCCGCCGCCGCACGGGGCCGCCCCCAGGCGGAGCCCGCACCGCCCCCGCCCGGCCCCGCTCCCGGAAAGAGGCGGCACTCCCGTCTGTACAAAACAGTTTATTAAAAATAGGAAATGATAGAAATGAGATGCAGGGGCAGCGCCGAGCCCGGGGCGGAGAGACCGCCGGCCCAGCCCCCGCGCGCCCCCCAGCGCGGGACGGGCCCCGGGGTCGGGGCGCTGCAGGGCAGGAGCCGGGGGCGATGGGGGGGGGCGGGGTGAAAGGGGACACGTGGCCCCGTGCTCCGGCCCGGCGCAGCCCCGCGGGGTCCCGCTGCCCGGGCGGCCCCAGGGCTGTGCAAAACCAGTAAACAAAGTGCGGGCACGGGGAGCGGAGGGGCGGGCGCAGCTCCGGGTGGGGCGAGCCCGGCCCCCCGTCCGCCGGGCCGGGAGGGGAAGGGGGAGTGAATTGCCGAAGGCCGTTGCAGAGTGGGGCACAGAGGGAAGGGACCAAGGACCCCCCACCCCCGCTTACCTTTAATTAAAAAACAAAACAAAACAAAACAAAAAAAAAACGGTGCTGTGCAAAAGACACTTTGTACAATTCAAACAAAACAAACTCCATGCACATGAACGGGGGCTACCGAACAGCCCACGCCAGGACCCGGCTCCCCGGCACCACCTGGCAGAATCCCAACAGAAACAGGGCTGGAAATAATACTGACGCGCGAAGTCCCCTTTAATAGGCGGGCAGGGAGGATTGTCGCTGGGCCCAGCCACGGCACATGCAGGATGAGCTTCCAAGCGCTGCAGCTGGGGCTTGCAGGTGCCCGACGGTGATGGACAGACTCAGAGGGGGCAGAGGCAACAAAGCCGCACCGGCCGCCGGGAGCGAGGGCTGCTAAGATGACACCGTGACGGCCGTCAGGGCCCCATTGCGGGTGTAGTAGAACTTGCTGAACGCCTCTTCAAGTAAACAGGTGAGTCTGCTCTGGTCGGCCTGTGGAGAGCAAGGCAGAGTGAGGCTGCGGTGGTGCTGCGCAGGCAATTCCACTGCCCTCGCCAGGGAGAACAGGGTTAGTGGGAGCAAAAAGGCTCTCGGGAACAGGAATGCAGAGCTCTGACCCAGCCCCAGCCCTGCTCACCTCACTGATGAACCCCAGCTGGACCAGTTCGGCTGCCAGCTCCTGGATATTGTCATCTGCAACACAGGGAAGGGTGTAATGCCAAGGCCAAGTCCTGCAGAGCCCGGGGCAAGGGGACAAGGACAGCTACTTACTGGGCTGCAGGTCACAGCTCAAGTGTCGATTCAACTTGTCTTCCAGTTTGAGCAGCAGCGTTAACTGGAGGCAGAGGAGCGCTCGTGAGCGGCTGCAGCCCACAGGCCATCACAGGCAGCCAGGAACAGCCCCCCAAACCCCAGCAAGGTGGGAGCCCCCACTGCAGAGCCCCAGCTCTGAGCACGGGCTGCGGCCCTGGCAGGGTCGCAGCAGAGCCTGGGCCCCCCGGACTCCCCGCACGGTCTGCCAGCCCCGCGGGAACGTACATGGTGCTTGACTCCCTCCTCCACCGACTCGATGTTGCACTGCATCAGCACCACCTGCACAGAACAGAGAGGCCTGTGAGCCCCGCGGCAGCGCTGTGCGGCCACCCCCGCAGGGAGCTGTGTCACTGCCACCTCACCTTGCGGGTCTCCACCTCGGCAGGCTCCGGAGTTGGGGTCTTCACTGATGGTGGGACGATGGGCGACTTCACTACCACCTGCTGGGGCTGCTGGGGCCGCGGCATCCCAAAAGCCGTGAGCGGGTAGATGCCGTTCCTGCGGGAAAGGGGCAGCTCTCAGGTTGTCCCTCCTCGACCTCCCCGGTCTCACGTGCAGCAGGGATGCCCTTTAGAAGAGCCTCTTACCTGACATCCTCTAGGAACTTGTCCAGCTCCAATGCTGGAGACTGGGAGAAGCTACGAGAAAGAAAATACTGAAGTGAGAAACAGTCTCGTGCAGCCCCACGCTCGCAGTTCTGGGGAGGACGCAACGCCCGTGCCCCAGAGCGGAGGCAGTGCAGAGAGGGGCAGCCAGGACGAGATGGACTCGCGTCTTCTCTACAGGAGCAGCTGCAACAATAAGGAACGAGGGAGCATGTTTTATTACGGCAGAAACAGGTATCAGCTCCCTGGTCAGAGTTGTCCAATACAGTTATTTGGGAACCAGATCCTAGTGTGATCCTACAGGCACCGTTATGCTGAACCCCACGAGGACAGCGGGCCCTGAGCACTGCAGAGGCAAGAGGCTCTGCAGCACCTGATGGCACCGCGGGACCCAGTACCTCACCTCGGACAAACAGTAAAAACCAACAGCTCGGAGTTTAACGCCCTGCCCAAGCAGTTCTGTTCTAGGCACTCTTGTTCTCCTTGTAATTCCCTTTACAGATTGTTTCTTCAGTCTTTGTGGCTTCTTAGTGTAATTAGTCCCAGAAATCTTCTCATCAATCCTCTGTCAATTCCCCAGCCTTTAATTCCACTGACCATCTCCTTTGCTGTTGCTCGAGAGGGATTACAAGCACTCACCCTCTCTCCTCTCCATAGTTTGTCACATGCTGTTTCCTATTTCTCATTTCCAAGAATACATGGTCTGTCCATGCAGTGAAAATGCTGAAGTCAGTTCCCTGATCTGTTCCAGAACTGCTCACTCGAGGATCACAGAGGATGCCACAGTGTAAATATAACGTTTTGAGGGATTACACACAGCCAACACCACGTTTTCTGCCATTATTTGGCGTTCTGGCCTTGTGTTCACCCTCAGCTGTAGCTGCACAGCAGCGGGTTTACCTCAAGCTGCCGGTGCTCTTCTGCTGCAGTGTCACACAGCCTGCTCAGGCAGAGAAATGCTTGTTCTTCCCCTAGAGCAGGCTCCTGGCATCCCTCAATCCCCCGTGAGGACGGGACGGGTGGCCCCAGAGCAGCGTCAGGGCTGCCCTGACCCAGCTCCCGACTGCATTCATGCTCCGTCCCCGGAAAACGGCTGTACTCAGACTGGGTGCAACAACAGCGCTGAACAGTAACAGTCTTCCCCTTACCACCGCCCTGCAGGTTTTGAAGAATTTCAGGGACAAGCAGGAGGCTGCAACTTGCACAAATCCTGCAGTTTCCGGTAGCTTTGCTGCTCCAGCCCAGCAGGTGGAGGCTGCGCATCTGCCTCTCTGCAGGAGGGGCACTCTGCAGCCCCTTCTAAAATACCAAAACGTCTGGTCCTTCCAATCCTGCAGTACAGTTACAGCTTTCAACAGGAAACAGGCTTTGCAATTCTGCCAGGAGTTCAGCTTCTGTGGGGCTCTGATGACTCATCTGGAAATCACGTCCTTCGACATTCCAGGTTGCTGCCGTGCTTCCTACTCCACCTTCCAGCATCTCTCAGGTGTCATCACTGAGAAGCAGGTCCTGGACTGGCAGGTACCAGATGACCGTTTTCCTGGAGTCCAGAATAGCAGAAACTCTTCTCTGCAGCTTTGCCTGCTCATTCTTTGTCCTCCGCTTTGAACTTTTAACTAAAAGCCCATCCCAAAGAGAAGTCAATATTGTGAATCACTGTCTCTAGCAGAATGCCAGTTTTTAAAAGATGTCTCTGTGGCTCAGACAGCCTCTCAGCTCATGGTTTCCTCTTTGCCCTCCAAATTTCTTTTGATCACCACCCTGCACATCCCAGAACACTGGCCCACCCTGGAAGCATCCTGCCCACGTTTGGGAATGACCCCCACACTCTTACAGGCTTCCCAGCCAGCTGAGGTTTCGGAACCTGAAGTTCAAGATCACTTTGTCACTCTGCTTTATCCTCCTCTGTTATGATCGCTCTCCTAGAGAGCTCCCTCGGCGCCTGCTGCGTGTTCTGGTCTCTCCCACCGTGCACTGTCAAACGGGCCGCTCTGTTTAGCTCATGAAACATTTATCCAATGTGCCGAACCCTGCTTGACGAGTATGTGAGCGGCCCAGGTGCCTTCCCCAAGCATGCTGCCATTTGCTGAAGGTGCTCGTAGCGTAGCACAGTACAAGACCCCTGCCCTCCGTCTTAGGAACGTTTCACATCTCAAATGCCTTCAATCTGTTCATGTAACACCAGCACAGGGCCGTTCTCCAGCCAGAGTTACCCTCCACAGAGCTCTCTGGGCGCAGACGAAGCTCCTTCACCAACGGTGCTGCCAGCTCCTCCCCGCCCAGTTCTTGGGAAAGCAATGACAGAAGGGGACAGTCCCAGATAGCAGATCCTCCAGTGCCCTGGAGCACCTTCCCGCACACACCTGAGCGGTCCCCTCCCGACAGGCCACGGAGTACTCACATCATCTTGATTCCTTCTCTTTCAGGATGGTTAATTTCAGCCAGCACTGCGCTCATATCAAGGTTTTTGGTCATTTCCTCTAAGGCGTTTTCAGGAATCATATCTATTAAAAAAAACACATATATGTGTGTATATATTGAGAGGGGGGGCGGGGAGAGAGGGGGGGGAGAGAGACTTGAGCTACTGCAACTCCTTTTTGATCCAAAGGAGAGGTAGCTGCAGCCCTTGCATCAAGTGCAGGTCTGTTTTGCATGGCCCCGGCATACAGAGCCTGCACCAATGCCTCATGTCCCAGGATGGAAAGCCTGGGAACAATTTGGGGTTGCTCTGCAGGACACAAGGATCCCATACTCACGCTGATGCCCAACGATAGAGTGAGCTGCCAGGAGCTTCAGCGATGGCACCTCAAACAACGCCTGATGAAAAAGGAGCTCCCGGGCGGTGGGGCGCTTGCCAGGGTCCAGTTCCAGACACTTCTGAATGAACTCCTGCAAGACCAAAGTAGCATGAGAGCAGGCCCAGAGCCGGGGCCTGCGGGAGCGCTGATCCCCACGCGCTCACCCTCTGCAGTGGGTCCTCCAGCAGCTGGATGGCACTGTTAATGGCCTCCTGGGGCACGTAGGATGATTCTCCGTTACCCTGTATTTCCAGGACTGCCATCTGCAAAGGCAAAGCGGCACATCAGGCCTCGCTGAAAACCAGAGCCGAGCCCAAGGAGGCGACTGCCAAGCGTGGGCTCGAGCGCCGCCTCGCTCGGGACTGTGCAAGGTTGCAGTTCCCAGAGGCAGACAAACAGAAGGCAGTTGCTTCACTGAAATGGTTTGTTGCCAGCACCCTAGCAGGTTGCCGGGGAAAGCTGAAATCTCTGCCAACGTCACCTTTGAGAGTCAATATCTCTGTTTTGAATCTCTTGATCCCCTGGCCTAACTTCTAGTGGTGATTCCCATCCCCTGCTGAAGCACTCGCTGGATCCCTGCTAGAATCTGAGCATATCTCTCTGGATTGCAGGACAGAGCAGAGAAGCACCGGGATGCACACAGTGTGTGCACAGCGGAGGCTCCGGCCAGTGTATGCACAAATTCCCAGCTAGGGAAGACTCAGAGGGCTCTGAGACTCGGCTTGGGCTTTGCTTTCCAAGAGCTGTGTCTTGGCTCTCTTCCTGCCTCCCCCATGGGCTGCACCACACAGGTCAGAGCTGGCTCCTCCTGACAGCTCATTCCAGATAATACCCCCACCAAATCCCATTTCCTCCTCCACTGTTGATCACAGGGACAGAGGACACAGCAAGCTGCCGAGATCAGGTGCAGCAGCCTCGCAGCTGACTGCGACCAGCACTTGCTACTACAGACAGGGACAGGACAGCCCAGGGCACTTGTGGACTGCAGCTGTCCCCTCCTGCAGATACTCTGCAAGGATCAATATCCCTGGCAGCTTTGCACTTTAGGTTATATGTATAGGTCAGTATGTTGCAGCAGTGACTGCTCCCACCAGCAGCTGAGTCAGTCTTCAGAGATGGCCATGACTCCCAGGGCAATGAACCCTGCACTGGGAATTTCAGAAGGACCAGCTCTTCACTGAGCTGTTTGCTTCCTCGCGAGGCAGCTGGAGCCCTTGCGCAAGGCAGGCCTGGCTCGGGCGCATGGTCCACTTGTTACCCGCTAACCCACACAAAAGCAGGCCAAGGACTCGGAGCAGCCCCCTCCAGCTGCACGCTCCACACTCACCTCCAGTGCACACATCCCAAAGGAGTAAATGTCCACAGCGGTGGTGACATTGGCAACTTCTGCAACACAGAAACAGAGCTCTGTTGTCAGCCCGTCTCTGCGCTCAGCAGCAGGACTATCTTGATAACCCTTCAGCCTTCCCTTCCTCCTCTGTGCTTCTAACCACACGGGAGTTGGAGCATTTCAAGAAGCAGGTAACACTACAACTGAACTGGCAAGTCAGGCCAAGTCTTTCCTGATCGTGCAGCTGAAAACAAGATGCGCGAATAGCCCAGAGGTATCAGTGAGTCAGGCCAGCAAAACCCAGGTTGGAAACTGTTGCCACACGTTACCTCCATACTCGGGGGCAAAGAAGTGCAGGTTCTTCTGCTCCTCACGACATGTCTTCACGTGGTTGTTAATTGTGTCCGGTGCCACTGAGGAGGAGAGAGGGAAAAACAGGAAAAAAACAAGAAAAGAGAAGTGAGCGCTTGCAATAGAACAGTCCTGAGCCCACCCGGACACCAGGGCCCTGCGGCTGCCTGGGGCACAGCATGGCAAGTTGGACTGGCCCCTCAGCAGGCCCCAGCACGCTCTCCCGGCCTCCTCCCTGCTGCAGGCTCCCCGGCAGCTCCCCAGAGCCACCACAGAGTCCACGGTACTGGCGGGGACGGCTGTCCAGGCCTCTCCCCGCGGTGCCACGGGACACGTGGGGGCAGCCGGGCTGCCTGGAGCTCCGGCAGTGCCAGGGCTACGGTCGGAGCAGGGGATGGGGGCAGCTCCGCTCCGCAGGATGCCGCTGCCGGCGCCCCGAGGCCAGAGTGAGCAGAGCTGCTCAGCAGTAGTGCCCCAACCTCGACGGCTGGTCACAAACCACGCAAGGAGATGAGCCCCCGGCCACAGGAGCGAGCAGCCAGCCGCAGGCACAAGTGGGAGGAAGGACAGCCCCGTTGCAGCTGCCTGCGAGCGGCTGCAGACAACTCCCCGCAAGGGGAGAGCCAGCGCTGCAGGGAGGTGGCAGCAGAGCCCACCCAGGCATGACCCGGCGGCTGCTCTGCTGCCACCCCCACGTAGCCCCCACGTAGCTCCCACCGTGCCGGGCCCGTCTCTCCCTCGCCACCCTCCGGGGCAGCCAGCCCATCCCGCGGCTACGCTGTGCCCTGCAGGATGTGCCAGGCTGCCTGTGCTTCTCCAGCCGTTCCTGTGTCAGGGTAGGACACCCCAAGGGACATTTCCAGCTCCGTGACGTGGAATGAGCATCCAGCCTCAGGAAAGGGTGCTTGTCTGGGCTCTCGTCGGACAGGAGGGATCTTCCTTCACGACTCAGCTCAGCCACGCAGTAGGGCACACACCACATCATACAATTTCCTTCTAACTTTGGAAACGTAGCTTGCTCCATTGGCCTTCATCTACTTTCTCAACAAACTGCTTAGGGGCAGCTTGCTCCTCTTTGTTCTCGTCTACCTCGGTCCTTCATTAAAACTACTTTATTGCCTGTGCCCTGACAGCACCAGGTCCTCTCAGATTCACCACGCTTTGCGACCTGCTCGGTGCTTCCTCCTCTCCACAGCACCAGCTCCCCTGGTGCAGGGACGGCTCCAGACGGCTCCATCACACCAGCTCCCTGTGCTGCAGTGCCAATCTCCGCGCACCTCAACATAGGCAAGCGCCAGGCATGTGCGGCACCGCCGTGCCGTGACCAGTTACCTCACACTGTAGTTACTGCAGTCCTGCTACACCCTCCTTTGCTCCTGGGGGAGATCCTATCCACCGCAACCCCACAGGCTCTGTGTGTTCGTGAATGGCCTCAGAGTCAATGGGGGCAGTGCTGGAGGGACCCCGTTGGCAGGGACTCCTGGCTGAGCAGCACCGTCCCCATGCTCCTCAGGCCGGGCCTCACTCTGTACACGCTGCGGGGTATCTCCAGCATCACACGCTCGTTCCTGGGGTCTCCTGACGAGCCGGTCAAAGGCTCAGCGCAGGACCCTGCCGGCTTGCTTCGGTCTAGACCCAGGTAAGAGCCACATGTGGCGTTAACAGCCCACTGCTGCAGGCAGAGGCCCCAGGTGCCGGCGGCTCCCGAGAGTGCGGCGCTGAGCAGGTCTCCTGCAGCATTCCTGCCGTTCCCCATTTCCTCTCCAGCTGCTTTGGCTAAAGAGTCAGGATCCTTCCTTCTCCCTTCCCACCCCAACAATTGATTCTTTTGCATTCAAGACCACTGTGCAAACAAGCTATTTAGTGACGTGTTTTTTCAGGTTTTGGATATTTTGGAATCACAGAACAGAATAACATAATGGTAGAACATGGAAGGGACTTTAGAGGTGCAGCCCAATTGCCCTACTCAAACAGGGTCGTTTTTCTAAACTCTTGCCCAATATTGACTTGTCAGCCTTCCTGGGGCCTGGGTTGTAACACAGTCTCAAGATCACCCTGATATATTTCAGCCAACGTGTTCCCTGCATAATACAGCTGTCTCTTCCCCACTTTCTGTAAAATAGGGTATTTAAGACTTTTAGTTCTAAAGTAAAAGCAAAATGAAACAAACAAACAAAAAAACACAGCAACACATGGAATAACCCACTTTTGGGCAGTACCCATGAAATAAGAAATAGGTGCTTGCGGGGGGCTATGCTGACCTTAAAATCTATTGCACACACAGTAGCCTCAGCCTACAGCGAACTGACTCAACAACCCTGGGATACTATTGACTTTGGTATTTATTTGTGTGTGTGTTCCCACCCCTGTATTTCTTATCAGTGCAAGGGATAAGGGCGAGTAGGAATCCTCGTGAAAACACACGTTAATGATGCGGGCACAGCTCTGTGCAGGGAGAGCCCGAGGAACCCCAACACCAAGATCGGGCACCGAGACAGGCGCAGGTGTCACGACCACCCTGGGGGGAGGCCGGGGGCAGGAGGGCGCAGGGGCTCAGCACGCCCCAGCCCCATGCACAGCAGTGCTCTCGGACAGGGCCCACCTGGGACATCATATCTGCCCAGTGAGCAACAGCATTTGCCCAGCAGAGTCAGGCTCCAATCACAGAATCGTTAAGGTTGGAAGGGACCTCTAGAGATCATCTAGTCCAACCCCATGATTTTATTAGCTTCATTTTCCAAGAGGTCTTTAAAAATCTTAACACAGCCGCTCGGAGGTATCTGTTGGATGGCAGCAGTTATTCCCTATCCACTCGTTCTGACCTATGCTCCTGGGCATCCTTTAGGAAAGGGGAGGAGGTGGGATCGGTCAATGAACAGGCTTTACCCACACATACCTCAGAGCACAGCGTGATGTGGGCGCTCCCGCAGCGCGAGTCGCACACAGTCTCAGTTCAGCCCCTGCTGATGCGGCTCTGCACCTTTTCTTTTTTGACTTCTCTGCTTTTCTCTGCCTTCTCTGCTAGGGACATTCTGCAATAGACTGGCTGGCACGAGCAGCTCCACGAAGAGCTGTGCTTGCACTACATGTGGGAACATCCTACTCGGACATACACAAAAGCAGGTTTGAACTTGCTGTTGGAAGTCCCCCAGGGAAGTCTGACGCTTCCATCCCTGTGTCTCCGAGTTCACAGAATGCCAGTGGAGCTCCTCGGTGTATCCCTACTGCAGGGACCAGCTCTGCAGCAGGGCTTGCAACACTTGGAAAGTGTTTTTCTGCTGAAGCAATTTGCACCACAGCTCACAAGCGACTTGGCTATGTCACACACATACCTTGCTCTACTATTGTGAGGCTAAAACAGTGGAGTAAGAGCAATGGCTTAAGATTACCAGATCCTTCTCCAAGTGCCTTACAGAGCTAAGCAGAGATGGACTATTCAGGCACATATCTGCCCATTAATTACACATCAGTACATAGCTACAGCAGTGAGACTAGAGCCTTACAGTTAGACTGCTGGCCCAGTTAGCAGCACGAGGTGAGGACTTGGTGCAGGTACAGCGACATCAGGAAATTGTTGAAGTGCACAAACGCGGGAGATGATGTACCTAGGGATGGCTCTTAATTCTGTAAAGGACCACAGAATGATTAAGGTTGGAAGGGAGTTCTGGAGGTCATGTAGGCCAACCCCCTACCTGAGCACAGTCACCTTGAGTACGCGGCACAAGACCGTGTCCAGGCAGAGACTCCACAACCACTGTGGGCAACCTGCTCCAGGGCTGTGGCACTTGCATGGGCAGGAAGTTTCTCCTCAAATTCAGGGACAGTTATGACAAGCAAAGACCAGCAGTGAAGGCCAGAAGGGCGCAGCACCAGGAACGGTGAATGTGCCTTTCGCAGACGCAGAGAGGGGAAGGCAGCACGGGGCAGTCTACAGACAGACATGGCACTGCAGGACTGAACCTGTGGGGGCTTGCCAGAGGGAAGACAGGTTTTGGAGAAGCTCCAGCCAAACCTGGTGTCTGTGCAAGGCACATGACAGGCAGAACACGAAGTACAGTAGAAGGAAAGGCAAGCAACTTGCCTTTGGCAAACACAATAAAAGCATAAAAAAAGAAAAATAATTATTATTTACAGGAGTACACAGAACTTGCCTAGACCTCTCAAGCCCTCAAGGATGTGCTACTGCAAAGGGATCTCACCAGGGTAAACAGAGTTTATCAAAAAGCTGGTCAGGCCTTAGGAGCATCAACCAAGAACTCATTTGGTGGAGTCACCTCCCAGCTGTCACCACTACAGATTTTAGAAGATGCTTAATCACCTGGACTTGCTGTTTTAAACACTACACGCTGCAGAAGACATTTCCCCCTTGTCCTATAATCAGTTCTCACCTACATCTGCTGTGCACTCACCACTTCCTCCTTCAGACAGGTGAGTTAATCTGCTCAACATCCTTCCTCCACGCTCAGAAAAAAACAAGGGTTAAAGCAGACAGAGGGGACCATCCAACTGCTGCATCCTCTGCCACTGCATCCTCTGGAACAGGAGATGTTGTCCCGCTCTTCTAGGAGTGTGGGAGCATGCTGCACACCAGCCCTTGGCGGGTTCAGAAAGCAGAGGAGAGGGGGATGAAGCCAACACCTGCTCTTTAAGATCATGCCCAGGTGAGCTTGACACCACAAACTGTCCCAGCTTTGCTGCATGGCTCCAGCACAACCAGGACCCAAAATCCTCCACCCGACTGCAAGACTCTCAAGGGATGGCCACAGCGCCAGCAGACATATTATGCCGCATTGACACCCTCTGCACTCACATGCTCAAAGCTTTCACTGCTACCAAAGTTAAGGCCTTTGGTTTACATTTTGGCTGCACAAAATCAAGGTATCTCACAATTCACTTCACTTGCACACTGATGGGATTTGTGCATTTTCATTAAGCGGAGCACAGCCTAAAAAATAAGCAACTAGGAAGGTATAAAACTGAAGCTCACTGTCAAACACATGAAATGAAATAGAAAATGCAGCTGCAGATACAAACTGAGCAGAGTTCAAGCATTGTGCAGCCCTGCAGATCTAGTCCAGGGGGTCTGAACTAATTATTTGGATTTTACTGTCCAACTCCCAACTAATTCCACCTGTGTTTATCCTTGTCACATCCACTGGCCCTGCAACTGAGCAGCATAGCCAACACCTGCCTAAAACACAACCAATCTTTTCACCTCAAAGCAAAGGCAGAAGAGGCAGCACTTGCATCACGGAGCTAAACACATAAAAAAAATAGTGGAGCTGGAGAGGTAGGCTTCTGCACACCACTAAATACAGAGGTATAGGAATGAACGAGGAAAGGGAAGAGCGGAACCACGGCCTCTCTCAAACTTTCTGTGAAAGGACAGATGACACTTACACATTAAAATAAAGTCATTCTTAGTTTAACTGACATGTTTCTGTCTGGACCCAAGATAATGCTTCTTCACTGTGACAGTGCTTCACTGGAACACTGCAGCAGGATGCCCGGGAGTGCTGTGGGGTCTCTGTCCTTGGAGACATTCCAAACCTGAAGGAAGAGTCCTGGGCAGTTTGCTCCCACTGAGCCTGCCAGAGCAGGTGGTTGGACCAGGCCATCTCCAGCGTCCCTGCCGACCGCAGCTACTCTGTGTTTCAGCTTGAGAGTGTTTGTAGCACGAGCACAGGCACAAGAACAGGCAAACAGAACCTGTAAGATAAGTACCTACAAACTCTGCTGGCATGTGGTGGGCAGGCAGCCCCAGTGAATTCACCTGGGTTATCTATCAGTGCTTGACCTGGTTGAGTGCATTTCCACGTCATTCCAAACGGGGAATGTCCAGGAGGACACGAGCCCCATGCGCTGCCGTGCGGCACAGAGCTGCCCCGCGCAGGCCGCAGCCTCTGGGGCAGCGGCTGAGACCCGGGCACGCTGCTGCCCGGGCTGCGCTGCCCACTGCAACGTAGCCCTGCAGCGGAGGGTGAAGGGGCTGCTGTTCTTGCCTAAGTCATCTGCAACAGAAACGGCAGCGAGCTGCCTAACTACACCAGACCCACGTACTGGCATGAGAATTACCTGGAACAAGAAAAAACAAGAAAAGAATTTCACCAAATTGCTAAGGACAAACCAGCTCTGGAGGAACCTTCTACTGATACATCCAGAAGACAGATACACAGAGAATGAGAGTCCCGAGCGAGGACTAGAACTGGTTTACATTGCAAACAGCCCTATCTGACAGAAGTGTGGACTGAGCCAGTACAAGTGCATAGTCAATTGAACTGGTAGACCCAAACTGCATTTGAACTGCAGCATTAAGCTTAAAGCTAAATTTCAGACTCCCTGTTTCTGCGATGAGTACTGTTTTTACAACACAGTGAAGCTGCACAACCAAATGATCTTAGAAGACTTTTTTAAAAAAGCACATCCCTTAAAAGCAGAAGATGGAATCAAAACATAACTTATTTCACATGCCTTTAGGCCCATATCATAAAGAATTCCATTAGAACCCATTAACAGACAGCCCCAAAGTATTTGCATCCAGTTTGCTCAGGAGCTCCACAAGAACAGACCTCATGTGAAGAGTCTTCACCTCACAGCAGGCTCTGACATTAGGCAGTCTCCAAGACAGCACAAAACAATATAGGACAAAGAGGGAAAACACTTTTCCAAACAGTAAACTATTGGAAGAGTGGCATGGGGCACGCACGCTGCTTTGGGCCTTCCCTAGCATTCTGGGCACAAGCTTCCCTCAGAACGGTTCATCTTTCGGATTCCCTTCCCAGAGGTGTCTGGAGGCAGACACAGAGCGTTTCCCCTCTGCCAGCAAAAGTCTGTCTTAGTTTGGCCAGGTTCTTAAACACTGAAAATGTTTGGCCCTGTTGGCAATGTGCTTGACTGCACATAAAACTGAACAGCCAGAAGCTAAAACCACACAAGTTGAAACATTTTTTTAACCCCTTTCCTATTTTTCTATATCCAGTTTCAAACATCCAATATCTTCTCACACCCCGTCCTGCATGGGCAGCCTCATGGGTACAGGCACCCAGGACAGGTGCGGACCGGCGTGCGGCTCGCTGGGAAGCCAGACGCGCACACAGAGCCCCCCACGGGCACCGAGCCCCCCTCGGAGCCCCTGCGGGCACAGAGCTCCTTGCAGAGCCCCTGGGCCACGCAGCACCCGCTGTGCCCTGCCAGGAGCCCAGCATTGGTCACGTCCCCTCCACTCCCAGCCCTCCGCACACGCCAAGGCCGCGCGGGACCCTTCACGCGGGACCTCCTCCCACTCCCGCCAGACAGCTGGCGGGTTCCGAACAGCTGAGCTGAAACGAGTTCTGACCATGGAGAACCACCCTGATGGATAATAAATACATACGTGAATGCCCAAGCTTTCCCCAAAACAGAGCTTTGGATGGAGAACAATAATAAGCAAGCCTGGCTTCCCAACCAGGGATTTTTTTGGGGTAGGGAGATCTTTCTGGCCATCAGGAGCAGGACAGATTTCACCGAAACATTCATCTTAAAAAGAAAATGTCTACAGAGTTAAAACTACAAGCAAGCAATTGGATATCTAAGCACAAAGCAAAGACTATTCCAGATGTGGTGCTCAGCCAAGTCTAGTAGAATAGTAGCAGGGCAGAGTCTAGATGTACACAGGAAGTTCACTCAGGAACGGCTCGGAGCAATGCACCTGATGGCTCGACATGCAGAAGCCGCATGCACGGGGGTCCATGGAGCAGCACACTGAGCACAAGGAGGAGAGGAACTAACACCCAGCAGACTGCAGAAGGGCAGTGCTCCCTCCTGCAAGGCTCGGGCTGGCACAAGGCAGCGCTCTGCAGCCGGCCATGACAGACGTCTCCAGCAGCGTGGGCCTGGGCTGAACACTTTTACACCAGCCTTATAGCAAGGGAGCACTGTATAAATCATAGTTAGAGTGCACATGTGTGTAGCAAGGCATGTGTGTGTATATATATATAAAACGTACATTACATATATACACATTATATATATACATTTAAAATATATATATATATACACATAAAGCAGTACAGTCACACCACAGGAGTGGAGAAGTTTGCTCACCATTAGCAAAAATCCTATGAAAGACTGTTGGTAACAGAGCAGCCCGTAAGCGGAAAGTAAAACAAGACAGAAGTCAATGAGTTGATGAAACAGCAAGCACTTAACATCGTTACAGACTGCTGGGCCGAGCGACACGCGGACCGGAGCGAGCGCCCGGGCCTGCCTCCAGTACCCCTGCACGTCACCCTGCGCACGCAAACACCCCTGACTGAGTGGCGGCCTCCGGCCCAGGGCAAGAGCACACGCAAGGGAGCAGAGCTGCTGCAAACCCGCTGCCTCAGCGAGCTCTCCAAGGCCCGCGTCCACCCCTCAGCAGGCACCGACTTCCAGCACCCACAGCACCTCCTGGCACGGATCCCTGCAGCAGCAACCGTGCCTGCACACCCAGCTGCACAATTTAATGTTAGATTTAAGAGCAGGTAGGAGCAGGTGAGCTGGCACCCAGGATGGAGCCGAGGACACTGCAAGGCCCCCACCAGCCTTGCAGGTGCTGTGCGGTCAGGGAACAGGAAAGCGTTTCCAGTCAAGCGCCTGGAGCTCCCTGCAAGCACCGCAGCAAAACGGCAGGTTTCCACCTGCACCCCGGGCACATCTCAGCTATGAAAGCTCTAGCTGAGCAAGCATGAGTGGCACCTTTTATCTATCTGTATATTTAATCCGTGGTCAGATCTCATGGGGCACCTGAAGCCATTAAGAGCTGCTTTAAGTGGGTTTTATTTTTATTTATTTTTTATTCTAATCCACCACTTCTTTCCACCTGTGTTTGGTTCTTACATTCCCATTGCAAATTACAAGAAACTTCTCAACAGCGCTGAACACCAGTAAGCAGCAGCTCTCTGCTGTACTTCATGCAGGTCGAACACCTTACCTAGACTCTGCTCTTCCTTCACACTCCAAGGACCTGCCACGCTGAAGGTCACCTTGCAGCCTGTTCCCTCCCCAGCCTGTTCGCTGAACGGTGCAGACAGGCACAGACCCAGACAGCCACCTCCCACCTTGCAATGAGAGCGGCGAAGCAGCTCACCTCAGAAGAAGCTTCCCTTTCAGATCCCAGAACCAGCTCCAGGGAGATGAGTTTCCAGCACAGAGAACTCGCCTGCCCTCGTGACAGAGAAATGGGTGCTAAGAACTTGCAGAAGAACTTGCTTGGGGAAAGAGCTGAATTCTCACAAGGAATGTCTTAATTTGACCACAACTCTATAAAGCAGCTAGAACATTCCCATTTCCTATGCACCAACAGCACGTCTAGAAGTTGTAGATGTCTTTTCTCTTCTCACAAAGCTCCCTCCCATTTGATTCTCTTTAAATCTATTAACATTTACTTCATGCAGAAAAGAAAAAAAGTTGGAAAAAAGAATGGGTTAAGAATGGTTTTCGCACTGCCGAGCAGTGTGAGACATCCTCCCTCCTCCTGGCTCCCGTTCTTCCAGATGACCTACCGCACCTGACGGCTCCTTTCACACCTCAGCTGCAGGTCACTGCCAGCTCTCCCCCAGATTCAGTGCACAGTAACAGCCTTACTACTAAATTAATCTTTTAACCCCACAATGCACAAATGTCCCTGGAAAAGATAAAAGCCTAATCCAGAACTGTTTGTAGAGCAAAACACCAAGGGCCGAGGCTTTGTGGTGCTCCTGCAGCAAGACGAGAGGCAGCAGGAAGCACCAGATAGAGGCTGCCCCGCTGGCAAGGCGGCCAGTATTCCGTGGCTGTGTGGGGCCGCTGCGCGGGGCGGCTCTCCGCAGCCTCCTCGCCTTGCAGGAGGTGCTGGCCTTCCCTGGCCCAGACCTCTTGTACCTGCGTATTCCACCTCACTTAAGCCCAAGGGCAGCCTTCAGGAGCGGAACGCAGAATGGTGCTGGGAACAGCAGCAGGGCTGGCCAGAGCGCTCAGCCACGGCTCCACTGAAACCCATCGGAATTACCGCCCCACTCCTTTCAAATGCATGGGGAAGAACTCTCCGATGTTTGCCACCTCTGAAAACCAGCTACACAGAGCAATAAACCAGAACCCAACATTTCCAGTGACCTGAGAGCAACCCTGTAGGACCCAGACATGAAGACACCCTGCCTCCAGCACAGTCAGCAGTACCCGAGATCTCAAGCTGGGGCACAGCCATCAATTCTGGCGACAGCGCGTCTCTCCTGGCCAGGTTGGCACTACAGGAACAAGAACAGACTGCACTGCTGGCACAGCGCTGACCCAGCCCGGGCACAGCCATAGCTGTCCAGTGTGGGAGCTCTTCACGACTCCACTCGCATTCCCCTCCACTTAAGCAGTGATCAGTCTCCCCAGGCTTTGTTTCTGAATACAGGTGAGCAAGGCAATCTAGAGTGAAGCAGGAGGGAGTCTGCCCAGGAGCAGCCAGGATGGAGCCCTATTCGTGTACACTGCTGCTGCCAGAGCATGGCTGAGGATACGGCTGCTGCAGGCACGGACACGCGGCTCTCCCCACGACAGCACGCCAGTCTGCTCACCTCTGCTCCTTGCAGCACAACCAAGTGGAGCAAGGCTTGAAGGAAGCAGGGTGGCGGCAACAGCTTATGAGCCACAACCAGTGAGGGGTCACTTCTCCTCTAGACAGACCCTGAAAGACAGCACTCATGCTGGGCGCTCCCGCGAATGCCCTCTTTGCTAACGCGCAGACCTGTCCTCTCCTGCCAAGCCTCAACCCAAGCTGCAAGGTTAGAAATGGTTTCTTCTTTGCAAGCAGTGTCAGCTACCAGTGCAAAAGACTGCAGTTGTATGAGGTGTTTAACCTGAACTGGACAGGGAAGGATTTTGCGTGCTCCCCCAGTGGAGTGTGCAGCACGTCCCACAGGTGGCCCGAACCAAAGGCCCTGGATCAGGCAGGGATCAGGGAATGCAGCTCTTGGGAGTCCTCCCACCAGGACGAGTTCAGAGCAAGCTGAAAAGGAACCCTGCGATGCCCATCTGTATGAAGAGCAGTAAGCGCAGACACCCACAGAGCCCCTCACTCTTGCTGCCCTCTTCCAGCCTGCCTGCACACAAGCAGAATAAGAGTCTTCTATACAGGAGACCCCTGTCCCGGGATGAAGAGACAGTACAAGAGCTCTCTGGTGGCAGGAAAGCCACAGAAGTCTGCAGTTTATGAAGAGAAATTATTTTTAGATAACAGAAAGTTTAGCATTCCTTCAAGTACATGTCAGCATCAAGCCAAGAACTCATGTAGAGAAGAGTCTACAGGTCGGCATGGACACACTGCTCTTGCCCGAGGATCCCTGCAGTGGCCAGAGAGCAGAGGCAGCAGGGCTGCCATTGGGAGGGGAAGCCAAGTGCTAGATGATAAATACATCCTCACCACAGATGGATTTGTAGAGGCACAAGAATGGAAACAGAAGGAACAACAGCAGAGAGCATCTAGGGATGCACCACTAGAAGAATCCTTTCCTGTTTGTAAGTGTTTCAGCAGAGGTTGAAACCAGCACAGGGTAGCAGGTTGCAGCCCAAGCCAAGGTGAGTGATGCGGGATGGGAGCCACAGCAGCGGCAGCAGCTGACACTCGATCGCGGTACAAGCAGCCTGCAGGGAGCCTCCATGGACAGCACCCTCCAGGCAGCTCCCAAGGCCTCCCGCCATCCAGGGCGGCCCCACGTGTATGGAGTGAGCCCCTCCTGCTTGTGAGGGAGGGCAGAGCAGGCGAATCCAATGACAGGGCGTGTATGAAACTGGGAAATTTCTGCACCATTTCTCAGATCAGTCCTTTTAGAACAAAAGCTGAGAAAGGAGCTAAAGGGGATCCAGTGTAGCAGGATCAATCTCTCCTGTGCCTGAAAGTGGTCCAGTCAACAGTGAATTCTTCTGCCAAGCTCTAGTGCAACTGATGAGGTGCTGAAGGAACACACGTACACTCATGCCTATCATGCCAGATAGCCTAGGAAGAAACCAGCAGTTCCACCCTGGTTCAGCATTCCCCCAGGCAAGGGTCATGTCTAACGAGCCTTACCTGATCCAATCTTGATCAGTCCATTGTGCTGAATGAAGATGGTGTCACAGGTCAGGTTGCCGTGGATGATCGGAGGATCACAGGAGTGGAGGTAGCTGGAGATTCAGAACAGACCTGGTGAGGACAGTGCTGAGGGCGAGACAGGAAGCCTCCCTTCACCCTCCCCGTCACCGTAGCATCAGGGATTTATGGCAGCAGTGAAATAAAGTGACTGCACAGAGCGGTACGCTGGGCCGCACTCAGGGCAGCCAAGCAATTGGCCTCCAAAACGTGCGAGAAAAGGAGCCTTCTCCGGCCAATTCTCAGAAACCCAGAGTACTGAGAGAAAAAGGACAGGATTCACCTGCCCCAGTACTGGAGAAGCACTGCCAGGAGGATACTGAAATCTTCAAACATTATACCAAAGAACTGAGAGCCTTACTCTGCCCCCACCATTCGCATCTTGCCACGCTTTCCAATATGTGCAAGTGCAGCTTTCCAGGGCTGGGGTCCCACGCACATTTGACCCAGCTGTTTTCACACTCTGCTCTGCTTGCTGCCATATTAGCAGCCAGCACAAATAAGGACTGTCAACTCCAGCAAGCTTGTTGGAACCCTAACTATGCCTGGACAGCTCTACTTAGCCACACGGGAATATTTTTCTCTACAGAGTGAGAATCTTGCTCTGGTGTCTGGGCTGTTGCTCCAAGACTGATATCAGCTACACACTAACTCTGGCTCAGGTTGAGAATAGCCTTTAATAAAAACAGACAACTTAATGCTGCTTTGCTGGGTGCACTAAGACACCTGCAGATGATCTACATCAAGAAACACGCCACCACATGGCTTCTGCATGCATTTGTATTTTTCCAGCTCCATGCGTGCTCCTAACAGCAGCACACCACAACTGTGAGCAGAGCACACGCTGCACGGCTGCAGCCCATGGAGGTCAAGAAAACTTCCCTCACTCCACCACACAGAATTTGGTTTGAAAATTCTTGCATAAGTCTTCTCAGCCCTGGTTAGAGTCAGGTTGCAATGCTGGATGCTTGGTCACGCTACAGAATGCTCCCTCATACCCCAACTCTCATACTCGTTATGGTGTAAGTTACCACTGGGACCACCTTGGAGGCTTCCAGTGTTGTTTAACCAGAGAGTCCGCGGCTGGCAGGGGAAGTACAGGTAGTACCCTGCAGACTGCACCTCTTGGGCAGGGAACAGGCCGTGCGACTGACAGTCCCGTGAGGTTCTACTGCACGAGGGTGGCTCGAGCAACAGCACGTGTCTGTGAACACTCCCCACACAGGTGCAGGAGGGCTGCATGGCTAGGCCCAGCACCTGTAGCTCACGTACCTGAGAGCAGAGAGGATCTGGGTACACCAGCGCTTCCAGGCCTACAGACAAGAGCAAAGATCAGAAAAACGAGCCATGGAAGAACTAAACCACGGCCATTCACGGGACGGAACATGCCCTCCCCCAGGTGTTGCCTGGTCTCTTGCACCTCTGGCACAGGAGTGTGGGAAGCTACAGACTGATGGGATCAGCACTGCCGTGCTCAAGTCGGCGTGCACGCACTTGTACGGATCAAGCAACAGGCCTCCTCTCCACGCTTCTGTTGTGCACAGACCCCTTTCACCCTTCCCTAGTGCACACCTGGGATGGGACATGCCTATCACACCACACACCAGAAGCTGCACAGCAGCAGGAAACCAGGCAAGCAGACGGAGTAGCTGTCTCACACAGCCTGCAACTCCCTGAACGCTCAGCAAGAGTGTTCCAGAGGCTGATGGGCCTCAATGAGGTGTATAAGAAATAAAAAAATAAATAAATAAATAAATAAATAAATAAATAAAGAGTTACCTTTTCATTCATAGTCTTGTGGTTTTTCTTTGTCTTCTTCAGGAACTGTTTCAAGCTCCCTGAGGACATATATTCAGTGATGAAGATCACCTGTGATGGTAGTGTGAAACATTACCCTCAGCTTCACTAGTTACACACAGGATACAGAGAGCAAGAAAGTCCACTTACCCTGGCCTTATTCTCCTTTACATCCGCCCAGTACTTGTGAAATTTCACAATATTCAGATGTTCCAGCTGAATTAAGTTGTCAAACACTGCTTTAACTTTCTCCTGTAATGTCAGAAAAACAGAGACAAGGCTACATCAATCTTCCCAAGCCATATCTTCCTTTCTCATGGGTCCCGACACCCATGTACAACTTGACACAGTCAAGCCACTGCGCCAAGAACAAACAGGATCTGACCCCATCACACCCTGGACTCAGCTCAGCACTGCTCAGTCACAAAGGGAAAAACGACACAAGAGCACACAGAAATAGCCCAGCAAGGGCTTTTTGCACATTCTCTATGGAGGTCTGGCTTAAGCAGCATTTCCCATGTGTCGGCAGCACAGCATTCCTGTCAGAGGAGCTGCAAGTCCCGACAATAACCCACACGAGAGGCCACTGACACCTGCAGATCCTACTCCGGCGCCAGACGCTCCACTTACCTCTTGAAGCTTGAAATTCTTCCGTTCTGAGAACTGAACCTCATTCCAAACAACTTCCACACCTTCCTCTGTATCCATGGCCAGGTAGGCATTATCGATTCCTGGGACATTGCGCTGATTCACCTGGGCGGGAAAGAGAGAAACAGATGCAAGATCCAATCAGCAAGACACCATTGGTTTTATGCCGTTCCCTTGACTATCGTGAACTTTTAAGGATGCACATTCCCCAACCAGGCTGTCCACACGGCCCGGCCTGCACTGTCTAGAACAGGCACAACCAAAAGGGAGTCCCTGAAGGTCACGTCACGAGAAGCCAGCGCTGAGGCAAAGCTTTTCTGTGCAAACACAACTTTGTGGTAAAAGCTGACTTCTGGCATTGATACAGCAGATCTGCTTTTTTGTTTATGATAATTACAGTTCATTTTACCACAGGAATCCTGAACCAAAGCAAAAGGATGCGAAAAAGGTTCAAAAACTCAGCCACGACTTTCTGGGGGAATCCACAGAAACGTGCTGATAAACGAAACGCGAGAGAAAGGAAATAAAACCAAGCACAGAGGAACAAAGGCAAAACGGCAAGTTAGGAGGAGACTTGGGAATGAACTGCACAGTTTAAACTGCTGTAACAACCTCAAGTCAATAAATTCAAAATTTAATCCAGCACAAGTACAGCCACACCTGGAACAACAAAACCACAACTGCACACGTGTGTGCATGGACACACGCTGCTGGAACAAGAGCTCCCGGGTGAAGATGCGCAGGGCAGTGCAACGATGTCAGCGGGGAGGCCTGGGACCCCACTGCTAGCGGTACCAGGGACATGCATGGCCCCCGCATCCAGGGCGGCCCTCTGTAACGCCCTGCCCATGCTGCTCCAGAGGCCAAAGTTACAGGCACGGCTGTGACTTGAGTCAACTTCTACCTCAAAGCACACACCAAGAGCAGGGAAGGCTGGGTGGGATTTACCTGCTTAGTTATAAAGCATCAACCACGACATCACCTGGCCGCACACCCAGAGCCCCTTGGCCTCCATGAGGGCCCCGCACACCCAAGCACACAGGCCTGGCTAGTATTCCCCACTCCCCTCCCAGCTCCACCGTGTCCTGCCATTCTGCTCCTCTCCCGCTCCCAAGACAGCGTCTCGCGTTCACTGCCCTCACCAAGGGGCTTCTCACCCAGCACAAAGACCTGTCCAAACTGACTCCGTTCCATTCCAGTTGCTGTGTATACAGGCCGACAGGGAACTGATGGAAACGCTCATCCAGGGGCATCACCAGGCTAGATACCAAAATTCCCCTTCACTGCTTATTTTATCAGTACATTAACAACAAACCGACTGCCCATTGCTACGGGTGGGATTTGCTTGTGTCTTCCCGAGATGCTGCATTAGATGCAAGGATGCTCTGTGTTTTGCAGTTTCCCACGATACAGCAGCCAGGACCTGTACAGGAGGACAGGGCGGCCGCGCAGCGACACGGATGGCAGCAGCAGTGGCAGTGAGTTATCCCGCACCGCGGATGCAGCGAGGACACGGCATGCTGCCCCCAACCCGCGTACAAGGGCTGCTGAGAAGAGCTGCAGCAGAGGGGCAGTTTAACATGAAACAGTCCCCAGCACCCGATGCTGTCTGGAGAGGGGCCGGGGGAAGGCTGGGCAGCTGGTCCAGGGGACCTTGGGCACAGCCAGCACAGAAGGACATTTGCTCTCTCCATCCTAGTACCGACACCTCACTCCCGAGTCGGGCCTGCTAAGCTCCAATGATGGCAAAGGCCACGCACAACCAACGCCTCACCTGGGCCTTTCTCCAAGGTCAATCAACTGGAATGCCCAAGCCTAGGGACAGGAGAAGCAGCCTGAGACAGGACAACTTGCCTTGGCTGAGGTAGATCTGCGCAGGTATCGCTCAGGTAGCAGGAACCGGGATAGCACAACCCAAGAGCCCGCGGGGGACGCTGCTGCGTGGCCACTCTCCATCCCAGACTGCAGCCTGTCCCTGTGCGGGGGGAGGCTGTGGGGCTCATCAGTGCCCACACATCCCTAAGGAATGGAGTCCTGAGGATGGGGCCAGACTCCTGTCGGCACAGCCCAGCAGCAGGATGGGAGGCAACAGGCACAGGCTGCAGCCCAGGAAGCTGCCTGGACCACCAGGGAGCCACAGCCCAGAGCGGGGTGTCCAGGGGTTGCAGAGGCGCCATCTCTGGAGACGCTGCGCCCACCCAGACCCACCACTGCTGTGCGCACCCTGAGCAGCCGCTGCCTCCTCCACAGACCCCCTGCACCGCTGCCCTGCGCAGGACTCGTTACCTGCGGCTGTGGCACCCACCGCTGCGACACCTGCCGGGGCCGCAGCTGGGGCACGCGCGGAGCCCAGCACCACGTCTCACATTGCCCTTCCTGGACGCTCTCATGATGCACAGGCACCACGTGTGACTCAGGACACCAAGCCCAGCTGACATCACTAAGGGCAAAACTCATTTAGGAGGTGATAAACGGTTTGGGCAGCAGCGTCAGGAGGGAAGAATGCAGACAGACAAGGGGGGAGGCGAAAGCAGACTCCCTCCTCATGCAGGGTGCCACGTCCTGCTGCAGAGCCTCCCCGGGCGGCGGAGCGAGCCCGGGGCCCCTGCGAAACAGGACCTGATGCCCAGCCCGCACCCTGCCCTGGGCCACAGCGATGCTGCCCGAGGGCCTCCTGGTGGCCAATGGGCTGACGCCAGCACCACAGGTCACGGCTCAGGGGCTCTTGGCCATTAACGTACTGCAGCCAGACACAGTGGGTCAGTGCAAATCCCAGCCCTCTGCAAAGCTGGCCGGGCAGGAGGAAATCGGGAAGGGGCATCCAAACTGCGGCTTTGCACGCCGGGCCGTAGAGCGAGCGCAGGGTCAGCCCACCTCACTGCCTTCCTTGAGCCTCAGTGGCCTGCAGGGACATTTCAGGAGGGCTGCTTTAATTACATGGGTGCTGTGAGGGTACCATCAAGAACAACAAAGTGCCCCTGAACTGGGGGGGGGAGTGACGGAGGGAATCAAGGATTCCCCATGTGGAACTCACAGAGAGAGCAAAGCTCCATCAGAGCAAGACTGGCGTGGGCCAAAGCAGCCGCAATCCTGGAGGGGCCACGACTCTGCAGGAAGCCAAGGGCTGCAAAACTGCCCCCTCCAAAGTACCAGCCTCTTTTCCAGGAGAGCCCTGTTAACCAGGAGGGTTTTTAAATGTGTGACAGAAGTTTAACTAGACGCTGTTTAAGATGATTTCTAATGTAAGGTAGAGCAAGTGGTTCTGCCACAGCAACAGATCTGCAAACAGAATAATAATGCAGCCCTTCATCTACACAAACAAGATCCAAAGAAACTCACAAATATTTAAAATGGATTTAAATAGCTAGGAGGAGAGAAGAACAAACATACATATATATATATAAAATATATATAAGATTCAAATACTGCTACTTCAAGGCATAACTTAGCAATAGGGGAATAAAGTTAGAAAGGGGCATTTCCCTTAGCCAGGTTACCCCGGAGTTGTCCAATAGAGATTTTTCCATCACTCTCCAACATCTAGATACTAATCAGTGAAAGAACTTGTGTAGAGACGTTCTCTGGTTCATAAAATCGGTCACCTCAGAAAACATTTGGCCTAATCCCCAAGTGACAGGGATAAGGAAGAAAAGAGAAAGAAAAAAATGGATTAAACAGCAACAAAAAAGCAGGTAATTCGGAACACAGAATAAAGTTGTGCACTGAGGAAACGGGTTGGAAACGCCAGCACACACGTGTGCCAAGCAGCACATGGGGGCACAAATACAGCAACCGCTGCAGAGGCGCCACGCAGCCCAGCTCGAGCGGAACAGCCGGACACGGCTCACACGGGCATGCGGAGCAGCAGTGCGGCCCTCCCACCACAGCGGTGGTGCCAGGAGACACAGGACGGGGCAGGCGTCTCGGTGGGGCGTTCACTGGGGGCCGAACTGGGTTGGGGACCCCGGGCAGGCGAAGGGCACCCGCAGAGCAGATCCAAGCTCCTTCAGGCTCACGCCAGCAGCACTGCCCTCAGCAGCTGTATTCACGCTAACGAAACACTGAAAAGGTGTTCATAAAAAAAAGAAATTAAAATCACTAATATAACGATCTCAAAGAAAAAAACAAGCTATGCCAATGGCTATATTGATTAATACAGATCAACAACTACATGGAAAAGAAAATCCAACGATCCTCAGCACAACAGACGGTTCTTCCAGCCAACAACGTGGAGGCAAACAGCAAGGAAAAGTGCATGACCACTAGCTGCATATGGCCCGAACGGAGCACTAGCTGCATATGGCCCGAATGCTGCAAATCCTGGCTATTGAAATGCAGATTGAAAAGAAGATGCTTCTCACTCCTAATTTCACATGCAACAATCCAGGGGCGCTGCTGTCCGGAGCAAGAGCCAGAGGGTCTGTTTCGGAAGCAGACATGGAGCCAGACGCTGTGAGCGACAGCCGCCCCGTGCAGCAGCCCCACGTCCCAGCACGTCCCGGAGGGAGCTGCTCACCAGGGCTGGCCTTGCTCCGAGTGACAGGAGTGCCGGGGCCCACGGGCGGCGGCTCCACGAACCGCTCTGCCCAGTCAAGAGTCAGGCTGAACACCACCCCAGGGTAGCACTGCATTTACAACCCCTGTCAGATACCTCTGCTGTCAGTGGGGCAGCAATGGCTTTTTAAAATAAAGGTGTGATGAGTCAAGCTGCGTTCACATGCCACAAGGAACCCACACATTCTCATCCACATCACGGGCAACAGAACCAGATACACGAGCTGTTTATCAGGAGCCTAAAGGGCCAAGTGTGCACATGCATTTAGTGGACAGACAGAAAAATAACAAACAGCAAGAGTGCATGCAATGAGCATGTTACCACTGCGAGCAAGCCCAGGGAGTTCAGTTGTGGAGATGTGTTACTGGGTCTAAATTCCCCATCCCTTACTCCCAAATGGCCAAAAAAAAAAAAAAAAAATTATTTAATGTTTCTTATTATAAAAGAGCCTAATAAAGTGATCGAGCATCATATTTGGGAAGGAAGACGAGGCTCTCTATCCTCACGCACCCATAATCAGGCTGTAAAGTTGAGCCGACTGCCACACAGTATCTTCAGTGCCAGGAGCACAACTGGCCACAAATAGGGATTAAGCCAATTAATGAAAGCAGGTGCACTTGTAGCTGCCATACAGAGCAGCCCAAACACAGCACCTGCTTCGGGCAGTCCTGAACCGCTTCCTGCGGCCATCCCAAACCAACCCCTGCCCTTCATCTGGAACGGCAGCTCCCTGTAGCCCTTCTGGCTTGGCCACCCAGAGGAGAAAGAGCTGGAGCAGCATTCTGCTTCTTGGTGAGATGGGAAAGTGCCCAAAGAGCCCTTTAGTGACGCGTTTCTTCTGCTCGTCCATACTCTGTGAAACTCAGGGCAGCCAGGACAGGAGTTTTGGTAGCTGACTGCAGGCAGGGGACTTGGCACATGCTGCTGAAATGCCTCCAATTAGGAGAAGAAAAATATACACACACACACGTATAAACATATACATATATATATATATACACACATATAAATATATATATATATAGAGAGAGAAAGAGCGACAGCGTGCATAATAGGAGATTCCCACTCTAGTTTAAAAAAAAAAAAAAAAAAAACGTTTGAGCTCCTTCCAACCTGCTGCGAGCGGTGATGCCCAGCACGGGGCTGCCACGGGGGTCCCCCAGCTTCGGGCAGCCCCAGCAGGTGCCAGGTAGCCCCACAGGCCGGTCCTGCGGCCACACAGGAGAGCTGGAGAAATAGCGGCTCCAGCTGCGCCCGCTTTCGCTAAAGTGCCACAAGGGCTGGGAGCGCCATGGTGCCAGAGCACCCCGCACAAAGCCCTCGCTGGCCCTGGCTGCAGGGCAGCTCTGCTCCAGGGGGCCCCAAGCAGGTGACAAAGCCGCAAGGCGCTGCCCTTCAGAGTGCAGCCTGGGCCACACAAAGCCGTCACTAGCGCCCAGGCAGTTCCCCATGACATCCGGGAAGGTCCGGCAGCTCTGTGCTGGAGCCCTGGACCCCCCCAGCACTGCCTTCCCCGCAGACCGCGCGCACATCTGTGGCAGCAAGCACAGGCTCCTGTGCACCCTCCACTGCCGCAGCCAGTTCCTTTCCATCACAACAGCTGCCGAACACAGACGCCAGCACTGGGGAGCAAGAGCAGCCCATCCACCAGCATCCCACACCCTGGTCCCCTTGGAAAAATGCACATCCAGACACAGGGAAGTATCAACTGGCTCCAGACAAGAAGCGGCTCAAGGAGCTGAGACCCCCAGGAGGAGTGAACAGACTCCAGAGACACGGAGCACGGTGGGGCAGCCCAGACACGTCACGCGCATCGCGCCGCGCTCCTCTGAGGGATCCAGCGCCCATCTCCGCGTCCAACCCTGCATCCGTCACGCCGGCTGGGGACCTCGTGCCCAGCAGGCACCGTCTGATCCGCTGCCAAGGGAAGAGGCGAGCGAGGGCAGCAGGGGAGAGGCACAGTGGCATCTGCCAGGAAGGTAGTGAGCATGAGCACCGCCTCGCGCAAGCCCAGGGGCACCAGCCTGCCTGTGCCGCGAGGGCTGCGCCCTGCGGGACCAGGCTGCGCAGGGACCCTCCTCACCGCCAGCCTGCACCGGTGCAGGGACCCTTGTCACCCTGAGCTCGCACCATGGCACGAGGACCCTCATCACCCCCAGCCCAGGCACTGGCACTCGTGCGGCTGGGGAAGGGAATGACACGCGACTGTTTCGCCCAGTTTACCTGACCATAGAAAGTACCACAGAAAGTCAAAGCATATACGAACGCGGCCACCACTGCATGCAGATGTGTTTACACATTAAAAAAAAAAAAAAAAATCACTTGGGGATGAGACCGAGAAGAACCTGTGGATCTTGTCACTCACTGACGTGGGGCATCATGAACAGCACTCCAGCAGCTGCGCTCAGAGAGGCTGGTAGCAACGTCCATCTCGGAATGAGTCCCAGAGGAGCGCGAGGCCGGGCCTCTTGGCACAGGCAGCACAAGCCTGGGCTGCCTCCGCCGCCCCAGAAACAGCCCCGCGCCTGGAGCCCGCGGCATGAGCTCCTCGCTGCAGCGCGTGGTGCATGCAGGGCCGCGCAGCGTCACGCACCTCCTCAACGCTGACGGGGACCTAAACCAGCGTGATGAACCTCCGGCTTCCCCACAGCCAGCCTACACCAGGACTGATGGCAGCAGCTTTCCAGGCAGAAGACGACCTTCCATGTCAGCAAGTATTTAATGCAGCGCCTGGCTTGTGCAATTACGCCATGCTTTGCTGCCCACAAAAGGTGGCGATGCAGCTGGTCAGCAGGTGACAAGCTACAGGAGCGCCCCAGTCTGTGCATGGCGGGGTCCCTCCCAGCACCACAGGCTCATTCATCACAGCAGGGTGACAATTCACAACAGGACAACTCTGCTGCAGCGCACATTCGCTCTCCAACAATTGTATTTGGGCCAGTCTCCTTTTGGGTCTGACACCCGCCCCAGCAGAACCTCATAAACAAGTCAAGCACGTTTTGCTGCAACCCATCTCTATTGGGAGGCTCCTGTTCCTCCGAGGGAGCCTAAACAGAGCAGAAAGAGGGATTCAGATACACAGACACACAGACAGACACACACGCTGCCGGGACGAGCGTGGCAGGCAAGAGCGTGCGGAGCTGGGCCCAGAGCAGCTGCAGCTCCTCGTTCCCGCCCGCAAGACCTATCCAAGGCCCACCCACCAGGGACGGTACCATGGGCTCCAGGCAGAGCGCGGCACTTAGTCCCGTACCCAGGGACGGCAGCAGCTCCGGGCACAGCGTGGGTGCTCAGTCCCATACCCAGTCCCAGCAGCAGCTACAGGCACAGCGCGGGAGCTTAGTCCCATACCCAGTCGCAGCGGCAGCTCTGGGCACAGTGCAGGCACTCAGTCCCGTACCTGGTCCCTGCAGCACTTAGTCACAGACCTTCACAGTGGCTTTTGGCCTCAGCAGAGTGCTCCGAGCCCTCGCGACATTCGCACCCTGCACAGCGCAGGGCTCCCCGGCTCCTGGAAGCCGCATGGTCGCCTCGGCACAGCCCAGCGCAGGAGCTCCGAGCAGGCCCAGGCTGCATCAGCTGCCGTGATTTACACTGGGCTGACGCAGCCACAGCGCACCAGGGTCATCGTCCCCGCTGCCCTTTAGCTGGGCTTTGCGATCCTGCTGGCCAGACGGACTCTTCCCTTGTGCCCCCCCGAGGCAGCCTCTGCAGAGACGCTGGCTTCTCCATCAGCCAGCTCCATTGCAGTGAGCTCCGCACGCCTGCTACAACTGAGTGTGCTGGGAACTCAGGCCCTGCGCGGGCTGCTGGCTCCGTGTGACCTGCATTGCTGCAGCCACACAAAGAGCGGGCAGGGAGGGAGCCCCGGGAAGGTGCCCCGGAGGGAGAGGCCGCTGCACGGCCGCCTCGCAACGCGCTCCTGCCCGCGGGGACTGCCCGGTCCTCCCGGGAATCGGGCCCGGCCCTGAGGCCGGGGCTCGGGGGGGACCGCGGCGGTCGCTAGGCAACGGACTGGCGCAGCCTATGCGAGCGGGCGCCGGTGATGTCATGCCGCTTCCCCAGCTCCCATTGGCTGTGGGAGGCGTCACTCCGTCGGGGTCCCGCCGGCGAAGGTCCGCGCCGTGCCCGGGCCGGCCGGAACCGGGCGTCCTTCCCAGCGCCCGGCGGCCGCGGGCCCCCG
>VWPW01014931.1:34308-47140 GCA_013389825.1 Crypturellus undulatus
GCACAGGCGGACTCCACTCCCTGAGCGGCGGGAGACGCTGCCGGGGCCTCGGCGCCCCGCGAGGCCGGCGCTGCCGCTCTCGGCCTTGGCGGCCGCGGGGATTCCCCGAGGGCGCCGGTGCGGCCGGTCCCGCCCGCTGCAGGGACCCCGGGAATAGGGGGGCTGCTCCGCGGCAGGGGTCCTCCTCGCGTGCCCGAGCTGCAATATCGCCGCGTCTTGTCCTGGCTGCAGACTCCGTTTCGTCCACGCTTAACGGCCCTTGTGCTGCTGCGAGCCAGGGGAGCGCTGGGGCTGCCGCGCCGGTGAGGCCCGCGTGTGCTGGCGAGTCCCGTGCTGGTGAGGCCGCAGCGAGCGTGAGGCGGCAGTGGGGGGCGCAGCCAGGCAGAGGCTGCGGGAAGGAGGGACCTGCAGGCCCCTGCTAACATTCTGGAGCTGCTGGGCAAGCGTGCAGCCTGCACAAAACTGCCCGCCCTTGGTCTGAAGGGGGTGTTTGTGAATAAGAGATTCTGGCGGTAAGGAACGAGGGGACCAAAAACAGTGCTGAGTGCTACAGGTGACCGAGGAAAGGGGAAGGCTGAATCACAGCCAAGAGGAGCACAGGGCCAGGGGGTGCCGGGAGCCCCAGAGCGGCTACACAGGGCCACGCTGGGCTCCGGCTGGGCCTCCTCACACCAGGCTGCCTGCGTGCGGGGCTGGTTTGCCGCTCTTGAGCACCCAGGAGGAGCCTTTGCCTCCAAGCATGCCAGAACCTGCTCCGAACACGCATGTTTCTCAAAGCAGTCGCTCATTCTGGCTGCTTTGCTCGTCCCAGCTGCATGTGCGGGTCCCAGCACTGCCCTCGGGGCTGGCCAGGCTGCTGAGACTGACCTGGGCCGCACAGGGAGAGTGCAGGACGAGCTGAGTGTGGCCTCGAAGCAGAACAAGCAGGGCCCCGTCGGGACGAGGCTCCGCATGGCCCTAGTGCAGGCTGAGCTGGGCCCAGCACAGGTCGGCGGGACAAGGCTCTGTGCAGCTGTGCCGAGGGGCCGCCTGGCGCTGGGCTCCGCTCCCCGCTGCCCTACTCAGGGAGCGGGCTCTCCGCAGCCTGCGCATGGGCCAGGCACTTCGTGCCCCACGGGGAGCTCTGCGCCGCTCTTGCTGCCAGGGCTGGGTTTTCTTCCTGGCAGCGTTTGCTCTACTTGTACTAATTAAGCTGCTGCTTAGTCACCTGGGACTTATCCCAATTATTTTGTTGTTTTTTTCTGCCTTTCTGGCTTTGTAAGTGCACTAAGAGGTGACCATACGAGTGCCACGTATCTTTGTGTTCATCTGTTGGCCAGTGACCTCTCAGCTAAACTGTTAAATGACCCAAGTGCTAGAATGGCCAGGCGTGGTTTGCTGGCCCCAGGATGGGAGAGGTGGGCACCGGGCTGTAAAGCCTGTGTGGTGCCTTCAGAATGTGCTCCTCCGAGGATCTCCTGGCGATGCAGCAGCTTTGTGCACAGAGTTCCACAGTGCTTGTCCTTGCGCTGCGGGGTCTCACTGTAACAGCTGGGATCTGCCCCTTCCTCCTGGGTGCTCCAGGATGTGGGTTTTCACAGCGTGGGAGGAGGCCTCGCTCCTCTCGCTTTCTCTCTAGACCTGGAAATGCCTTTGCCTGCATGCTCCCTGCCCCAGGCTCCTACGGGGCCTGGTGTGGTCGACGTCTCTCAGGCTTTGCTCTCTCTTCCAGGACGCGCACAACTGCATCCCGGAGCTGGACAGTGAAACGGCCATGTTCTCAGTGTATGACGGGCACGGAGGTAAGGCCCCGCGCTGCTGGCCGGGAGAGCGGCCGTAGCGCTGGCTTCTGCAGCAAGCGCCCAGCTGTGCCGAGGATGCGGCCTATGCGGGAACGGCTGCCCTCAAGGGGTCCCTGAGCGCAGCTGCACCTGCCTCCCCAGGCTCCGAGGAGGGGGGCTGTGCTTCGATAGCTGTCTTTCGCCTTCCAAAAGTCCCCTGAATCTTCAGGCTTTACAGTCTAAAAGCCCCTTTATTTTTTAGGTAGGTAAATCAGGTGGGATAGCTGCAGAGAGCAGCTGTAGAAAAGACCCCGCAAGATCAGAGCGAAGGCCCCTCTCTAACCGTGTCCTGGGGGCTGTCAGTGCTGCTTCCTTGGGGGACGTGTTCCAAACGTGCTGCAAAGCACAGAGGGAGCCGCGCTCCCTGGCACCGTCTAATGCAGAAGAGTGCCGGGACCATCCCAGGAACTCATAGCACCGGGGATGCAATGCTGGGCCCTGGCACTTGTTAGGCCGTGATGCTGGGCATAGCCATGGATTCCAGGCGTTGTATTGTTCTATCAATATTTGTTGTAGTTTTATTTTAGTTGCGACTGTCCTGAACGATCCTTCACTTTTTCCTGACCCTCTTTCCCAGGTTATCTCTGTAGGTGTTGAAAATGCAAAATTTCAAGGGCCTCTTAACAGCAGTCATTGTGCATTTGGCAAACTGTTTGCTCCTATCAAATCTTAGTTCTTTCCTATGGCAGCTTAGTATGTCAACGTTTAGTGACTTATTTGAAAGTTTTTATGAAAATCTGTATTTTATATATACGTATATATCCACCAGACCACTTATTTTCACCTATTCGTTGACTCTGAAAAAGTTCTCAGCACTTTGTGACGTTCTGGGGTATCTATTTATTCTTCCCTATTCTACCATATGTATTCAGGAATCTGCTGATTTCTGCTGTTTTGTGAGTACAGAAACCAGATGTGCAGGTCCACAGTACTGTGAACCAACCTTCCACCACACCGAGATCTTTTTCACTTATTTTTGGTATCATCTGTTCCCCTTCCGCTTATCCTGGCCCGGAGTGATCCCTCTGGCCGACCACAGCTTGGCACTTTCGTGTGCGAGTTCTTAGAAATGTGCGTCACCTGGTTCTGCTTGTTTGCAAAGAAGAACTTAAGCCTTTTTGCAGTGGTATTTAATGGAAAGGTCAGTGTGAGTAGGTAACTGGCAGCTGAAGTAGCTGTCCAAAAGATACACCATCTGAAGCATGTTAATAGATTGAATGTTTTCAAATTATTTTTCAGCCCCCCAACTTATTTCTAGGGTGTCCAGCAAGTGTAATAACTGCTAATATCTGCAAGATTGTCTTTGAGAGCTGTTGGGCAATGGGTTTGTCCTGAAAGGCAGAGAAGGGCAGAGCAGGAAAGAACGCGGGGACTTAGCAGCCACGCAGCATCACTCCTGCAGAATTCTGGAGTAGTTGTAAGCTTCAAGCAGGTATGAAGATAAGCAACAGCTGGTAGAAACCAATGATTAATAAATCACTTCACAGCAGCCTGTTTTTTTTCTTTAGGCAGACCTTTCTGATAACTTAGGAGTAATTTATTTTATGAGCTCTTCAGAAAGACTTTCACCACTCTTGTGACACCCTTCCCAGTGTAGTGCATGAAGCAATAGGGGTTTTGTTTGTTTTAATTGCAATAGGAAAGGCTGAAGGTGGGCATTAGGGAAAGGAGTTATCAGGATGGCAAAGATCTGCGATAGTTTTCAAACCTGATTTTAGGTTTTCAGTGGTTGAGACCCAGAAGCTGTTCCCAAACAAACCTCAGCAAGAGGCAGAGCACACAGCATGGCTGCAATAGGAAGGGACCTCAAAGCTGTTTGTCCATCCCTGCTTG
The DNA here is from genome assembly GCA_013389825.1 of Crypturellus undulatus. Lineage (NCBI taxonomy): Eukaryota > Metazoa > Chordata > Aves > Tinamiformes > Tinamidae > Crypturellus > Crypturellus undulatus. The sequence continues at coordinate 37,962 of VWPW01014931.1, forward strand.
TGAATGGTTTTCACTGAGCTGTTAGTTCTTTAGAGTGATGGGAGTCTTCAGGTTTGGTCCACAGAAAGGAAGGTTTCATGGTGTATTCCCTCTGGAACTTTGTTAGGGGTAGCTACCTGGCAAAGAGCAAGTCTAGCTTTTCTTTCTGAGCTGTTCCTTCATAGCTTCTTGGCATTAAATTATCTAGGAAGCTTCCAGCTCCAGGTGTCTTTGGAAAACTTTTATTCTATAATTTACAAGTTGATCCGTGATTTTTTTTTTTCTCACTGCTTATTTTTCCATTTAACTCTAGATTTTTTTTCATCTTTCTCCTATCTTTTCTTTCTTAACCTTCTTTTCTTATCTTTTCCCATCTTTTCCCCCATTCATCCCTCCTATGGGGTCTGCTGTATTTGCGTTTTGGTCGCCGATTTTGCACTCGTTTTCACCTGCCTGGCTGCTCGCACACACAAACGCCCATGGTCCTGGCATGCCGCAGCCCTGCACTTCCAGCATAAGCTTCCAATGGAAGTGTTTTGTATTTCTAACTGTTCCTTTTAATTTTGTTTTGGCAAATCCTTTTGTTTCCTATGTTGCACCCTTTTTTAGAGATAAGGCTTACAGTGAGGTTTTTTCTTACTTTCTGGTCTTACCAGGGTTTTTAATTACAGTCCAGCAAAAGCTGTTTTACATTGCCGCAGGCTGTGCAGTGATGGGGCTCTGTCACCCTGTTTGTCCTTTCTGCTGCCAGTGCTCTGCTCTCCCTGTCGCTGCCTCAGTGCTCTCCCGTCTCAGCGCTGCGCTCCGCTGGGCTGCGTGTGTCGGTCATTAGCTCGTTAGGCTTCTATCATGTTCAGATTGCAGATGTATCTAAATATGACCTTGTCCTGTCCCGCCGGGATGGGGCTGCAGCAGCAGCAGCCCCTTGTCCTGATGGTGCCTCCTCGTCTCTGGGCAGGCGCAGCTGGGTGCAGCGGAGGTCCCAGGTTGCTGTCAGCCTCAGTGTCCCGCATCAAAGAAGGGACTTGTGTGGCCACACAGGCTCTTGGGCCTGGTTGCTGCTCCTGTGGCGGCACAGCCGGCTCCTCCTGCACTCGCTGCAGGGCTTTGCCGGGCACCGCACGTCTCTGGCCCCTCTGACGGACCCGTGGCTGCAGGGGCTCAGCGGCCCGTGTGACCAGGGCAGGAGGGCCCAGCCGGATGCATGCTCCTGCCTTTGGTGCGTGCCCGGCTTTGGCACGGGGCTGCTGGCTCTCCCGGCAGGCGGGGGATCAGGTGTCCTCACGCTATTATTAGGCGCCAGCTGCTCGCAGAGCCCCACATGGCCCCACCACCAGCAGCTCCGTCCCAGCCCACCCGCCCGGGTTCAGAAAGGCCCTCGGGATCCGCTGGAATGCGCGGGAACAGTGTGGCGGAGCAGCGACCCACGAGGCTTCTGTCACCCAGCATGGCTGACGGCCTCTGGTGCCATCAGAGCGGGACGGGAGCAGGTGTTAGAGTCGGAGCGAGGCGCAGGAGCGACTGCTCGTCCGAGAGGACAGAGAGATCCCAGCTCCCGCTGCAGTGGGGTGCTCAGGGTGCCACCTGTCACGGCTCGCAGCTCCTGCCAGGAGCGCTGGCGCGATGCCACGTTCTCCAGGTGTCCTGCAGTCAGGGCGCTGCTTGGCCGGGTCCTAGGCACGGCACGGCCCTCTGTGCTCTCTGCAAGAACTCTGAGCCGCAGTCCCAGCGCCCCCAACCACTCACCAAACAGCAGGCTGCACGGAGCGAGCTGCCTCGCTGCGCTCCCGAGAGCATCCCGGGGCACTTGCCTGTAGTGGGTGGTTATTGACCATGGTCCAGGGTCCTGCTGAGCAGCCCCTGCTCTCTGTCCTTGTACCAGCACCAACATGAGCAGAGTGGCCACCTGCCAGCAGAACTCATTGCCTGTGGGTGCAGGGGCTGGTTCCTGTCATGTTCCCCCTCCAGGGCAGTTCTGCTCTGCTTCACTGGCCGGTGTGCTGGCGCGGGAGTGAGCAGGCGTGGAGGGAACGTGCTGGCGCGGGAGCGAGCAGGCGTGGTGGGAATGTGCTGGCGCGGTGCAGCCACGTGGGGAGACACTCAAAGCAGCTGCTTCCCGGGAGCGAGCTGCCATCCAAACTGCACAGGGTTTGCTCCGTGGCTGCTTTTAGCTTTGCTAACGGATGCAGTTAGCTTGTATTCAGCTTATCAAGTGAGCCAGAGTCCTGTTACCTAGATCGTTCTCTGCCTCTCACACAAAAACATAAATTAATAGATTGATTTTGTCGACTTGAGCTGCACTTAATGGTCCCCCTTGCTGAGCTGAGCTAGAAAAATTCCTGGTTCTTCACTCCATTGCAGCTTCTCCCTCTCCTGATAGCACCTTCTTGGACTAGGGAGAAGCATTCTGTGATCATAGATATGTCTCCTGGGCTCTGTTGAGCACTTGCTGGTGTTTTTTAGTGCACTATGAAAGCGGCTGCTAGGACTCTTTCAACTGCTCTCCCTGTGCGCCCAGGCTGTGGCACCGTCCTGGCAGTGCCCTTCCTCGCAGGCTTGTCTCCAGGCCGTGGCATCTCTCCTTGGTCTAGCTCGTATGCCAGCTACCTCTGCTGGTTTCCGTGCTGCCCATCACGTTGTTAACGCTCCATGGGAGCCGCCGTATTCCCAGACCTTCCCTTCCCCTGTCTGCTTGTATCCCTGCGCTTGCTTGCGAGAACGGAGCTTGTGGGATAGAACGGCCGGAGCGCTTTGCCCACTGGCTGCAAGTGCCTTGGCTCGAGGGGAACCCAGGGTGCAGCCGAAGGTGCCGTGCGAGGCTGTCCAAGCTCGCGGTGCATCCACGCGGGGCTGCCCAGGCTCACACCATGTTCGCGCGGGACTCAGCTGCCCTGCTGCCTCCCTGCCCTGGCTGCAGTGGTTGTTTGTGTCCCCAGATTTGCCCCAGAATTTCAGATGCTCAAGAATCCCTCTTGCCACGGCGAGAACCAGCCTCTGGAGATGATTTATGCAATTTCTGTTCTCTTTCAGGGGAAGAAGTTGCCCTGTACTGTGCCAAGTACCTCCCTGACATAATCAAGGACCAGAAGGCCTACAAGGAAGGCAAATTGCAAAAGGTAAGAAGCTCTGCCCTGAGCTCGAGCTGGCCCAGGGCAGAACAGAACGCCTTTGTGAGGTGCCTGGCACTTGTGCGGTGCCTGGTGCTGCCAGAATGCCTGCCCTGTCTTGCACAGTGTCTCCGTTCCCTTCCTCGTCTCTCGCAGCGCTCCCCCAGTGCTGGTTGCACTTCCCAAGATAGACAGCCTGGTTCCCAGCTTGGCGGCGCTGCTGTGGTTTTGCAGGCTGCGGCTCCAACTGGGGCTGGTTCAGTCTAAGCTGCTTGCTCACGAAGCAGAGTCAGCCTCGCCTCTCCCAGGCAGCAGCAACCCTCCCTCCCGGTCCTCATGCCTGTGCTGACGCCTGGTGTCCTGGGCTGCCGCAGGAGCAGGCTGCAGCACGAGCAGGAGGAGCAGGCTCCCTCCGGAAGCTCCCGGCCAGAGTCGGGTTGAGGCAAACCCACGAAGCAAACTGGGATCAACCTGTGGCTCCAGCTAAACGCTGACACCCGAATACCTGCGCGTGTCACTGTCCCCCGTGCTCACAACTGTCCCCGCATGCAGCTGCTCCCCACGCGAGACCACTCCCATGCAGACTGTGCTCCCCGTGCCGGCTGTCCCCGCGCTGCCCGTGTGTGCCCGCTGCGCCGGGCACCCGCGCTGAGCTGCTGGAGCTGCGAGAGCCGCCCCTGGCTGCGCCCCAGGGCAGATGTGCCGCGCGGCTCGTGAGCAGGATGACACTGTGCACCCCTGTGTGTGTGTTTCTGCACAGGCTCTGGAAGATGCTTTCTTAGCCATAGATGCCAAGCTCACCACGGAGGAGGTGATTAAGGAGCTCGCCCAGATGGCTGGGCGGCCTCAGGATGATGAAGATGAGAAGGAAAAAGTTGCTGATGAGGATGATGGTAAGTCAGATGCCAAGGAATGAGCAAGACTGTCCCTGCAGGACAGAGCTTAGCATCGCCTGGGCCAGGTCCTCGTCACCTTTACGTTTTGCTCCCAAAGCTGCCCAGCTGGCTTCAGCAGGACTTGAGCGCATGTGTGCGCCCGGCCCACTTCCCCTGCGGTGCTAGCGGAGTCTCATTCGTTTGGCAGCGTAATTCTATGCAGAGCCAGCAACGTGGGGACAGTTCAGCACAGGGTGCGGGGCTCTGGCATGTGTCCGCTCTAGGATGTGCTCCCTGAGCTGGAAAATGGACTAAGGGAGGAGTGAAACAGGGATGTCCNGCAGATTTGCTTTCCGAGCTGAAAATAGTTGTCAGGCCAGGAAGCTGCTGGTGCATCCTGGGGTAAAACCCGCTGCTGCTCCTGGGAGTACCTTGTGGCTGCCCCTGCAACAGATGCCAAGGGAAGCTGTGGCCGTAGAGGCCTCCATCTGTGCGGGTTTGAAACCATCCCTGATGAGCACAGAGTTTTGTTTTTTTTTCTCTTTTCAGTGCCTTTCTAGACAGGGCTCTTTCTTTTCTTTTTTTGTATTAACTAGCAAAGGAAATGATAACTGAGAGCGTGTCACAGGGAAACCATGGGATGTTACCTGATGGCAGTGCAGTTTTCCCTACTAGTTTAGGGAGAGTCATCCTTCCTTTTCTTTTCTGTCTGCTCTCCTCTGGGGCGAGGCTACGTTCACCCCTAAAGCTCTCCTGTCACCGGCGCTGTTGGGATTACAGCTGCTGAGGACCCTGAGGGCTGTGGCACAAACTACTGTAAAGAAACTTGCTCCTGGTTGCAGTGTTAATGAACAGATGTCCCTTTCCCTGCCGTCTGCTCCGTGCTTGCGCTGCGGGACGGGCCCTGCCCGCCCCGCTCCACACGGGCAGCTCTGCGGACATGCTGGGCTGCAGCCGGGCCGACAGCACCAGCACTTGCTGTGCAGCTGCCACCATTTGTGTCCTGCTTCTGACCCTCTGCCTTCCCCCCCCGCCTTTCCATTTCCAGTGGATAATGAGGAAGCTGCTCTTCTGCACGAAGAAGCCACCATGACCATTGAGGAGCTCCTCACGCGTTACGGACAAAACTGCACCAAGAACCTCAAAACCAAGTCCTCAGCTGCCGCGGGGGAGAGCGCTGCGGAGGGCCCAGGCAAGCAGCACGATGGGGAGGCAACCGTGAACGGCGAGGCCGACCCCGCAGAGCTGCTCGACCACAAGGAGAGGAAGAACGGGAAGCCAGATGAAGAAGTCCTGGGCATCTCCTCCACTTTGGACAAAGACAGCGCTGGCGGCAACAGCCGTGCTCTGCAGAAGCCTGAAGTAGGCAAAGGTGACGAGGCCGTCACCTCTTCTACCGGGGAGGCCGGGCCCTCCTGCTCCTCCACGGGAAAGCCCCAGCGCACAAGCAAATCCAAATTTTTTGAGGACAGTGAGGATGAGTCAGATGAGGTTGAGGAAGAGGAGGAAGACAGTGAGGTAGGAAACAGCACTGGGAAAGAATGGCCTTCAGGCTGGGCAGGAATGTGGTGCTTGCTGTGGTGCTGGAGCTGCTGGTCTCTAGCTCATCCTAGGTCTGTCCTAGGAGTAGGATTTTCAGGCTGACGCTTAGAGACCATCTCATAGGGATGTTGGGGACTGTTTGGACAGCTCTGAGGGAAACATCCTCATCTCTGCAGCAGCCATCACTGGCGGCCCTGGTCCTGCTGCATGTTCAGCATGTGGTAGCTGAAAACAGCTGCTCTGTCTGGAGACATCGGGGGGAACCTGCTCCATCATCTCACTCTTCTGTGGGGTGAATTTATCCTCTGCCTAGGACAGAGGAGCAGTTGTCTGCAGGGGCACTGCTGGTGGGTGTACTGCGTGATTCCTAGTGGGAGGTCTTGTTTCTTGCAGGAATGCAGTGAAGATGAAGATGGTTACAGCAGTGAGGAGGCAGAGAATGAAGATGATGAAGATGACACTGAAGAAGCTGAGGAGGATGAGGATGAAGAGGAGGAAATGTTGCTACCAGGCATGGAGGGGAAAGAGGAGGTGCACACCCTGTTCCTGTGTTCTGCCCCACAGCTGGGAGGGCAAGGGGAGGGTGCTCGACCAGGCGGAACCCTGCGGCCGGGGAGGAAGACCCTTCTGCTCCTGAGGCTGAAGGCAGCTGGCTGGCAGCCGGATCTGAGGCTGTGGGGTGGGCGGGTGGTGCGGGAGCCGGGCAGCAGGCTGGTCCGGGCTGCCCAGCCCGGGACGGGGTGCGCGGCCCTGGGCGCTGCTCACAGGCAGCTGCCGCCCTCTGCCCCGTGGAGGCTGTCACTGCCCCGGGCAGCTGGCCAGGAGCAGGGCCCAGGGGGATGTGGCAGTGGCTGCTGCTTGTTCCCTGCGTCCCGGCTCAGTTGTTTCCTGCATCCTGGCTCAGAGCAGCGGGAAGGGTTTCAGCCCGACCTTTTCTCTTGCAGCCTGGCTCAGACAGTGGGACGACGGCAGTTGTGGCCCTGATCCGGGGCAAGCAGCTGATCGTGGCCAATGCCGGAGACTCCCGCTGCGTAGTGTCCGAGGGTGGCAAGGCAGTGGACATGTCCTACGACCACAAGCCGGAGGACGAAATAGAACTGGCCAGGATAAAGAATGCGGGTGGCAAGGTCACCATGGACGGCAGGGTGAACGGGGGCCTCAACCTCTCCAGGGCGATCGGTGAGCAGGGCCGGGGCGAGCGCCTGGGGCCTCCTGGGGCACCTCTGCATCTGGCGGGCCTCCTCCCACAGCGTTAGGGAAGGTTTAGTCAGATGGTGCCTGCAGCCTGTTGGATATTTAACATGCTGAGATTTCAGCCAAATTAGAGAAAAATGGTGGTGAATTTCCGTGTTTGCTGAAGTGGGCAGACGTCAATGGAAGGAGCAGCACTGCCAGGCTGCAGTGCAGGACACCAGCACGGTGGTGCTGGTAGCCAGCTTGGAGACCGCATCAAAGAAAATGTCTCAGGCTGATGGTGGATTTGTGAGCAGGGAAGATGTGTTCCCCTCTCTCTGCTACTCATTGAGAGGCTGTTCAAGGACCTTGCACCTTGCCTGCTCCTTAGGGACCTAACTGTATACCTGCTCGAGCCCCTTTGTTCTGGAGCCACTTGTCCTCCAGCTCCATCAGCTGCATTTTCCTCCCAGAGGCAGCACCTGGCTGCTGCTTGTCCTCATCCTTCAGCCTTTTAGGAGCAGGACGGGAATAATGGGAGACTGGGCAGCCAAGCCAGGTCTTGGCCCAGTGGATGGCCTCATCTTGAGCAGATGAGATCCTTAAAGGAAAGGGTTGTGAATAACACCAAGAATGTACTGGAAGGCACCCAGGGAACGGAAGGAAGTGTCAGCACTGAGGGAGCCGGGGTTGTTTAGTATGGAGAGCAGTAGGGTCTGGGGAAACCTCAGCGTTCCCTGCAGCTACCTGGAAAGAGGCTGCAGTGAGGGGGGTCGGTCTGGCCAGGCAGCCCCTGCTTGCGCCAAGGGCTCTGCTCCACCTGCCACAGGTGATCACTTCTACAAGCGGAACAAGAACCTGCCTCCAGAAGAGCAGATGATCTCTGCCCTGCCCGACATCAAGGTGCTGACGATCAACGATGACCACGACTTCATGGTTATCGCCTGCGACGGAATCTGGTGGGTAGCGCGGGAGCGGCTTGGGTGTTGCTGTCACCTGGGCCTGGAGCGGCCGCGTGGCACTGGCTGCTGGTGGCCCTTGGTCCCCCAGGCAGAGGGAGGGAATGATGCGCTGAGCCCCGAGTCCTCCTCCTGCAGCTCCCCGCGGCACCAGCCCCACTCGGCAGCGGCGCTGGGGTCGGGGCTGCGCTCTCACCAGCCCCCTCACCTCCCTGCTCCGCAGGAACGTGATGAGCAGCCAGGAAGTGGTGGATTTCATCCAGGCCAAGATCACCCAGCAGGACGAAAACGGAGCCCTGCGGCCGCTCTCCTCCATTGTAGAAGAGGTGAGGGCAGAGCCGGCCTCTCAGCCCGCTGTGTTTGTGCCTCGCGCCCCTCCGCACCGGCGCCTGCGGCTGCTGCCCAGGCGGCTGCTGCCCAGGCCGGGCAGAGATCCCTGCAGCTGCGGGACACAGCCCTGTGCGCGGCCTCCTCCGCAGCGCCCCGTCTCTGCGCCTCGGCTGCTGGGGCTGTGGGTGTCCCCTGCGGGCGGGTGGCACGGACGAGAGCCCAGCTCTGCTGCCGCCCAGTGTCGCGGTTGCTGCGCGGCGGCTCTGCGTGCTGCTAACCCGTCCCGTCCCACCCTCCCGCAGCTGCTGGATCAGTGTTTGGCTCCAGACACCTCAGGGGACGGCACTGGCTGTGACAACATGACCTGCATCATCATCAGCTTCAAACCCCGCAACGCGCACAGCCCCGCTGAGAGCGGCAAGAGGAAACTGGAGGACACGGCAGCACCGGCAGAAGAGAACGGCAGCGATAACAGCAAGAAGACCAAGCTGGAATAGCAGGCCTGGCCCAGAGACTTTGCTGCGCACTCACCAGACTCTTGTTTCTTAAACATGCTGAACTCAAGACTCCAAAGTCTTGTCCTTTTTTTAGCCTTAGCAGAGGCCTTGTCTGTCCGTGTCCAGCCGGGGTGGGGGGTGGTTAGCAAGGGCATGTCAAGATGTCACCGTTCATTTGTAGCCATTCCAAAGAGCGAGGCCAGGCTGGGCCGCGGCAGGAGCCCAGCGAGCGGCACCCGTGGCGCGAGGCCTGCGCTTCGGAGGATTCCCCTGTTGTCTCATGTGGTTGTTGCCATTTCTGTGCCTGTGACTTTGTGTTGGGAGGGAAGAACTTTTTCACTGTTGAGGTTTTTTAATCCGCACCCGATTATTTAAGGCCCTTTCTGTTTTTATTTGTGAAACAATCTGGTGGTGGTGCCGCCGCCACGCCTGGTTCGTTGTACACTTTCAATCAATACTTTTTCAGACTAAAAGCCCAGAAAACAGCTCTCGTGCTCGACTCTTTCCTGGAGGGGGTGGCGGGAAGGGGGAGAACGCGGCCCCGGGGCCGGGGGGGAGCCGGGAGGAGGCAGCGTGGGGCCGCCCGGGCCCGGCGGCTCCAGCCCGGCGGGGGCGGCTCCGGCCTCGGGTTGAGCCTCCTCCACGGGGCGCAGGGAGCGCCCGGGCGGCTCCTACCCAGACCCCGTGGGGCCGCGGGGCGCTGCAGCCTCCCCAGCA
>VWPW01014934.1:0-20511 GCA_013389825.1 Crypturellus undulatus
TGCTACTTTCCTTGCCAAAGGGAAAATGGAAACTCAAGACTTTTGTCAACAAATAATGAGTATTCACCAACCTGCTCCATCCTGGGCTTTTTATATACGGGCCCCTCTTCAGTAGGCTCCATGCTGCCAACGGATCTTTGATTTTGGTGGTCTTGTCTCGTCATCCTGCTGTCACTGCTGCAGTTCAGGCAAGACACGTGCACTAAGCAAACCTTAAACAAGCCATGGGGTGGGTGAGAGCAGGAGGGATGGCAGAGAGGTTTACAGTATTGGTATCACTGCCATAACAGAACATCTAAGGAGGAAGGACAGGGCCATGAGGGCATCTTTCCCTGGATGCAGGTGCATGAATTCAACCCTCATCATGGACTTCTATTGAAGGGTGTCTCCCTCTACAACTTTTGGGCCATGGGAAGGGATGTGCTTTTACAGGCCTGCCCAGTGGATGGTGGCACGAGTGGACAGGGACCACCCCTAAATGTGGATACTGCCCTTTCATGATCAAATGCAATGGGTAGGAGAGTTGCTGTTCCAGTAGGCCCAACTGTCTGAGATCAGGAATGGTTATGATCCAAACTGGAACACAGAAACAGAGAAGAATTTTGTTAGGAAAGTTATCTGGAGGCCATTTAATTCAACCCCTTGCTCAAAGTAGGGTCAAATTCAAAGCTAAATCAGGATTACACAACCTTTACCAATCCCAGAATCAGCAGTGGTCGAATTCCCTTTTGAAGAGGCTCCACACTGACTATCTTCTGTTTGAATAAAATTTAGAATATTTACAATTGGGAGGATAAAGTTACACTGACTGGGAAACTTTCCTCTTCTAGCAGTGAGACACACCAAGGGTGGATGTTTCCTATCTATTTTACTGGGTGCAGGATAAGAATATTTATCTGCTAAAATGTGTTCAGGTTTCCTTCTGTTTTCCCATATACAGGGACTAAGTCCTTCAGCTTGTTCACTTTTCTCAGTAAACAGGTTGATGCAATGCAAACAGTTGAGCAGACTACAGAATTTGGCCTCTAGTTAACAAAAATGTTTCGAAATATTTTTTGGATCCGGTCACAAACTCTGAATTTTGTACTCTGGCCCTGGTGCATAGGCCAGTGGTGCAAGAGGATTTCAGTCCTCTTGGAGTCCTCTTTCCAGTCCTGACATGTGTGGGTCGGACAGCAGCTTTCTGCTCCCAACACTCTACATGCAAAAATTGCCACTTCGGGGTTCACAAACATGCCCACAGACTTGGCTAGCAACATTCAGAGGCCTCTGGTGAATCTGAGTCCATAGCCAACATCCAGAATTTGCCATGTGGTAGAGGGGGCCTCCCCAAACTCCTTGGGAGATCCTAACGAGGGAAAGAGCTTTGAATTATTTCAAATTGAGCTGATACAACGTTGCCGCATTTCAGTTTTTCATCACTCTGTCCTGCCCTGTTAAAGCCTTCCTCAGGTTTCTCTGCTTCTCCCAGATGAGTAATGTTGAACTCTACAGAGTGCTTGGAAAGCAGCTTTGGATGGAGAACAAGACCAGCAAAATTATGCGGCGCACGATCCAAACGTCTGAAACGTGGGGGCAGAACAAATAATCCCTTCTCTTACAAAAGTACCAAATTCATTCATCTGTTGAGGACTCATAAAAGGCAGGAGTTGGCTGGCTGCAAGGCAGGTTTTTGGCCTTCTGTGTCCAGAACGGGGACAAGCCCTGGTGAAATAAAACAAAAGCTCTGGAGAGATTTCCATGAGGTCACTGCAGAGCTGTCCGCACTGAAGCGGGAGGATTTATGAACGTTACCATTGCCAGTGTGTGCCTAATCACTCCACGTGTGGAACATCCTTAACTCTTTCTGGTAACTGGATGCTGCTACACGGGACGATGAAGCAAGGGCCAGATGGGAATGAAACACTCCTGACACGTCCTCCCGCTCAGCGCATCATTTAGACGTGCCAGTGATGGGGCGGAACAGAATCAAGTTNATCCTCCCGCTCAGCACATCATTTAGACGTGCCAGACAGTGATGGGGCGGAACAGAATCAAGTTCAATGAACACAGACCGGTCTGCTGCTGCATCCTAAGGCATTGCTTGAGTGAAATTAGACGTGCTGAATCAGCTTCTGAACATTGTGTTTCTCCATATCTTAGGAAGAGAAGGAGACTAAACTTGAGAAACTTCCTAAGAAACTTGTTGACTATCAAGACGTACCTGCTGGCCCTTCGACATTCAGAAGCCAGCACATCTGCAGGCCAAGGGATCCCAGTCTTCCCACCTGAGCCTGGAACAGTTCAGGGAGCAGCAGAGTGTGCGATGCTGGTCGGCCTTCGGGAAAAACCTGGCTCCTATTCCTTTGGACCAGCCCATGGCTCCCCCTCCACCTCCAACATGCTCCACGGCATATGTCATCCAGGGCTTTCTCCAGCCTTGGCTCTTTTACTATGTTCTGTTCGAGAGGCCCTTCAAAGATATTGGCCCAGAGAGGAACCCATTGCCAGAAATGAAACAAACCAGCAGATGAAAATCAAGGTGTCAACACAGAGAAGAAAGAATGATCCAAAGAAAACAAAATGGAGCACTGTGACCAAAGCCAAGAGTAATCCAACCTGACCTGGTGGACAAAAACCATGCACGCAAGTTTATGTTGTCATGTATACCAGTAAATAGCAAAAGCCAAATACCAAAACCCAAACGTTGCAGCATGGTGCTTTATACTCTTTCAGGATACATCCATCCCTCCATCACCGGGGATAATGAGGCTTACGGATTGGATTACCCAGGCAAAGAAAAAACGCAAGCGCTACCTGCTGTTTATGGCCTGCTTCACCTGCATCCCACAGAGCCAGCTGACTCCCCCAGCTCCCCCCAGCTCTTTTGTTTCCAGGCAGGTTTATTAACTTGGCCACAGCACTGCTCGCTGCACAGACATGCAGATATTGCTCTTGGACCCAGGCTCCCTCTGGAAGAGACGGAGCCAGGGGTGCACAGTGCTGTTCCCGGGCTAATAAGCCCTATCGGAATGAGATTGCTGTCTCTGTAAGACGCTCGGTTGCCTGGGGCTCAGCCTGTTTCTGAACAGTCACCTCAGCAGTGTGCTTTAGAGACACTCATGTCAAGCACCTGTCTGCTGTGGCAGTAAATGTCCTCTCCGTGGACACATGTGGCATCCCCAAGTGGCCTTTCCACAGCGGTTTTGTCTCAGTGAAACTGTCTCCCTGAAAGCTGATCCAAATTCCTTGTCCTTCTTAAGTCAGGAAAGCAAGAACTGTGCTGCATGGAAGCCCTACAAGGCCTTATCTCAGCCTTCTTCAGGAAAGAGCTTCATAACTACCAGCATGTGGTGAGAAAGAAGTCAAAGAAGTGGCTAATTTGGTCTAATGAAGGAGTCTGAAGGAGTGCATGACCACTGCAGAATCAAAATTCAGGGCATTGATACAGAATAGAGATGACAAGGAGACAGAAGGAACATGCTCAGCTATATGAGGAGTCGTTGAAGATCCACATTCCTGAAGGACAAACAGACTTAGCAGGTCCGCTGTCAATCAGCAATAAAGACCATGTCCCAGCCCAGGGAAAGCTCTGAACTTGTAACCCCCAAGCCAAGTTAGTAAGCAAATATTTGCACAAAAAGCACAATAACAATTGTTTAAAGGAAAGATGTAGCAATCTACAAGAAACTTGGAGTAGCGGATAAAATTTGTTCCTCAGCATCTGTGGTTCTCAAGATTTCAGATTTATTGTAACCACTTTGTGACTATGAAAAATGTCATGTTGTCACTACCCTAAGCCCTGCAGTCATACTGTAAAAGCACAATCCATCACTACCGCTAAAGAAAAATACTTTGTAAGGTTTAGTACTATGATGTTCCCGACACACATCTCTGCAATCCTCATCCAATCTCTGAGAAGACGGTGACACAAATACTCACCAGCCAGTCTACACATCAAATAGTCAGACCAAGTATTTTGGTCTTGCTCTTTTTCAAGCATCGAAGCCACAAAATGCACCTACTGAAGACTATCCTCTTACACTGTTTTCTCTCAAGGTAACATTCAACGAACAAAAGCAATGGGTGCTCCAACAAGCTGATCTTGACCCTTTTACTTAGAGCAGAATCATTTTGTTTGGCTGGGCAGCACACAGGGCACTGTGCTGCAGGGAGGAGAGCGTCCACCCAGAGTGGCACCAGTCTTGGTACAGCAGGAATTAACTAGTCTACCTCAGTGGGTATGATAGGAAAAGCAGGCTGAATATGAGGATAACACTCAACATTTGAAGGCTTATTAGTCTCAATCCGAATGCAAACCTAAAGTTTTTGATGTCAGCCAAGCTGCCTCTCTCAAACCTATTAATGCTGATGGGGCACATTTCTTCTCTGTGAGTGTTACGAATCATTTAGCATGGTTTCAGGGAGAGACAGCATTACAATTGTGTAATATCAGTGCTTTATCACGCATTGCTGAACTTCCCTCCTCCTTCACCCCCACTTTAAAGAGCATCCAGGATTTATTTCTTCAAGCTTTCTTAGTAGTTCTTCCCCAGAAATACAGAGATGCCAGCATTGGTTGCATTTGTTTTTCAAATCTTCAGGTTGACAAGGAAGCAAATCCATCAGCATCTCATATTTTTATTGGTTGGACAGAGATTTTGTTCCTTAATGAATTCTCTTTTGGACAGATGTTAGTGAGCAACAGCTTCTAAATAATAAAAGATAGATATTTTTGCCTTGAATGATTACAGAAGCAGTGCCCACCAAGTGACCAAGAACCCTGCAATTCCTTGAAGAACAACATAAGTGAAATATATATATATCTATGCTCCTATGACTTGAAGCAGATCAAAGAATATTTAGATTTAGTGTTTCAGGACAAACACCACTGGAACAGACTGTGTAAATCTGCTGTGGTCACCTAACTGTAGTTAGATGTTTCACATGGTGCCCCAAGGCAGAGGAGGTGGAGGCCTCTTGTAAACACGTTCCCATGCTGCATGGGCTCCGTGTGATATGGGGGAGGTTCTTAGGCAGTAGGTGAAAAATAATAACAAAACATATTTTTTTTCACAAATATCAGCTCTTATCTGCATCCTGTATTTAGCTAAGAAAGAAAATTTATCAGCAAAATGAGGACCAAATACAAGGGAACAATGTCTAAGCTCTCTAGTGAAATGCTTTCCTATAAGTTGCATTACATGCATGATAAACTGAATCAGCTTTGAATTCCTGCTCCAATTGGAAAGAAGGCAGGGGAATAATTAAAACAGCATAGAACAGTAGACCATGTCAAGAGCAATCAAAATTTACAAGCCCAATAGATAAAGTTTTTTTTTTTCCTCCGGAAGCTACGAGCAGAGCTCTCAGAGCATCATAGGACAGCAACAAAAACATGAGCATTCCCACCAGTTTCACAGAAGACAGCAGCAGGACTATTCAGAATTACCAAATATAAAGCACTCGGTCCTGTCTTTGCTGGCAGATGGCCCGTTTGCTGTGAAAAACCCTCACACAAAGATTTCAGTGTGCAGAGCCCCAGGCCGTGATGGTGAGAACGGGTGAAGCAGGAGGGACCAAGCCGGGACAGGACCTGGTTGGACTCGTGAGTCCTTAGGCCACGCTGCAGCCAGCAAACTGCTCAGACAGACAGATCCGTGAGGACGAGGAGGCTCTGTCGTCAGTTAATACATTTGTTCTAAGGCAGGGTTGTACAAACTGTCCCTCGGCTGCCTCCTTCGAGGTGCTGGTGCCAGCCCAGATAAACTGAAGTTATTAACAGGGTAAAGGAAGATTTGCTGTCATGATTGCTGTCTTCTATTACACAATTAAGTCTTACCAAAGGCAGTGTCATGCTGAGGATATAAGATATCAAATGAAGCCAGGCTAAGAAACAAGATTTTCATAAAACCAGATTTTTTTTCAGTTTTGAGGTTTTCAATAAGAACAAGTTTTGTTTTGTTGTTTTAATTAAAAATTCCATTTTACTAAGAAATCCTTTTCTTCTGGGAAAAAAAGGCTCAAAATACAAAACAGAACGAAACTCTGCAGTGGAAAAATATGGAGCAGATCTGCTTACACTTTTTTTCCCTTTCTGATCCTGCTTGTATTCATTCTAGGAGATCCTTTTCCATACTCCAAAGCAGGCAAAGTGAATGGAGAGGGAAGGCACAGGCTGGAAATGGAATAGAAATGATTGTGAAAAAAAACTTGGAAAATGAGTGGTGCTCCTCTCCAATGTCTTGAAGTTGAGATGCTTTTCGGGAAGTGAGGCTCTAGCTGACACGTAAGTAGCTGCTCTCTGCACTAGGGTAACCAGTGAAATTTTATGCCTGAGAGGTTGAAGCCAGCAGAGAAGATCCAAATATTCATTTCAGCCCTGAGCTCCCCTATTCGTATTTACAGACAAGCTGTCTGAGAGGAATTCTGCAGTACTTCATATCATGCCTTCAGCAATATGTCACTGGTGGTTGGTGACCCAAACCCCCGTTCCTGTGTGCAGCCCTCACCCAGCTCTCGCCCAGAGGTCCATGGCCACCACTGGGGCTCTGCTCCTGGGAGAGGCTGTTTCCAACATCCAGCACTCCTGCACCAGCCCCAGATCTGCCCCTTGGTCCCTCGCTCACCTTGCCAGCTCTGCAGGAGCTCTGGCAGCAGCCTTGAGACGGCACGAGGAAGACTAAGGTCCAAAAAGCCCTTTCCAAGCTGAGTTCNCAGCAATATATCACTGGTGGTTGGTGACTAAAGCCCTGTTCCTCCATGCAGCCCTCACCCAGCTCTCGCCCAGAGGTCCATAGCCACCACTGGGGCCCTGCTCCTGGGAGAGGTTGTTTCCAACATCCAGCACTCCTGCACCAGCCCCAGATCTGCCCCTTGGTCCCTCGCTCACCTTGCCAGCTCTGCAGGAGCTCTGGCAGCAGCCTTGAGACGGCAGGAGGAAGACTAAGGTCCAAAAAGCCCTTTCCAAGCTGAGTTCCAAGCTGGCTCCACGTAACCATCGCTGCATTTGTGTTGCAGTAGCACCTAGTGGCCGTGGCTATGAAAACATGCAGCAAATATAGAGCACTCCTGCCAAAAAAACTAAATAAAGTTAAGCTAAAGCAAGAAACAACAGGTGGACACAAGTGACAAATGCAGCCAGCACAAGGTAACTCAAGTTGACACTAAGGGCCTAATTCTCATGTGAAAGTGTGAGCAAAAATAATTTACATCCTGTGCTTGCTGGCTCAAGAGACCTCAGTATAAATGAGAATCCAGCGCTTAATTCTCAATGGGATGCAAACTTCAAGAAGGATTTCAGTTTGAGAAGGGGTCTGGGTTCTACTAACAGTACGCTAACAGCTGAATGGGCAATTCATATTATTTTAAGAAAAGTCATGATGTTTTTCCTTTTTCTTTTTCTTTTCTAATAACTTTCCTCCACTTATTAGCCTGGCTGTAACCAAAAGACCTGCAAAGCCTGCGGAGCAGAGACCTGCATGAACCATCCCACCAGAAACCCACTGATAGGAGAGAGTATCACGACGGGAGTCTATGTCCTGGCTTCGTCTCCCTTTACCTTCCTATTGCTTGAGCAGAGTAAATAGGTGTCAGGCAGAAGTGCACAGATCCTCCTCCGAGCCCCAGAGATGTGCTGCTGGGCAAACCTGGACTGCAAAATCAGCAAAGTTCCTCAGATGCTGCCTGGTTCACTTCAAATCATGAGCTCAAGCTGTGCTCTCACACTAGCTCAGGGCTGGAAGCCACGTTCAAGGCCAGCACAGTCACTCCGTCCACACTGGTTTATTTTAGCTTGCTCTCTGGATGGTGTCTGGATCCGCCAACAGGCTCTGGCAGGAAGAACTTGCGTTCCAAGTCTGTCGCCATGGGCAGCATGGAGGAAAGGAGCAGGAGACATGTGCAAGCTCAAGCTCAGGAGCAGCTACCCAATGATGAGAAAAGTCTTCATTCCTTGTCCTCTCATACATCAACCTATAACAAGAGGGATTATAAGTCTCTGAAACCCAAAAGAAATAATTTTCTAACAGAAATTCCCTAATACAAGCAAGGTAAAGAAAAAAAAGGGTTTATGGAGAAAGAAAAACAGTCATGGCCAAAGGCAGTTCACTTGGAGAAGGGAGATTTCAGCTAAGATGCTCACAGATTGAGCTCACAAATTTGAGTGAAGATGCTCAGTCCAGGGTCTCAGTAGATCCTAAATGAGTGGCCCATCACTGAGGAATCTGTAAAAATGGTCTCCAGGAGTTATTACAGTAGTGTACTGCTGCTCTACTCTGGTTATCTTCCACTAAAAATGCACACATACATATTTAAAGGAGAGGGAGAATTTTCTTGCAGGATTGCTTTTCTATAGGGTTTTTTAATAGGGATGAAAAAATATTCAGAGAGAAAGTGAGCTCATTTCTGTCATCTACTGTCACCACCACCTGCAAACTCAGCAGTAACATCTTTGAAAATCCAAATTTACAATAAACCCATTTCTCCTTCCCCTGTGGTCTGGTGGGCAGTATAAGGGCCCAGTTCTGCTGTCACTGCTGTCACCACCCTGCTCTGGCAAGCCAGAGCCTTATCCCTCCTTTCTCCTTCCACAGTCAGCCAGGCTACATTTTTCCTCCATGCAGGGCCATTGCGCTGCATTGGGAGGACAGGGTGGGAGAAACCTGGGTGACTTTGGATGAGCAGAGCGTGGGACGACACACAGTGCCCATCGCTGCCGGATGGTTGGGGCTTTTGGTGCAAAAACCGGTCTTTTGCTCAGTGCAGAGCTTAGGAAAGAGAGATCACCTAACACTGCGAGCCTCCTGGATTGAATCCGCGAGTAGAAGCTGCAAAGCAAACACTAGTAAGACAGTGTATTTTTTCATGCCCCACTGGTCCCAACTAGGACTGGACCAGAAGTGCCAATTTTTCAACAAGAAAGGCTACTCATGCTATTCTTGGCACAGCTTGAAGCAGCAAGTACTACAAATCCTATTTAATATAGTGCCTAAATGCCACGGACCTCATCGTTCAAGGTCTCTCTCTCGGTTTTTCAGCTGGTTCTGATAACCACCTGACCTCTAAGGTCCAATTCCATCACCACTCTGTCTCCCACCCTTCACAACTGCATCTACCACTAATGTTTTCCTTCTGGAAATGGGTTTCTTCTTATGTCTTAAAATCCCCTTGTACATATAGTTTACATAGCAGTGGTGTAGTGGAGACTTCCTAACTTTCAAGAGTTAAATTGCATTGCGTTTTTAGTACTGCAACATGGGTCACTTAGTGTTGTTCAATGTCTGGAGGCATCTTGGCACTTCAGATTAGCAACATGGGCATTGGTGCTATTGACAGATGTTTAGTAAACTGTTTGCATAGCTTCAGATAAGGGGTTTATTGCCCAGAATACCCATGGAGATATGAGGAGACACAAGCGTATCAGAGTTGTGTTGAGAATTCATCCTCCCTTTGACTTTCATCTTAGAGGAAACAATTTTATTACATTCTTGGTGAATGTAATACACATATTGCTTGTTGGGGAGCTGTATGTTTGAAAAGACCTTATACAGACTTATGCTGTGCAAATACTCATCTGTTGGAACTCAGATGTAGAGCAAACTAAATCCCTGTGTGATATTTAGCCCTGAACAATTACAACATCTTACCCTGCAGTCACATTATTTGCAGTTTGAATGGGATAAGTTCACCAAGCAAATTTGTCATTCGAGGGGAAGACAACCTCGTGACAGACAATTGCCTTCAGCCTGGAGAAAGATGAAGTGCTAAACATAATTTTTCCCTCTGTCTTCACAGTTAAACATTGCACGTAGCCTTCTGTACAAACCGGAATGGTTGAGAAAGAGACAGTCAGTCAAAGGTGAAAATCTTGTTTCTTAGACTGGTTTAATTTGGTATCTTAATGCTCAGCATAACATTGCCTTTGGTAAGATTTATTTGCGTAACAGAAGACAGCAATAATGGTAACAAATCTGCTTTACCCTGTTAACAGCTTCAGTTTATCTGGGCTGGCACCAGCACCCTATGGAGGCAACAGCTCTTCCCCTGGAAGAGTTGGCTAATGTGATGGCAGGGCCACCTATCACCTGCAAAAGTCACAGTGATTGGGGAAGTCCTTAATGACCGGCAAAAGGTTGATATTATGCTCATCTTAAAAAAAAAAAGAAAAAAGAAAATGAAGAAATAGAAGAAGATAAGAAAGAAAGAAGGATCTTGGCCAGAGCAGGGCAGCTGATTTCATGCCATCCCCAGAAGAGCCATGGACTACGCCCCATGTAGTAAATATTTTCATATAGGACGGTCTAGAGGGTAAACTGGGAACAACCAACACAGTTTTGCAGATGGCAGATCTTGCCTGACTTGTCTAATTTCCTTACACGATTAAATGACTGGTATGATGGACAAGGTGAGAGCTGCTCTGTAAAATATCTTGATTTTAGCAAGGCAGGCGTAATTTCCCACAACACTCTCTTTTTTAAACTGAGGAAGAACAGACTGAACAAAAAGATTGTTATCAGGCTGAAATGAGTTGGATAGTTGGATTCAAAGGGTAATAATCCACGATTCAACAGCTCATTCACAGCTGGTAAGGAAGAGGGTAAAAGGGAATTGAGTTTATTTGTGTGAAGAGGAGGCTAAGGGGGATCTAACCTATAAGTAAGAAGGTGAGTGACAAGGGCATTGGACCAACTCTCCCAGACAGGGACAGAATGTTGAAGAAAGGCAGCATGGCCACAATTTGCAGCTTGCATAGCTCAGAGTGGACATTAAGAAAACTTCTGCACTAACCGGGTAGGGCAGCTCTGGAGAAGGTTTCTCAGGTCCCTTCCAACCAGCAACTCCACGGCTGTGTGATTTAAACAGGTACCTCCACTGTGCTCCAGTCTACCAGATCTGTATTGATCAGTGTCTCTGATGACAGCAACAGCAGTTGGTTTATCCGACTTCTCAGCAGCTGTGGCCATGATCACTGTCCTGGAGCTCATTTTGGATAGAGTTAGGAAGCAAGGAATGGCATGTCTGCAGACAGCCTTTCAAATCCTGGCTATATTTGTTCATTCTCCCAGTCTCCCATCCAGAAACAGGACAGAATATAGCTACTCCCACAGCAAGGGCTGGATGGGAACTTTTCCAAGGGGAAGCCGGTCACCTGGCTGCATAACGTTAATAACGACCGGGGAGATAAAGCCCCTTCCGCCCCACTTTCTCCCAGTAAACCTGGACTTGATAGTTTGCTAGAAGGAAGATTATTAACATGTGAGAAGAGCTCCATTACTAGTGACATGAGATGAATAATTTACAAAACTGAGAACCAAGGCCAGATTGTCTTTCATAGTAAATAAAAACAGTTCTTTGTTGTCAAAAGAAGGCCTGGCTCCTTGGCACGCTCTGGTGACAAAGCGAAGCTCCATATGTGGGAAGCCAGAGAGAGGCGAACAGCATCTGCTCAGAGACAGCAAGAAATTACCCCATGTTTGCCTGGCCAAAGCAACCGGGGAGCACTCAGGACAGAGCACCCTGCTTTGCAGAGAGGCACCTGGATTTATTCTGGACCTGAGACGCGAGGCTTTGCAGCCACGTGGTTCTGATTAGGCTTCTGGCACATCCCCTGTGTCCTCTGCGGGCAGACCCGTCCCCCAGCAAGCCTGACTCTGGTTAAGCCCTCCCTTCTCACTCCCCCTTCCCCTGTTGTTACTAAGCAGGACTTCTCTGTTTCGTCTCACTTTGCTTTTATTATGGCAAAGCCCTATAAAACTATCAAGTAGAGCTGGCCGAAAAGCAGCGTTTCCAGTGCACTGGAAATGTAGGTTTTTAAAACATATATATATATAATTTGGTTTGGATCCAAATTGAACAGAAACTTTTTCTAATATTTTTGAAAGGAGCGCGATTTCCAGTAAGCCGAAGCTCCCCAGCCCCTGCTGCAGGCACCCGGTGAAACGCACGGCCAAGCTGGTGAGCTCCACAGGCAGCTACAGGGCTTCCAGCATCCCCAGCTTGGAGACAAACCTACCAGGTGCCTCTGCTCTGCATCCGCACACTTGTGCTCACTAGTTTCTTCTGTGCTAGAAGGGAGATGCCAGGTGGGTTTCCTCAAGCTCTCTTCCAGCGTGGGGAAAATCATCGGTGCTCAGTGTAGCACCAGCAACACAAGGCAGCCCCAAGGCACTGAAGAAACCCTGTTGCACAGGAACCTTCCTGACCAGCTCCATGCTCAAGGACAACCTTCAAAGCAGAAAACTCTTGGCCAATGGAGCATTTTGCTTGCAGAGCTCTCCGATTCACCTGAAACGTGGTGCCTTGCACAAGGCTCCAACCGCAGGGACTCGTTCTCATTGAAGCTGGCTGCAAACAGATAGTGCTCAGAATGGAAACACCAAGACGACGACCACCCCACCGGTGCTAATGGTTATCGGGGTGATGTCACTGGATGGTAATTTGGAACATCTAAGCGGATTTCTTTGAAAACAGAGGATCCTGGTACGGTTTTTATGGCCTTGTTGGGTGTATCTTCCCATCGTGCACTTAGGCCCGATGATGACAACAGCCATAAATGGTTTGGATAACTTTGAAACGGATTCTTCTGAAGCAACCCATATGGATATGACAAGCTAGTGAACCATACGGCGTGCTACAGCTTGGCACCATGCCCACAACTCCTTCCCATAAAATGGGCAGTTTTTACACCCATTTAATCACACTTAAACCAGCTTTTTATCTCATTCATTCTGCGTCATAACTCTTCCTCCAAAGACCATAAACCACCATGGCAATACCATGAAGCGTGGGCCAGCCACGCATTTTGGAGTCATCTGCCCATTCTCACACTCCGTTTAAATTAATATTGCATGACAAGTGTCTGTTTTCCACAGGTTGTTTTTAATGCTCCAAGGAAGCACGTCCCCACAGCCCAGCCCCACGGCTGCCCAAGGCCACCTGCAGTTGGGCAATTCCCACACATGGCTCCCGTCACTAAAGAATATAACAGGTACGGAGCCCAAAACATGTTTTAAGGGTTGCTTATCCAAAATAACCCTATCTGCTCTTCCCTGGGAGACTCGAGGCAGCACTTCATAGTGAAGCTCCAGTGACTGGTCCTGAGCTGTTCGCTCCATTTTAACATAAGGAAAATACAACCATTTCAGCCACCGCATCCTTGTCGAGGCCTTGGCTGCAGGTGCAGTCCTGAAGTCTCCGGGCATCGGGAAATGGGGAAGCAGCCCTAAAAGAGACATGTCAGGATTCCTGCCCTGCAGGATACCCTCTTATTTTAGCCCACCGACGTATCCTGAGAACAAACCAGGATTGAGCGAATTCCCCTTGTACCTAAAAGAGGGTGTCAGCTCCCTCTGTCCTCGAGATGCCTCTCGTCACAGGACCTCAAGAGTTAAAGTTCCCTGATAAGCATTAACCTTCTCAGAGGGAGGAAGGCATCTGCTTTTTATTTTCATACCCAGAGTCTCTGCACTCCGGTTTGAACNATCCTTGTCAAGGCCTTGGCTGCAGGTGCAGTTCTGAAGTCTCCGGGCATCAGGAAATGGGGAAGCAGCCCTAAAGAGACATGTCAGGATTCCTACCCTGCAGGATACCCTCTCATTTTAGCCCACCGACGTATCCTGAGAACAAACCAGGATTGAGCGAATTCCCCTTGTACCTAAAAGAGGGTGTCAGCTCCCTCTGTCCTCGAGATGCCTCTCGTCACAGGACCTCAAGAGTTAAAGTTCCCTGATAAGCATTAACCTCCTCAGAGGGAGGAAGGCATCTGCTTTTTATTTTCATACCCAGAGTCTCTGCACTCCGGTTTGAACGTCTGCATTCCATATAAACAGAAAGAAGCCCTCATAATTTATGCAATGATATACCAACACATTAAAAGAGTAGTATTTTGCTCTAATGAGAGAAATAAGGTACCATTTCCTTCATACAAGGAAGGAAAAACTGTTGTAATAAATGCCAAATGGACACCCCTTCATTTCTTTAAGGGCAAGGCTATTATGACAGCCAGGACTTTGAACTCCAGCTTACTATTAAACAAATCTTTACCAAAATGGATTTCGACACTGCAAGGACATCTTGGGAACTGAAGGATGCAAATCCGTTGGAGCACAATTTACCATAAGCAAAGCATGCCTGAATATCTGATGTGTTTCTGATGAATTCTTTACAAAAGAACTCCAAATGGAGTACATAAAAAGAACCAAACGTGACATCGGATTCACTGTTAACGTCAAAGGGAGCTGAGGGGTTTTACTTTTTGCCTGTCCAAGCAAAATCAAATGCCAGATCTGAAATGTAGCTCTTCCCACTCCGAACCTTCTCTCTCTAACTGGTGTGCAGTGAATGTCTGCGGCACGGACACACGCACGGCAGGAAAATCTACCCACGGCCACCGAAAACCAACAAGACAGAGTACAACAGGAATTGCCAAAGATAAATATCAAACTCATCTGGCCTCAACTTTGCTACAGATTTTAGAGAGGACATGCAATGAATCCAATGGATCTGGACTTTAGGAAACCATATCATAGAGAGACACATAGAAAATGGCTTATTACAGTAGAAAATGAGAGAATACACAAGATCAGAAAAGCACTTAAGGTAAAGACTAATGTGAAAGGCAACACATTATGTGGAAATTCTTGGACTGAAGAGAATTATTAGTGCAGGATCCTGGGAACTCGTCTTTCTGTGCATTCTCATTAACGACCAGGACAAAGAAGGTAAGAAATGAAACTAATGCTAATGAAATGAAACTAGGTGCTAATGAAACTCGCTGATGACCTCAGGTTCAGAGATATTGTAAACAGGGAGAAGGACAAGAAGGTCAACATGAACCAGATGATCTTGAGATAGGAAGTCAGAGGAAATAAATACACAAATCCAGGTGCATGGTGCGAGGCCGTGGGTCCCAGTAACCTCCTGAAGAAGAAAGGAGAGGTGAGAGTATTGTTGTATCCAAGTGTTGTGNGGTAAGAAACTAATGCTAACGAAATGAAACTAGGTGCTAATGAAACTAGGTGCTAATGAAACTCACTGATGACCTCAGGTTCAGAGATATTGTAAACAGGGAGAAGGACAAGAAGGTCAACATGAACCAGATGATCTTGAGATAGGAAGTCAGAGGAAATAAATACACAAATCCAGGTGCATGGTGCGAGGCCGTGGGTCCCAGTAAAGAAAGGAGAGGTGAGAGAGACCCGTGAGTATTGTTGTATCCGAGTGTTGTGTCCAGTTGCCTCCAGGGAAGATAAATTCCCAGTGGAACATATGAAAAGGAAGGTTCTGGGACTAGCAGAAGAACAGGGCTGCATTCAGCAGCAGAAGCCGGGAGAGGGTGGCCTGACTGCAAGGAGAGTGAAGGCTCCCACTCGACTGCAATCTTCAAGCCTTTAATGTGACAGAAAAAGAAAAGAGTGAATAAGCTAAACGACAGCTCTGGACGATGGGGATGTGAATGAGTTGAGAGGAAATTTGGGCTGTAAATTAGGAGGTTCAGTGACAACCTTGCAGTATGAAAATACGAGCAAATGGCCCTTAAGTGATTCCAGGACAGAGCCTGCACAGTGAGTGAATGTTTATGAGATTTCTTTCTCTCCATAGTAGCCAGGCCTATGACTGAGGGGGCTTTGAAACAGTTCAGAACTCAATCTAACTTAAATGCTAAAAGCTACCCAAACTGTCTTGCCTTTCCTTCCCTAAATGTCTCTTCTTTAAAACAGACCTGCAAAAGAGAAGAAATGCCTCCTTCCCCATGAGTTAGTAGGGCAGAGGAAACACTATAGAGCCACAACTGCTCTACCAGAACTGACTGGTAGAACATTTGCTCAAAATGAAATGTGGGGTAAGGCAAAAGACAGATTCAATGCATGAAGGTCAGCAACCCTGCAAGAGCCCGTTGTGACTTTGACGAGGTCAAAGCTGTAACGCAGTCTGTTCGAGTGGCAGATGCTTGTCGTGCCCACAGCCCGGCACTGAAGAACCCAAATCTTTCACTGCGGGCACTTCTCCGCAGCCCAAGGCCAACACCAGCTGCACACGCTCCTTCCTGTTAGGAATATCCCAAGCTTCAGCTCTTGGAAGTGCAAGGTCTTGCTTCCAAGGGTGCAAGCCCTTGGAGCGGTGTCGTGGCAGCGAGCTGTTCCTGTCCAAAATGAGCAGAGTTGCACAGGGAGAGAGCAAGAAGACGCTCAGGGAATGCAGAACAAGTCATGGACAGTCAGTCCCGGCACTTGCATGGAAACATCCTGGCCTCCGGTATCGGAGCTGCCGGGCACCCCACCGCGATGCCCTGGGCAGGGAATCCTGCTCCTTATCCGAGCTCCCCATCTGCAAAGCGGGGGCGATCACACACCCCTTCATCCAAGCCCGTCCCAAAGCTTTGCAGGGCAGGGGATGTGTTTATTAGACGAATGTACAAGACGGCCCTGATTTTGGCTACAACAACTGAGCTACAGCAATTACATATGTAACAGAGAAACATAATCTTATAAATAATACAGAAATAAATAGTATCGTATTACATAAATTATTATAACGGAGAGTCGGTGGCTGTTCTCCCGAAACGTCCAACGCTCAGTGTTTTCATGTTTGTGTTTTTGGAACATACTAATCACTTTCATATCATAAACAAATAATGGTTTTAATAGATGCCACATTTATGGAGTTTTTGCAGCTAACGTGCAGCAGAGCTCTTGTCCTCCACAGGCTTCCTCCTTTTTTTTTTTTTCTTCTATTTTCTGCTGAAATAGCAAAATATATTCTGCAGTAAATTAAGTGCAATTCACGTGGCATTTTGTATGACCGTACTGTAGCTCTCAAGGTGGCCTATGAAACAAGCTTTGTTAAAGCTCTGTAGCCCCTATGTGCCATTTTTGTACTTTTAATTCTCAACATGTTTTGGCTGCAATCGTGCTGGGAACAACAGGGGAGCCTTTCTCTATCTAATGTAACACCTCTGAATTCCCATCAATGCAAGTAACAGACGTGCCGTATCCGGCTTCTCTGGATGTGCTTGGAAAAAACAGCTTTCCAAAAGAAGCCTCAGCTTGAGTCCCAAGGAAGCGGCTGTTGGATGATTCAGAAATGCAGAACCGCTGCTGCAGTGAAACCCCCAGCACCTTGAGTCACAGGAGCCTAACATAAAACATAGAGGACTGAGAGGCCCAGAGAAAGGTGGTGGAGACAAGATTAATGGTTTTAACTGGGAGTGAAATCCAGTAATTAAGTAGTGACCCATGACACTTGAGACGCAGTAACAGTTTGTTGACCACAAGAATGATTGCTCAGAGCGCCTTCTTAATGTTGTAAATGTGAAAATGATTTACAGCATGAGCAACGGGGGGAAAGAAGGCAGCGAGCAGGCAGACACGACTGACACCCATAATTGTTCCTGACTGCACACATATGTGGAGGTAGGAAAGCAGAAATACTTTCGGGGTGTAGCGTGGTAGCAATATATCAAAATTACTAACAGCGAAGGAACCAAACCGCTTGGGCTGAGGGGACTGAAATGCACGGAGGCGCCGTTCGTAACGCGGCAGCAAGCAAGGAGCCGGGAGAGATGCAGGCTCCGTCCTGGTTTTTGGGAGGCCTTGGTTGCCTTTACTCACAAGTCATGAGCCCACAGGAGCCTTGTGGACCCTGTTAAAAACAGATAATTAACGCCCTGCACGAGGAGCCTGCGTGCACAGGCTGCTCTGCTTCTGCGAGACAAGAAGGAAACTCTCAGGGGGATGGCGGCAGTCACCGAAAGCCCAAGTCGGTTCAGATTTAGTGAGATTAAGTGAGAAATAGCAAAGTGTGTTTGAGAAGGACGTGGTGCTTGTCCTGCAGTGAACTGTGCATGCACCAGCCCAGTTCTGCAGCACCTTCTGTGACCCTGGGTGAAGCCCAGGGCTCCAGGCACGCCACAGCTCTGCTGCAAGATGCTGAGCACTTCTTGTAGGCACTTCTCTCTTCTGGTTCTTCTTCCCTGGTGAAGATCAGCTGGTCATTTCCGTCCCATCTGTCATCCCCAACAGTGTTGCACTGCCCCTGAATAACCACAGCACAAACCTGCTCTTCTTCACTTTCCAAAATGAGCCAGCAGTGGAGGCGATACAGAGAGGGCAGAAGGAGGCTGAGCGAAAGAAAGAGCAAGGCCTTGTTTCAAATGTAATTATTTTCATTCTTGGCTTTTTCAGCATCTCTTAAGCCCTCTGTTCCACCCTCTCCTGATAAAAGCTGGTAGGTTTTGTTGTGTTTTTTAGTATGGTCATAACCCCATTTTATATGGAAGGGAAAATGCGGGCTCCCCGTGGCTTTCCTGTATTTTCATATTGGTGTAATTCAAACAATATGATGACTCAACTTGACGTCGTTTCCTGGCTGCAGCGGGGTTGGTGCTGATGGAGAACTTCAACTTTCCTGGGATGCCTGATGGAGCAGCAGAGAGCCCTGGCAAGGGCCCGTGGTGGATGGAGTGGAGGGACTTGGCCCAGCAAGGGCAGCTCTTGCCCCACGTAGGTGCCATCGGCCAGGTGAGCACCCAGAAAGCTGCCCTGTCTGCCCAGCGAGATGCAGCGATGCCAAGGGCCTCGGCACATGCACAGCCCCACTCTCACCGTGATGGTCGGGAAGAGGAGAGAGGCGCAGGGCACCCATCCTTCCTTCCCAGCACCCTGCACGTTGGTGTTTTGCCTCCACAGAGCCCTGGTTGATTCTTCTCTTGATAACAATCCTTAGAGCACGAGAAGAGTCGGTGTGCTGTTCCAGCAAGGACAAGAAGAGCCTGGTTTGAATTACGCTGTGAGGAGAGAGGACAACCCCAGCTTGGAGGGGTCGGGCTGGGAGAAGAGTGCTGGAAAAAGGGGTGTCCTGCAAACGCAGGACACCGGGGGTGACACACATGGAATCCATGCGTGTTCCCAGGGAGGAGCAGCTCCCCGGAGCATGTTCCTGTGTCCCATGTGCCCACGTCCCCGCACACAGCCAGGATGCACGGCTGGTAGCACAACCTATGATTAAGCTTGCCAAACATTCCCAATTATAAGGCCCTGTTTTCAATTGCTAATAACTTTGTCAAACTTAAACCAGTTGGGCTGCGATTTTCCATGCCAAGTGTCTGCCTCGGGCTGCATTTTTTTATTTGGGCTTTTTTTCTTTCTTTCTTTTTTTTTTTTTTNAGGTCAGCTGTTTCAGAGAAGATGGCTAGGGAAAATCCAGGGGGTTGTAATATTACAAAAATCCTAACAACCTTGTCTTGCAAAAGGTCTAGACATGTTGTGCTTTGGAGAAAGCACTGGAAATCTGCTGGGAGGGAACTTGTAATGAAAATCTGGTGAAATCAGACAGAGCAAAATTGCTCTGAAAACCCTGTTTATACCCTAGAGGTCCCTCATTTACCTCCATGAGTCCCTCTCCCCTGAGCACCCTCAAGCCTTTTGCCCTGCTCTACCAGCACCATGATCCCTCCATGTGGAATCCACAGGGGCTGCCCTGCGAGTGCCTTCTTCAGCCCCAACGAGCAGTGCAAAGCCAGGAGCAGGGTGAAAACACAGTCCTTGCATATAAAATTCATGCGATAGCAAAGATGTGTGTTTGCCCCTTCCCCCCCGTGAAGCACTACCCTCAGGATCCCTGGGGTTTGCCCACTTATTAATACCACTAACATTAACATCTGTTTCAGATTGGTTTATATGGATGGGATTTAATAACAAATATGTTCTGCATTAATGCGAGCCCTCACCATGCCTGCAGTTCCTAACGGGCTTACGTACTTTCTGATCAGATCAGATGTTCTCCATGCCTTGTTTGTCAGCTCTCATGTTTGGTGACTTTCCTCAGGCCTGAAGAGTGAAAAATGCAGGAATCGTGCAGAGTCACCAACAACACCAGCGGGTTCAGAGAAACCAAAGCGGGACGGGTGCCTTAGAGCATCCCTTGTGATGGGTGTACAACCCCCTCGCCTGGTATATTGATGTGCTGCCCCCAGGAGCGCTGCCTTCCTTCCCCCTGTCTCCCAGATCCCGGGAGATGCTGGGCACATGGGCACTGGCACTTGCATCACGCTGGGGCTCGCAGAGGGACTTCAACAACATGGAAATGAAGTTGACAGAATCGTGTAGGTGAACATGTGTGAGGATCGCAGCCTGACAAGGAGGACTTCAAGCACAGGTTGCTGAGTCCTCTGCAATCGTGGTTCTCCAAAGGGGAAGGAATCACTGAAACGGTCTGGCTGTGAATCCCTGATGTCTCTCCATAAAAAGATCTAGGAGAAGGACTGCAGTTCACAGAGGATCCTAAAGCAGCCGGTGCTGCCAAGAGCTCAGGGAATGAAGCTAAGGAGATGGTGTCTGTTATGGTTCCTGGGGTGACGCTTCCTGCACTCCGCTCCGCAAAGACGACTGTGCCGACCTGGAACAACGCGATGGCTGCGGGTACCTGAGCTTGAATCCTGCATCGGGATAGGCCAGGAATGTTTAAAAGATGGAAGAAACCACAAGTGGGACAACTGGGAGCCAAGCAGGGGGCCAGAAGCTGGAGCAGGACTGC